>OU744798.1:20829080-21252460 GCA_916614155.1 Mesoligia furuncula
CTTCGGTAACGTGTCCAAAGTCGACTGATAACACTCTGACTTGTATTCAGAGCTAAAGCCACAGTACGTTGCCGGGAACCAGCTTCTATCATTCCCACGGCTCTGAGCATTTCTTCCCTGCTTAAATGACGTCGCCGCTCCATAATAACGTTGGTTTTAATCAGTAGTAGGGAAACAGTAGCACTAATAATGTCTTCAATGCGTTGTATGTTTTTATAGGGAAAATATTGACAGCTGATTTTCATCTTTTACTCGAATTTGATTCACAGTTCCTGATTCAAATTATGAAATGCACCAAAAAGGATCCATATAAATTTATAAAATCATAAATTTATTACAAAGCCACATCTCAATCTCAAGAAATCCGCATAAAAATGCTTGATCCCTAGACACTTTTGATGTGTGTATATATATATTTTTTTTATGTTTGTTCGCGGATAACTTCGTCGTTTATGAACCGATTTTGATTATTCTTTTTTTGTTGGAAAGGAGATAATATGCCAAGGGTGGTCCCATGATAAGGAAACCAGGATCTGATGATGGCATCCCAGTGAAATCGAGGGGAACATTCGAAAATCGTAGGAGCGACTAGTGCGTTTGTTAATTTTTTCATTAAGTATTTTAAAGCACTACAATTTAATGAAGGTCTGGAGTCGATCTGATGATGGAGCCGAAAGACAGTCGAGGGGACTCCTCAACGATTTACAGCAGTTACCTTGTGTTTGGGCTTGATTAATTTGTATTGATGTGAACTATACACCTAGATAGGTTGTGACTGTCATTAAGGGTCTGATGATGAAGACGAAGGACACTTAAGGGAACTCCTCAACAGTTTACAGTAGCTACCTTGTGTATGTTCACCGATTACTCGAAGACGGCTGGACCGATTCCAAAAGTTCTTTCTTTATTTGAAAGGGTATACTCTCGAGGTGGTTCTATTATCATTAAGTTGGAATCTCATGAGAGGATCCCATGGAAATCGAGGGAAACCCTCAAATTTTATAGGCAAACCTATAGCGATTTGGGTATTTTTTAAAGTAACTTGAGCATTTCAGGTTAACGAATTTTATTTACTCATAAAGAACAATACAGTTCACTTAATAATGAGCTTAAGTAAAAAAATAAAATAAAGTAATGTAGGTAATATACAGCGATCGAGCAATTCTAATAGATGTTGTCATAAATGTATTTTTTTAATTTTGATTTAAACACTGCAAGCGATTTGCTATCCTTGATATTATTTGGCAGATTGTTGTATAATTGTGCTCCTTCATATGTGATAGTCTTTTTACCATAGTTAGTCCTATTTCTTCGCAATTTAATCTGGTTAGTGTTTCTTAAGTTATGGTAATATAATTTTTTAACAAGTTTTATATCAGATTTTAATTCTCCAGTCAATATTTTTCGTACTAGTATGCACATTGTGTAAGTGTATGTTTGTGTTATATTAAATATATTTGTGCTCCGGTATAGTGCACGTGACTCTGTTAACCGATTATACTTAAATAATGCTTTTATCACTTTGTTTTGTGAAATTTGTAAATCCTTAAGATTCGACTTCACAGCACTCCCCCAGATTTCAATTAAATACTCCAGATGTGATTTCACCAGAGAGTTGTATATGGTCATCCGTACTCTATGAGGAATGCATCCTGCCGCTCTCTTTAGAATCCCGGTAAGTGACGACAGTTTGGACCTTACATAAGCAATATGGGCCTTCCAAGAGAGTTTATCATCTAATCGTAGTCCTAAATACTTTTCTTGGTGCGAACGATGAATGATTGTATTATTTATGGTCAGTGGAGGATGTTGTGGGATTTTTTTGTTTTTTGCCGCAAATAACATATATGATGTCTTATCTGCATTAACTGTAAGTAGGTTGCTCTGGCACCATATGCTAAATTTGAGTAGATCGTTTTGTGCTCTGTTGATTAAATCCGATAGATTTGGTCCAAAGTAAAATAGGCAAGTATCATCGGCGTATAAAGTTATGTGTGCTGAAAGGCCTATTTTACTAAGGTTATTGACATAAATCAAGAAAAGTAACGGGCCAAGTACCGAGCCTTGCGGAATGCCACATGTCACCTTGCTACTACTACTTTGGTGGTTTCCTATTTTCACGACCTGATATCTATCTGTCAGATATGATTTGATGATTTTTAATGCTACCCCCTTAATACCACAATCTTCCAGTTTCTTTAAGAGTATTTCATGACAAACTGTGTCGAAAGCCTTTTTAAAATCAATAAATATACCTAAAACAAAATTCTTATCATCAATATTATTTTTAATTTTCGTAACAAGATCAATCGTTGCTGACAGAGTATTTGATTTAGGCCTAAAACCGTACTGATGTTCATATAAATAGTTTATTTCTTTAAGGTGTTCATTAATTGTACAGTAAATAATGTTTTCGTAAATTTTCGATATTACAGGCAGAACTGATACAGGTCGGTAATTACCCGGTTCAGTCTTACTACCTGATTTAAAAATGGGTGTAACTTTAGCTACTTTTAGGCTATCTGGGAAAACACCGGTATAAAAGCTTTTATTTATGCATGCTACTTAATTACTAGATATTACATCTGCTATACATTTTAATGATTTCGTATTAATTTGATCAATTCCAGTACTAGTGTTTAAATGATAAATGATAAATGATTTATTTTCTGTAAGTAGGTTTTTACAAACACTTTTACACGTCATCATATTTTTTAAACTAGATGTGGTCGGCGTTTCCTATCTGACTACTCTGAGAAGAAAGGCCGAAACAAACTCAGAGGTCACAGTCTCTTTTAAAGTCCAGACAAAATCTTGGTCAGATCGTGTGAAGACCATGTAGATTGATGTCTGAAATGGTCTTTTGAGGAAAGAACCACACAGATTGAGCGGACCTGTCCAATCAGTGCACGCATTTGTCAAAAATCGTGCAGCTCGACTCAGAAATGAGGAGCTCAACGATTCGACGAACAATACCAAAGAAAGGACATTTGGGTAGGCCGCGTAAATTACTCAAACTGCCAGATCATGATTAAAACTAAGAAGGAAAACAGAAAAAAAAAATGACCCACATAGTCCTCACATTCACAATAATTAAATGAAAAGAAAAATAAAAAATACTTTACAAAGTAAATATTCATGTCATTGTCTAAATAAAATTCATCAATGTCAATGTGTATATAAAAATCCGGACATAATCTTTGAGGACCATGTAGATTAGTGTCTGAAAAGATCTTTTGAGGAAAGAACCACACAGATTGAGTGGACCTGTCCAGTCAGTGCACGCATTTGTCAGTAACCGTGCAGCTCAACTCAGAACTTCAGGAGCTCAACGATTCGACGAACAATACCAAAGACAGGACATTTGGGTAGGCCGCATAAACTACTCAAACTGCCAGACCACGATTAAAATGTAAACAATGACCCACATAGTCCTCACATTCACAATAATTAAAATAATATAATACTTTATACAGTAAATGTACATGTCATTGTGTAAGTAAATAGATACTTAAAAAAAAAAGAAAATATTAAAGTGTAAAAATTGCAAAATAACATTCACTGTCTAAACCTATTGGAGCAGCTCAATCCCAAGCCTTTTTGTCCTCAATATAGTCTTTTACAGTATAATAGGCTTTCTGGCATAGTTTTCGCTTTATAAAAGCTTTGAATTTATTTAGGCTTAGTTCTTGAATGTGGCTAGGAAGTTTATTATAAAAATGTATACATTGGCATCTAAACGAGCCACCTATTTTCTTGAGCCTTGTTGTAGGAACAACAAATTTGTGTTTGTTCCTAGTATTTATGTTATGGATATCACTGTATTTTTTAAACAGATTAATATTTTTATGTGCATACAAAAGATTATCATAAATGTACTGAGAAGGCACAGTCATTATATTAATCTCTTTAAATTTGTCTCTGAGGGAGTGTCTAGGACTTAATTTATAAATAGAACGAATTGCCCTTTTTTGTAAAATAAAAATTGTCTGAATATCGGCGGCATTTCCCCACAACAGAATACCGTACGACATCACACTATGAAAATAACTAAAGTAAACTAAACGGGCTGTCTCTAAATCAGTCAAATCACGAATTTTCCTAACGGCGTATGCTGCAGAGCTAAGCTTTTTTGACAATTTATCTATATGGGGGCCCCATTGAAGCTTGGCATCCAACGTTATGCCTAAGAATACTGTGGTATCTTCGGGTTTTAACTCTTCATCCTTAATGAGAACACTAGTTTCTACTTGTCTAACGTGGGGTATCGTAAACTTAATACATTTCGTTTTTTTTCCGTTAAGAAGTAGGTTATTGACATTAAACCAGTTAACTACTTTTGCAAGGGCGTTATTTACATTGTCAGTAACCAGCTGCTGACGTTTGATTTTAAACAAAAGAGAAGTGTCATCTGCAAACAAAACTATATCATGATTATCCTTTATGAGGTACGGCAAGTCATTGATATAAATAAGGAACAAGAAAGGACCAAGAATTGAGACCTGGGAGACCCCCATTCTTACTACAGATCCGGGTGACCTTTTTCCGTTAACATCAACTCTCTGAATCCTATCACTCAAGTAAGAAGTAAGAAGATCCAGAGAGGCGTTCCGGATTCCGTAGTGGTGCAGTTTCCTGATTAATGTGTCATGAAGAACACAATCGAATGCCTTGGACAAATCGCAAAAGACGCCCAAGGCATCGCATTTGTCCTCCCATGCATTATAAATATGTCCTAAAAGTTCAACTCCTGCATCGGTAGTCGAACGACCCCTTGTAAAACCGAACTGTTTATTATGCAGTAATTTATTGTTATTAAAAAATCTTTGCAATTGATTCAAAATAAGTTTTTCAAAAATTTTACTAAAGGTAGGTAGTACTGAAATAGGTCGATAATTAGTAGGGTCTGATGTACTACCCGATTTAAACAACGGTATTATTTTACTGTTTTTCATAAGATCAGGAAACTCACCACGGTCAATACAATTATTAAATATAACAGCTAAAGTAGGTGCTACAATGTTTATAATCGACTTAGCAACATCCACAGAATTACCCCATAGATCTGCGGTCTTTTTAACATTTAACGTGTGAAAGGTTTTAATTATATCGTTACAGGTTACATATTCAAAGTGAAATTCAGAATCACAAACTGAAACGTTTTCTTTAAGTAAAGACTCTGCGGCAGCGGGTGATGAGTTAAGAGATTTAGTAGTTGATACTGGAATCTCTGCAAAGAAATTTTCAAAGGCCGCGGCGACTTGAGAATCTGATTTAATTATATTGTCATCAATAGCAAGGCTGTAGTCACTACTTCGGGTGCATGACCTTCCCGTTTCGCTATTAATGACATTCCAAGTCGTTTTAATAATGTTGCTACTATTTTTAATTTTTGAACTCAAATAACTTTTTTAAATATTTTAGAATAATTCTTAACATATAAATTAAATTCAGCAGTGTTTATAAAAATCCGTTCTTCATATAATTCATAAAGTCGTTTTCTACTTTTATGTATACCAATGGTGGCCCAGTCACTGAAGGAAACGTTACTATTAACCGATAATCTTTTTGAAATAAAAGTGTTATCAAATTGTGTGCAATACATATTAAAAAAATCATTATATTGTTGATTAGGGTCATCATTAGTGAATAAAAGTGGTAATTTACCCAAGAGTTTAGTTTTAAATGTTTCCAAGCGATTAGTTGTTTTTGGGTTAACAGTGATATCTTTTTTAGTAACTTTTTTGTTGTAATTTGGAATACTGATCAATTGTCCGCAATGATCTGAGTCTATTAAGTTAATAATTTCTTTGTGGGTCGGTATAACATCTGCATAAATGTTATCTAGGCATGTGGCACTAGTAGGAGTTATTCTAGTGGGCTCTAAAAATTGGTTAGCAAGATTGTATGACTGAAACAAACTTATAATTTTAGTACTTAACCCAGAATTTTCTAACAAATTAACATTAAAATCACCACAAGTGATGATAGACTTCTTTGTATTACAGATTTTGTGCAACACTTCATCCATAACTTTTTCAAAACAATCATACAATCCTGAAGGTGGTCTGTATACACTTAATATAATGAACTGCTCCAATTCTATACAGGCTATTTCAATTGTTCGCTCAACAGAGAGGCTTACGATATCCTTTCGGTCCTTAAACTTAAGCTGGTTATTTATTAAAATTAATGAGCCACCATGTATAGCATTTACTCTGCTGAATGAACTACCAACCTGGTGATTACTAAAATTGAACATGAACTGGTGGCTTTTAAGCCAATGTTCTGTCAAACAAAGAATATCTATATTGTTACAATTCAAGAATAATTCTACTTCTAAGTCTTTGTTTAAAAATCCTTGAATATTTTGATGCACCAGATTGATACTATTTAATTTTTTTACACTTTCATTTGACTTATTATTTGCCTTAGTTACATTTTTGCAAGAGGTTGCCTCTATTGTCTTAATGTCTAATTTAAATGATATTAATGTCATTAATTTTGACCAAATTATTGGCAGAATACTTTAAAAAGTCATTGCATTGCTCAATAGGAGCAATTTGTTTAGCCAAATGTTTGGCTGAAATTGAAAAAAAATATGATAGCGACACAGCTATCTGTCTTTTAAGATAGTTAGAAAGATGAAGAAGAAGAAGTACATAACAATATTGTATCTATCTTTTGTCAAATATAAAATTTGTTTGAATCTAAACCGTTTATAATTTTTGTTACTTCTAATAGGGTACATGGCTTCATTTCATTTAATTCTATTTTAACTTTGTCAGTACTATAAGTAAGAGTATAGTATGAATTATTAATATAGGTCTTAGGAATTTTATCAGCTAGTATTTGGCCCACAGTTGAGAAAAATATATTAAAATGTTCACAGATTTCAAAAGCATCAACTATACTATTTGATTTCACAACAAGTTTAGAAGGACCACAATTTGATTTAACTTTGTTACTTACTAGTGAGTTTATTAATTTCCATGTATGTTTAGGATGCTTGCACTGTTTAAATTCATTACAAAAGTAGCTTTCCTTTGTACGTCTTATCAAAGCGCCTATTTTATTTCTTTCAATTATGAATTTATTCTTCAGATCTTCATTATTTTATCCGCATTTGCTCTTGGAAATCATCATTTGGTAAAGTGGAGCTGATAATCAAGACCACAGATGGTCATCGGAACAACTCAATGACAAATATTTCACGGGTTGCGATTCGATTACTTTAATATGGTTGCTTAGCAATTTATGCTCGTCACAATGCGTATGATGAGTGATTGTTGAGGAGTTCTCCTGGTTCTTACCGGGAGAACTCCTCAACAATTAACGTCCCAGCATCGGGAAAAGTAATATTTTGTAAAAGGTGATGAACAGTTGGCATTAGGCTATTGTAACTTAGATAAATTACAAATTGACCCACTAAAAAGTGAAAAATAAAAACATTAAAAAAAAAGAAACAACCGACTCCGCATTTTCGCATTTTATTGACACCGACTTCCGAAATTAAAGTTATTTTTCAATTTGTAGTGTTTTTTTTTTGGAAGTCGGTTGTTTTTTTTTTGTAAAAATGTTTTTATATTTTCTCTTCTAATCTGTCTACTTCTACATCTCTTTATCTACTTTCCTATCGCAGGTATGCTGGAAGAGATTTCTTTATAGATAAGCATCACCTTTGTAACTATTTTTTTGTTCTTTTCTTCTTGTGTGTACATAAATGGTAAAATAAACAAATTAGTTTCAACCGTCAGCTGGAACATCTGCAACACAATTGTCTCGTAGGCGGATTGCTACCTTAGAGCCTGGCTGTAACTACACTGACACTCATACTCTTCAAATCGGAACACAGCATCGCTATTTGACTAATATAGTAAACCGGCTCTCTGGCTGAAATTGATACCTATTTCTAAATTAAATAACGCCTACGAAGCACGCCATTTTAAGTCGTAACGTACGCCATTTTAAGTCGTAATTCTTACTCAACTCAATGAAATAACTCATTTGTAAAATACATAGGAACCCTGGCAGCCATCTGTATTTATATCGGTATTTCAGTCGTCAACACGTTCAGCGAATTCAATTTACAAAAGCATTTTATGACTGTTATTTGTCTATGCTTAGTTACTCCCTTGATGCGCACGGGCAGCTTCCGCAAAACATTCCTATCAGGACCAAACTAACCAGAAATATACGGGCAAAATGAGGGAAACCTGTACTTAGTTATTAACTTTCAAATTATCACCTAGCCTTTTCCCAACTATGTTGAGGTGTGCCTCCAGTAGTATACTCCAGTACTATAGTATACTCCAACTGCATATACCAGTATTTTACACAGAGCAACTGTCTAACTGACCTTCAAAATATAAGATTCATAAGATTCAAGATAAGATTCTTCATAAGATTGTTTGTCAAACTTGCATATAGGTATCTACGCCATAACATTTAAATGTAATCTAATCTAACTAGCCTTTAGTGTGGTACTGCAGGGCAAAGGCCTCGGGATCCCCCTTTTCCACACAATTCTGTCTTTTGCGAGCCGGTCAGCCCTTTTAGGAAGAGTCGAGCTCATTTAAACAAAACATCAAAGTATAAAAAAAATATATACTACATTTTGCCCACATAGAAAACCATCGTAAGAAAACAAGGGTTTTACTTATTAATGGTTTATAGCCGCAAGCTTTTTGTTTTATAAAAATATGTTTACCTACCTCAGTGGCCGTCCTTGGTCTGCGAATGCCATCTCAATGACATACCTACACTTACTTATTTATTGTGCTATAAAAGTACGTGTAATGCGAAAGTATAATATTGGAGCTATATTTTATGGCTAAGTGTTCCAAATGGCTCATCGTTCTTCAGAATCTTAAAGGACAATATTAATTATCTTTCCAATGTCAACCCCGCAGACTTATCATGCAGTCGAACTGGGCAGGTCACACCTACAGGATGCATACAGACTGCTGGGCCAGAATCGTCACACGGTAGGTGCCTGAAGACGGGTGTCGTCACCGAGGCAGGCCTAGGCATAACGATTTGGACTCGTTTCTAAACGATTAGACCGGGAAGGCACAGCACAAAGAAAAAGGTGAAAATATGGGGGAGACCTTTGCCCAGCTGTGGGACAACATAGGTTAACTGAAAAATAAACAACGTTGGTGTGCTAATTAAATAATTTACTGGTCAGTCAGTATTGAGGTATTAATTAAATAATTTACTGGTCAGTCAGGTTAATGTTTATGGAAGCAATTAAGTCTAGTCTAGTAGTGACTTTTGAGGTAAAAATATTTTTTTACGAGTGCTTTTCGGGTATTCTCGACTAGCTTCGGTCTTTACCGGTGACGCAATAAGCATGAATGCCTCTAAACCAGAACACTAATTGTGTACTACACTTTCATATTGCTAATCCATTGCTTTATATGTTCGAAAAATTTGTCTACTCAACAACGTAATAACGCAATGAGTGTTGTCGAACTGTCAAAATGAAAGCCATTGCTACTATAAGGGCTGATTTTTCCATCGCCAGGTAACTTTTATTCGAGGAATAAATTTGACGTTTGACAGTTTTTGTATGAAGTAGCTGTCAATATTTCAAAATTATTCCTCGAATAAAGTTATCAGATGATTGAAAAATCAGCCCTTAGTGTGTTACGCAATTAACCCGCAGGTCAAGAAAATTATGATTAAGACCGCTTTCACATTTAGGCGACTTTAGCAGCGCGACAGTCGCGCGACCGTCACCCATTCAGAATTTCATAATAAAAACAGAAGCGCAGCGGACGCGCGGCTGGTGCGCTTCTGTTTTTATTATGAAATTCTGAATGGGTGACGGTCGCGCGACTGTCGCGCTGCTAAAGTCGCCTAAATGTGAAAGCGGCCTTAGGTTTTTCTGAAACGAATTGTGTCTGAAAATAGATCTAGTAAATTATTTTGTTAAGGTGAATGGGTAGTTGACACCACGAAATTCAAATTTTCTTACGTTTTTTTGCATATTGCAGGTCAGTGGCAGGTTGTATCTTGATCAAAATATGATTCGCGACAATAACAGGTTAACACTAACACTACCGGTTATCGTTAACACTTTTCCATAAGGGATTGATGATTGGTGGTAGAAATATAGCTTAGAAAGATATATTAATGATTCTAATGATTATAACTCTCTAAATATGTAGATATCTGTTATTGTCGCGAATCATATTTTGATCAAGATACTCGTACAATCTGACAATGACCTGCAAATTGCAAAAAACGTAAGAAAATTTGAATTTCGCGGTCTACCACTATCCATCCTTTCCGCCGAGGGGGCCGCGCTATGGTAGCCCGCGAAATACAAAATTTTCTTACGTTTTTTTTTCAATTTGCAGGTCAGTGTTAGGTTAGGTTGCATGTTGAACAATATATGATTCGCGAGCGTAATAAGTATGTAATTACAAAATTATAATCATTAAAATCAAATCAATAACACTAACCTGCATCATTGCAAAAAACGTAAGAAATTTGAATTACGCAGGCTACCTCGTGCATCACCCTTAAGGCCTTTAAAGGCTACAATTGTAGCGGTCATACCACACGAGTAGTACTAGTCATGCTCCTATTCAAAACCATAGCAAATCAATCATTAATTAAACCTCTTTGCAGTATAGGTCACACCTTAGTATTCATGGTGCGTCATAATGTAAGCAAGTGTACCTACAGCTTAGAAATGACGTCAAGTACTAGCCTTCTGTCAAATTATCCCCTACCACACTGCCCCACTACAATTCATTCCATATTGTATGGCTTTACAATAACTTCGCAAGCATTCCGTAACTAGATGACTTAAAGCGCGGTCACTGTCGGACTGCATAGAAAACAAGAAAGAGAAGCGCAATGACACAACGCTGGTAATTTATTGCAAGATATGAAGCAATTATCTATTTACAAAAATCTATCTATTGTTTGGACTAAACAATTAAAACACTAGTGCTTTAGTATGTTGCTTGTAGAATAATCTGACAAAAAATGATTGATTGTATAGGTACATACTTATTAGAATGGTTTTTATTGTAAAAAGAAAGTTTTTAGAGGTATCTACATGATTTTTTTCTATCGTATAAAATTCGTTGTAGAATTCTTATTATGTTTTCAATACACTAGATATCTAACTAGCATATATCCTGAATATATCATATATTTTTCTGATTTCGTTTACTGTAGTCGATCATATGCTTTCAGGCATTATAATACTCGCGTTTTTGGCGTTTACGTCCTGCAGTCCCCTTAAAAATAGAAACGATAATATTCGACAGGCTGCCTCATTAGTCTAGTGGTCGCCAGCGCTACTGCTGAGCACGAGGTCCTGAGTTCGATTCCCAGGCCAGGCAAAGTGTTATTTGTAGTAAGTAAAGAAAGTAGTAGTGGGTTTTCTATCACGAATTTCTCAGTAGCAGCCCGGAGTCTGGATTTTTGCCCGGTTGAAGGCAACAGGCTTGCCTATTACATGGGAATTAAGCATAACTGGCGAAATGTGGGTACCGTATGCTCTGCCTTTAGAAATTACAGGCGTGTTGATACGTTATGCGTTTAATATTCGACAGCTTGTTGGGGCTGTCTGACTTATGCTGAGCTGGACTCCCATTTGGTGCAACCTTGAGACGCACACCGCACTGTGATGTTTCGTTATTAATTTTATTTTAAGTATTCGCCATAGTGTCACTTTTATTTCGATATGTATGTTTTCCTTTTGTTTTTATATCGGCACCTTGTTTTTATATTATATTCATGTGGGTAATTGTTATCATGTAATAGAATTGTACTTTTGTGTGTTGTTCTGTCTTTTGTGTGCGCCAAATAAATTATTTATCTATCTATCTATTAAATGAAAGCATCAAGAGTCCTCTGAAGTCAAGGTCAACCTAGTCATTAATGTCCCACTGCTGGTCAAAGGCTACTGTCTTTCCGCCTCTCTCTGTCCAGAGCTCCTAAGGTCAGATTAGATAATAATATTAAAATCCATAAGGTGGAACCAGTAACTATGATGGGACTAAATGCAATACGACAAAACTGAAAGGATCAAGGCAAGAAAGGTTGATGGAGAATTCAATCTGCTGTAGAAGAAAGTTGCTGTGAACACTTTATAGTATGCCTGTAGATTAGTCTAATAGCATCATTGTCATCACATCAGACCCAAAGCATACACTGCTGCATATAGGTCTGTCCTGATCTGCTCCGACCTTTGCCACTTATTTATTATACGCTCATGGGACAGCAGAATTCTCAGAATAGACTTTTAGAAGGGTCCATATTGGCTCACCTAAAGTTCTTTACCCGAAATTGTTCTTCCTAATGATTTGTAATCCGAATGATCAGTCTTCCTAAAATTTTTCATCCTAAAGTTTTCATTCATACTATTTGTAGTGCTACCGACGATATTCATAACACTCATGTTTCCGAAAATTGTAATTAATAATATCATTAATGTAAATATATTTAAACTCCTACTGTTTTTTATCATAACGCTTTTATCCCTAAACATAATTACCATAATATTAGAAGATGATATTTATAGTTTTAATTTGAGGGTATGATTATTATTTGGGGGTATGCTTTACATAACGTGCTTGTTGTTTACATAACTTTACTTCCACACCCGGCGCTTTTTGATAGTAGCTATTTTTTTTTTGGATAGAATAGACTCTTTTTAGTGTAAATTTGAAAACCGCAAAGTTCGCAAAATCATAGTGGCCGAGAAAAGAAATCCCAAAGTTTTTTTTATCTACAAAAATATGTCGTTAGGCGTAGTCGACGGAGCCCCGCTTCGCGGGGCCTATTTCTGTCTACAGGGTTTAAAGGAACCTAACACGAAGGGGATGACGGGGGTCGGATCCCCTTCGAACCTAACCTGTCCGAGTCGGGGTGCCCCGAGTCCCGAGCTCGCTTCGCTCGCTCTTGCATCCTAAGTTGTCATTACAAATGTGTTACTTTTGTATATTATGTTGGTTACCGCTATAAATAAAATCTAAACAAATAAAATCTATAAAAAGAAATCTATACAAAAAAGATATGACTTTGAATAATAGTGTAAAAGATGGTTATGTTGAGAAAATATAGGAAAACAAATAAAAGTTTAATAGATGTTTATTGCTACTGACATTAAGAAGTTGAATGCTTCGGAATTATGAACATTAGAGACAGAGTAGTTAGGAATTGTGATTGTTAGGATGAAAAATTTTAAGAAGAACATTTTCGGATTTACAATTATCGGAGTTGAAAATTTAGGTGACGTGACGACTCCCGGCCACCTTAGGCGCGGGCCTGCGGACGAAGAGTAACGGGTAGCTCACCATCCGATCAGGACCAGGCCGGTGCCGGACGGCGCGTACGTGTTCCACGCACGCCTCAAAGAGATGTCAGCATAAATTGAAGGGGCCCCTTAGGGCCGAAGCCTGCCGGGTCAGCAGGATTGTCCGAAAGGGTTACCGCTGCCCCGAAACATAAAGGGCTAAGGAAGGAACACGGGTGAGGTTTAGTCAGTGAGAGTCTGACACTCCCTTCCGCTCCACCCAGAGCGGGAGGGGTCATTTGATGATGACCCATCCGCAAAAAAAAAAGACTCCTTTAATTATGTTTTGTTCTTAATCAGTAGGGGCAGTGGTGGCCCAGTGGTAACGGCCCCGACATAAGAGATTTTGGTCGTGGGTTCGGATCTATTTCACCACCGCTGCTCTCCAAACGGTGAAGGAAAACATCGTGAGCAAACCTATGTCCTAGAACCAAAAGTTCGAAGACATGTGGCATCTACTAACCCGCACTGGGCCCGCGTGGTAGATTACACCCCACTCCCTCTTGAAGAGATGAGGCCTGCGCCCCAGAAGAGGGAACATTATAAGCTGATTATGCTCTTAGTTTACTTTTGGCACATTAATTTACATTAAATTATCGAACGAATAGACAGCTAACGGATCTATCTAGATACATGTATTATATAGTGGCATGAACAAAAGTTCCGCACTCCGCATCATAATTAATATCAATTTTGTGGTTACATTAACACATTGTCCATACATGTCAATGTTTTTTTGACAATACGGATATTGAGCAGTCAATCTCGTGGCACAAAAAAAATCAGTTTTGTTTATGATTAATAGAGTTGTTAGACCTTTTCACAAAAGTATACCATTCTTTCCTGTCTTGTGGATAGTTTATTTCCTGCAATTTTGCTTCAGGTCAATTTGTATGCTGTCAGCTTTCCATTTCAAAATTAATTTCTATTTAGAGGTCTCATTATTGGTTCAACAAATAGGAAGTAAGTAGTTTGATGGCATTCTAAATTATGTTTACAAAGTTGGCTCTGGTAATGAACGAGTTTGTAGTAAGTAAACAAAACTAAGGGCAATGGAGAGGGCTATGCTTGGATTTTCCTTGCGTGATCGAATCAGGAATGAGAAGATCCGCAGGAGAACCAAGGTAACCGACATAGCCCGAAGAATTGCCAAACTTAAGTGGCAGTGGGGAAGGCACATTGCTCGCAGAACAGATGGCCGATGAGGCCGAAAGGTTCTGGAGTGGCGACGAAGGTGTTGTAAGGCCTCCCCCAAGGTGGTCCGACGACCTTATGAAGGCCACAGGAACTTGTTGGATGCAAGAAGCACAGAACCGGTCGAAGTGGAGGTGCTTGGGGGAGGCCTATGTACAGCAGTGGACGTCTTTCGGCTGAAATACGATGATACAAAACTAAACGCAAGAATACAAAAGAAATGCTTTTTTTTTCGGATGTGAAATCATCAAATGACTCCTCCCGCTCTGGGGGGAGCGGAAGGGAGTGTCAGACTCTTACTGAGGAGGAGCAGCTTTTCTAGTAAACCTATTATTTTAAGCAAACCTGAGTTTACTTTTGACAAGAGCATTCTTTCTTAATATTTTTGAAATTTTAGTACGAGTAGGTCAATGCTCTGCCCCTGTTTACACAAAAAAAAAATTGCTAGACTGGGAAGAATGAGCATTCGCTCGTTTGGTGTAAGCCGACCTTTAGATGAAAAATTGAAAACTGTTACAGTAAGCAATAAAACTGGACATATTATGTAATAAATGAGATTACGATTGGTCAATAGTTAAGTCGGTGGAAAACTTAGTAACGTTAAGTTATTTTTACACAACAGACCGCAATCATCTCTACCTATCGAGCCTACAAGTACCCACCTACTACAGATTTTTATAACACGATCGTACTAACAATAGAACAGCTTGGATGTATTTTAAATGAACATAGAACTCGTAGTAGGGGTAGGTTACTTCGGCCCCAACACGAATATCGGGCCGGGGAGGGGTGACCACCCCCCACTCGTTTTACGTGATTGAATGAGGAATTGTTAAAAGATCACAATTTTTTAAGGGTTATTTTTTATAGACCAGTGTATGGACTCTAGGCTTTTTCACTATTGTTTTCGATTAAGGTTTTAGAAATCCTTGTAGTTTTTTGAAGAATTGTAGATACTCTTCCTTCGTATTTCTTTTATTAAAAAATTGCGTTATCAGACATTCTGTAGCCGTTTTCAGGGGCCATTTAAAATAAACGTACCCGCTTATTCCACTCCCTTCTACCAGACAATACGGCAATTAAGCAACATTCTTCAAGTTGACAGTCTCCGCGAAAATGAAAAAAAGCTACAATTGACGGGGAGGGAAATCGCGGTTCGGATCGAGGGCGTTAGCGGACAGTACTTGTGTTTAATTAAAAATAATGTCTGAGGCAGTGTTTCCCCGACAATAACCGAGCCCGGACGAGATAGCTTGTTATATAAATTTCTGCAGACTCCTGGGGGACGTGCCGGGAGAATAAGGCGAGGAAGCGGCGGTAGTGTGAGTATATTATACCCATTTTCTGGGTCGTCCTTCCTACAAATACGTTTTATGCGGAAGCCAGTCAGATTCCACTGCTTCAACGTAATACAATCTCTAAAACAATAGCCCAAGACTCAGTTTACAATGTCGCAAACACAGTCCCGGTAAAAGGTACTTATTTGATTAGGGTGTCAGGCGTATCACCGCGAGAGTGTGAGCGCGGATCCCGAGGTTTTGGATAAAATTTGCGTGTTTCGATTTTTTGCTTATACCGCCGCCCTCGTAAATTGACGTGTTATTATTATTGTTTATTTTGTTTAACAAACACATATTATTTTTCATTCTATTAAACTTTGCTAAAACTACGTTGCAAGAGTAAAAAGTTCGGAACATAATAGTTGTTATCGCAAAGCCGTATTAGAATTCATATCAAGTCCCCTGGAAGCCCCTTCATCTCTTTCATGGGAGAGGACCTCTATAAATCATCAAAAAAGACGTTAATATCTGAACTCTGTACAAAAAGCGCGACCTTGTCGTTTAAGTCGAGAATGGCCGGCCAGGATCGTGCGGAGTCGTGCGGAGCCGCGCGGACGGTAGCGTTTTCGTACATTGTCATAGCCGAACGTTGTATGCAAACTAACTGGTCGTCTCGTCAATATGAAATGTGAAAAAGCAAAAAATATCGTCGAAATGAACGGTCCATCGATCTCCGGTGACTCGCTCCCGGATTTTCCATTGGGAAATGAATTAGCCGAGAGCTGAAGCGGCGAATTTACATTTTTATTGACAAGCAATCTATTTTCAAAGCAGATGGCAATGGAAGTAAGGAATCTTTTATGTAGCGGAAAACACGAAAGCATATTAAACTAAAAATGCTTTGTCATCCCACTTACTTCATGTCAGAGGGTAAAATTTTGTCACGCTAACTGCATTAAGTCTCATTAATAATTTTCTGTGAACTAGACATTTCCATTAATATTGTTTTTGAATAAACAGCGATTTTAATACATTAGGATATGTTTACTATACTGAAATATAATAACCAATAACTAGAAATTTTCATTCGCTATTTTTATGTAAACGAAAACATTAAAAAAATCTTATATTAGCAATATACACAAGCCGAAATAATAGACCTACATTGATGTTTACAAACCCAAAATATAATTTCCACAACAATATCAATTAACACTAACTCCACACGCTATAAACATACCAGTAAAATATGTGACGTCATCATATACAAACCACACTGCAAAAGTAATGCGAATAAATGTCAGCAACACAGATACCCAAGCTCATCTACAAATTGAGGCGAAAACGCGAAGTAATTATTTAAACCGTCATATAAATTACTGCTCAACTTTTCACGCCAGTTTTGTATGCGTGTGTGCGTGAAACGCTGTGTAAATACGCTAGAGTGTGCGTATCTCACGGCGGACTGAAAATGGTTCCATCATTTCATTCCTCCATCCTTTTTCAGCATTGTGTTACTTTTATACTGGGTGCTACAGTAAATAGAAAAATTCGCAGATTCGAGTGAGTAAATGCTGCAATATTTTTTTGTTATTTATAAATGAAAATTTTTCCCGATTTCAAAGTTTTCAGGATTTCCAGCAAACAGCCTTTTTTTAAATCATTTCAGCAATAGTTATTCAGTTGAAATTAGTTAGAGAGCTCCAAATAAATAAATACAGGAAACAGTGAATCCCTACTACGACTTTTCACCACATACGTCTACTTGAGAGCATCTTAAATCCTTATTCTGTGAATCAAGTATATACTGTGCAAGGGTAAGTATCAGCTTGAAACATATTTAGCTTTGTTCCCTTCACTACGGTTAATCTGTCCCGTTTCCTCCCGTGTCAAGTGCAGATAGACTTTTTGGGTCGGGCGTAAGGGGTGGGGGGAAAGGGATAGCCGGCCCGGGAGGGGTGGGGGGGGGAGCGCCACCCATCCTGATGATGAAATATTGTACACGTGGTCTGATTTTGAATGACAACGTTTCCTCGGCCGCGCGGGAGCACCCACTCTCAACGCGACGTTTTATAGCGAATTGAGGATTTGCTCTTTGTAACGATCAGCTTCTTTAATGTATATTTTTTTTACTAGCTTGCTTCCCCCTTTTTCAGGAAGACTCTGTCGCTTGGCGTTGTTTTTTTTTTTCGATTTTATTCATAATCAAAATGTATGTATGTATGTAAAGTAAATAATCAGTACTTGGTAACAGGTAAAGAGGACAAGGAGAGACCCAGAGGTCATGTGGCCCGTGCCCTTGGCCGGCTTGTTTATTAATTCGCGCCCGATGTCCACCCGCTCAGCGCCCGCCACCCTCCCTAACCCTAATGGGCGGGAAACAACACGGCTTTTAAATTTCGGGCTTTCCTAAAATTTAATCAAGTGATTTTTTCATTTTATGGCGTGTAAAATTAGCTTTATTATTTATTAAATCGGGGCATTTCGGAGCCCGCTCGCGTGCCGTGCTTACATAAGTTGACCGTTACTTTCCGAGCCAAACAAACATCAACATTTTCCTAATTTATATTACACCGCTGATCCCTCACCACCAGAACACTTTAATCTCCTCAGAGTGTATCGGCGGAGGCCCTACTATTTATTCCCACTTCTTATTTTCACCTTGCTTGCGGTAAATAAAAATGCCTCGTACAAAGGAACATCAACCTATTCTGTGACACATTTCGGTTCACATTTGTGTGGAGGAAGGGATCCGTCGTTGGATCGGTCGCCGAACTAGTCAACTGATTAATTCGCCCCTTACCTCGAGAGGAGATTTATTGGTTCCGCCGTACGCAAAACTGCGGGTAGGTAAAAAATCTCTATCGAAAATTGAATAGAAAAGCTATTCCGGGGCCGCGAACGAATTCTGTTGATACGGCTCGCATTCGCTTTCACGGCTATCTTCATTTTATTTACCTGAGTGAAGTTAAAACACCAGCTTAATATAGGTAGGTACCTAAAGTTGTTCATGTGGCTACCAAAGCTCCCATTTTTATTAAGCTCCCGCTTTTAAGATCGGAAGTGAAACAAAGTTGTATGGGTACCTGCTTATATTGCTTATAAAAAGAGGGGGTTTAAAAGGTTACTATCAAGTGATTTGCTGTTCCTTTTACCATATATTCATGATTTGTTTAAATGGACATTTCAGTCCCTATTTGTTGACCCGCATCCGTTGATGGATTTCCCAGTACACATTCATTTTAGGCGAACATCCCTCGTAACGTTATTGGTCACTTCGTCGTACGAAACTTTCAAACCCGTACGCTGTATGCAAAATTAGTTTGCCGGTGATGGAATCAGTACTAAACGGGCTTTATTTTGAGTTACTGCATCAGTCGGATAGCAAAAAAGTCACAAAACTGGCTTATTAGTCGATTCGGACGAATTTACTCGCCCGAAACAGGCGAATCGACACTTTTAAATAGGTAATATTATTTTTTCTATAGGCTACTCGCACGAAGTTAATAATTTATTTGAGGGCAAGTCGACAACTCCAGAACTATGGCTGGAAACAATAGAACCTACACTAGTGTACAAAAGTGATAAGAATTAAATAATAATGTACTTACATACAATGTGTACTTTTACTTTTTCTTAATTTCATTCAATCGACTAATAAGCCACAAAACTTTATGACAATATTTTTAAAGTGCCTAAGATAAACGCCCAGAACGATATCGATAATGATATTTGAAAGCCTCTCAAACGATTAATGCCTCCAAAATAACCATCATCAGTATAAGATTTTATAACACAATTCAAGTGGCCACATTTTGAGTTTTAGCTACAATTTGCAATAAGCCGCGGCAGGAAACGGGCCGTTGATTATCGCAAAAAATCGGGATCTCCCGGAACCTCGGCCTACCAACATTCCCGTAATATGTTTGGGGATGAATCCCTCCTCGCGGGGGGGTTTTTATTTTCGATCTCCTTCGTACCGCCCCGCGTGGACATACGTGCCTCGGCTTAGGTGCGTCAGGGGTTTGTCAAAGAATAATAAAATGTAGCTAGAGGAGTAGCTTACTAAACCAATGGGTTTAGGAAACTATAATAACTCTAAATAGGTAGAGTGTCCTGTTACGATGTTGGTATACTCCGGTGGATGATAATTTCTACCAAACGCAGCATCACGCGGCATTTCTATATTGGCAACATATTGATTAGACACCATTTTATCGCCCGCCGCCCCTTCGCTTTTGCTATATAAAAATGCCACTGCTTTTGGTAGTAATTATCATCCAACGGAATATAGATACCCTCCATCGTAATTGCCCCAGTAAACATTACCTTCTTCTAATTAGGTTCTTGTTATAGCAAGTATTTATTATTTTGTTATAATAATTATCAATAATGATCACACTAAAAATAACGTAAAAATTATATTCGGCGATATTTCTATTCGCTATTTCTGTGCAACACCAGCCTACCCAGGACCAATTGAGACAGATTTCATAGACTCTTAGACCAATAATGTGTAAATACAAAATACTCGTCCTTTCCATTATCATTGCTAGCTAGTTGTGCTAACTATAAAGATTTTATTTGTCAATGAACTACCCTCACATTGCAAGCCGCGCGCAAAGTTGCAGGGGGCCTAAAAAGGCCACTTTGGCAGAATCATAAAAGGATAATACTATGAATCATAATCTACAGTTAACTGTTAAGTTAATTGTATCAAATCCCATTGGTGAAGGATTTCTCAGTTATTTTTTTTTTGTCTGTGCTAAAGTACCAATCAATCCAATCCAAATCTAATCCCAATCTCTTTGATTATACCTACGTAGTGCAGCGAAAAAAAGAAAAACACGGACTGTCTTCGCCATATTATGATTCATACCTAATGTTATCCTTTTATGATTCTGCCAAAGTGGCCTTTTTGGGCTCCCTGGTCACCTGTTAAAACCAACAAAAATATGGAAAACGCAGGCACAAAATTGGTATTGCTGGTCTAGATTTTGGTAATAACACTAATAATTAAGAATTAACAATAAAATTAACAATAGATTCTTTGATCTATGAGATCGATGTGTCCAAATTGGGAACAAATCTTCACTCAAATAGAATTGAGCAATAAAAATATTTTGCGTAGCTGTAAGGCCACGCGAGCAAAGCCGCAGGCAAAAGCGTGTCATTATGAGCATAACAATTCGAAACTAATAACTTCTTTGTTACTAATGAGTGACATGCGCCTTAATATATTATGTGCTCACCTCAGTTATTTTATTTGCGATTAATCTGTATAAATAAAAAGAAAAGTCCTAACTGTTTGACTGATTGACGGACTTATCAACGCCCAGCCCAAACCCTTGGACCTAGAGAGCTGAAATGCACTGAGGTTCCCTTTATAATTTAAACAAGGAATAAGGAAGGATTTTTCGATAGATTGTTCATACAAACTTTCATTCCCTATAACTAAATAGGGGATGAAAGTTTGTATGAACAATCTTATTCCTTGAGTTAATAAACTTGAAACTTTGCAGGTATCTAAGTAAATTATGAAGTTTAGTATTTTTCGTTTTTTTTAAACCACCTCCTAAAGGGAGACTGGGGGTGTCAAAATTTGTATGGAAGAATTTTAACGCGCGGTCCGATTACGTCGAAAAGCTGTATTTATACTTAAGACCAAAAATAAAGAATAACGTGAATCAGGGTTTTTTGAAAACCTATCCCTAACGGGGTGAAAGGGGGTAGTTAATTATACAGGGGAACATTTTACTGCGTGGCTTGATTAACTCGAAAATTCGTATAAATTATCTTTGAGTCAAGTAATGAACATATTTACAAATAATTTTTCAAAATTCCACCCCTGTGGGGGTGAAAAGCGGGAATGAAAAATCTTATTCTTTTGGTTAATAAACTTGAAACTTGACACGAATACTGACCTAGCTAAATTTTGAAATTTGGCATTTTTTTGTTTTTCTTAACTACATTGAAGGGTATCAAAATTAGTATGGAAGAATTTTAGCACGCGGTCCGATTAACTCGAAGCTCTGTATTTATACTTAAACCTTTAAAAAATTCAAAATCCAGACTGACTGAAATATCACCGCACAAACTAAACCGCGCACGTGCGTTCTTTGTGAAGAATACCTAGGTATCCACTAAGAAAGGGTTTTTTGAAATTCCACCCCTAAGAGGGTGAATAGGGGGAGGGTAAAATTTCATGCGGACGAAGTCGCGGGCAGAAGCTAGTTTGTCTTAGTCGTTTGACGTTTAAAGTATGTCGTAGCACCTATTATTATAATCAAGTTCACCCAATCATTTTGGAAGTGCCTTTAAAGCAACTACTTACCCTAAAGCCCGGAATACACATGCCTGTTACTTGCACAAAGGTATGCAAGTAGCTTGCATGCCATAATGGTATTTATCAATCAGAAGTTGTTATGACACACGGCATGCAAGCTACTTGTACTACTACTGTGTTCTGTGTACTCCGGGCTTAAAGGTGCAACCGTTCTCCATTCAATCGACGATATCGACGTTCAGAGTGATCAAGTGTTGTGCATGTCAGCCGGTTTTCATTTGGCGTTGTTCGTTATCATCATCAGCCTACAGTAGTTCACTGCTGGACATAGTCCTCTTCAATCTTCAGCTCAATCCTCGGCAACTCTCATCCAGCTTGTACCAGCCACTCTGCAAAGATCATCGCTCCAACTATCTTTAGATACATTGGCCCATTCGCGGTCTCCATTCTTGAATGGTCTAAATTTTTAAATGGAGACCGCAATATAAGTTTATACCCCAGCCCAGCGATCATCTGCGTTGTTCGATAGTGTGAAATTCATTTGTAACTCTCGTTTAACTTTTTTCGGTGCCGACCTAGAATCCTCTATCAACTCGGCTTATTGCAGTCCACTGCTGGACATAGGTTGCTAAGTTATACAAAGTTGCGTCACAACACCCGTTTCTCCACCTTCTGCATCCAGAATGTCTCAACCTTCGTTCGACGATTTTCGAGCTCCTCTGCTTCTGTGGTCATCGGTCTTTCGACAAACATGACAGGACCACTGCCATTTCGTTACTAATTCTGCAAGCAATGTACAGTCCGATTCAAACTTGATGGCGGCTCGGTACATGAGGCGAGTCGCTGCGCAGTAACAAATTTATGTGTCAGCGAGTGTTAGGATTGGAGTAAAGTCCTCCAGACCGTATTTCGGCCACGGCGGCCAATCTCAACGGACACTAGCCTTCGGCACGGGAGGTATTATAGCGCGCAGACACAGGTGCACTCCCTCTTCTCTCACTCTGATAGTTTGATGGGACGGCAATCCGACACGACCGGAGAGAGATCAGGCTTAAACGCTTAAACGGCTTAACGTGATTTCCGAGGCACGGGGGTATCACACCGCCAACTGCCAAACTCCGGGCTGTTACTAAGAAATTCCTAATTGAAAGACTCAATAACTCTTTGCCCGACCCGGGAATCGAACTCAGGACCCCACGCTCAGCAGTCGCGCTTGCGACTACGAGACCAACGGGGCAGTTTTTGGGGTACTGCACAGTGAGTAACGCCTTCAGAGCCGCTATAAAGTTTGACGCGAATTATACTTACTGGTCGATGATTCCAGTATATTTTCCGGATATATTAGTTTCATCTCGAATTTTATCTATCAAATAAACTTGGATCCTAGCCTCCACAGCGCGCTGAGCAATCTTACCTGCATAATGCATAATCGGTATTTAACTTTCTCTTATTCGTTATCGTTATTTAACTCTCTGGCCGGCCCAGTGTGGGTTGCTGGATGTCACATGATGATGTTTGAATTTTTACTCCTAAGACATGCCGATTTCCTCACGATGTTTCCTACGCCGTTTTGGGAACAGTGATGATGAAATAATTTGCACAAAGTAAAGTGCCTGCTTGGGTTCGAACCCACGACTTAGAACTCGTAAGTCGTGGCTATTACCACCACGGCTCTCAATCTTACCTAATAATTATTACAAAATCTTCACTTACGATTTAACAATAAGTCTTACTGATAAATATGTGTGTGCACGTGTAAATCATGTATATAGAAATCTACTTACGTACGTATATTGTTACGCTAAGGCATTAATACTTCTTAACGTGACAGATTACGCAACAATAGAGTCGAATGGAAAACAACCTTCATGGTCAGCTCATGAACTATTACACAACACTATAATTGTACCTACGATTTGCCTTATCGTTCTCTAACGTCATTTTCTTCCGAATTTTTAACAATCACATAGGTTTTTATTACGGTTTATTCGTGTTTTCATACATTTACGTACTATGCTGTAGAATAATTTTTAACAGTGTTTCAATATTTCCAGGTTGTTAATCACAACACAATTTACCATCAGGTGGGAGTGAAATAGACAAAAATGCTTTTTCACAAATACAGTTGTCGGACAATGTCTACACATTCAGTGGATGAGGTTAGTGGTGGGTTTTGCTAACCTCATCCACAACGTGCAAAGTTCACCACAACGTATGTACTACTGCACCAGCTCTGTGACCGTCGGTCGCTGAAACGTGAAACCAGGAAAATTTTCCCTTATTAATGACTTTCTATAAAGTTAAGAGTCAAACTGAGTTAACATTTAAAAACAAGTTTTCAAATTTTTAAGGGAGAATAGCCCGCAAAATTCAAATTTTCTTACGTTGTATAAATGTATAATTACTAATTCATCAAATATCAATATACTTATAGAGTTACGTGAACTTAAAGGGTTGTATTGATGATTTTAATTAATTAAATATTATATTTTGTTAAACATACAACTTATCATTGTAATTTGCAGAAAACGTAAGAAAATTTGAATGTCGCGTGGTACCCCGGTGTAGTCGTTAGTCTTCCGGCACAAATTGTGCATGTGTTGTGTTGAATCTGCTTAGGGCTTAGAACTTTAGTCTTTTAAAGAGGTAGGTTTCGATTAAAGTGCATTGACTCAAACGTGGTGTCTTGCATATTTTAATAATAAAGCAATGTCATACTTTAAACGGTTTGTGTTTACGGATCAAATCCTCACCCACTATTAATATCAATTACTACTGAGACATCTAAAGTCACACACACAAAACAAATGTAATAAAAGTCCTAAAAATCCTTCAAAGTGAACAATCGGTCCTCGAACTGTTTTGAAAAGGTCAAGTTAGTTCAGGTCACAATGAAATGTTAAATATAGGATCGCATGACTACCAACACTACGTGGAAATGCAAAGTTGGCTTCCGTTACCGAAAGCTTGCTTATTTGGGTTGACTAATGGCAATAAATTACTCTTTTCACAGCATGTGTACTGTCATTTGATGTCCTAGATCCAATTTTGGCTCCATTAGTGAAATACCATCACCCTAATTGTGTAACACACTATCCATCACAATCTGATTCATTTTAATAATATATTAATAATAATATATTCGACAACTATCACACAACGCCGTCTAGTCCCAAGCTAAGCAGAGCTTGTGTTATGGGTACTAGACAACTGATAAACATACTTATATATTTCTAAATACATACATATTATAGATAAATTACACCCAGACACAGAACAAATGATCATGCTCATCACACAAACATTTGTCCTGGGTGGGAATCGAACCCACGACCTCCGGCATAGCAGTCAGGGCCACTAACCACTAGACCAACGGGCCAGTCAAATTTTGAAGGATATTGTTAATCCATTGCTTCGTATTATGTTCAAAAAATTAGTCTGCTCAAGAACGTAAATAACGCAATGGATGTTGTTAAACTGTCAAAATTAAAACAACGCTATGACCCCGCGGAACTCTGTTACCGAAAGCGCTAAAATTAAAACAACGCTATTACCCCGCAGAACTCTGTTACCGAAAGCGTTAAAATTAAAACAACGCTATTATCCCGCGGAACTCTGTTACCGAAAGCGCTAAAATTAAAACAACGCTATTACCCCGCAGAACTCTGTTACCGAAAGCGCTAAAATGTAAACACCGCTATAACCCCGCGGAACTCTGTTACCGAAAGCGCTAAAATTGGTTTATTTCTGTTGATATTTTCGGTTCCAAGAATGGTTCTCTGTGTCCGAAAAATTTTCGTATTTTGTGAATAAAATCAATGTTGACTTTTTGGTCAGTTTTTTTTTTGTTTAGATTTAATGTGACTATTTGGTGAATTCTAGTTGTGTACAGAAAACTGTGTACATTGTATTCCTGGTATTACTTTTAGTTCAATCAAGTCCATTTGAGTTTATTTTATGAAATTAAGTCTTTCCTGGTATGAGTTACGTCAACGTTAGCGTTCTTTGTTTTATTGGAGACCCATCATGCATTGTTTTTACCACGTAAATGTATGTGACAAATGAGGTCAACTCAATGTCGAAGTAACCTAGCTTCGGCGCGTTTCTGCTACATTTTTATGTTGTTGATTTAATATAGTACCTACCTAGTTAAATGCGAATTTGTAACCAAATCTCTCTAATAAATTATCTCAATAAAACATTCTCTTTGCTCACGAAAGGTAACAGAACGACCATAATGTTTTCCATTAATAATTCCTTTCACCGTGTAATTAGTGAAAACCGAAAATTTCTATTGCATACGTAACGCTTATTAGTATAAAAGCTTAAAAAATTGTAACACAGTAATCTACAATCACTTTGCATGCAACAGTGAGAATGAAATATTTACTCAGATCGATCACTGGCCCAGATGACGGCAAAATATGGCATTGTTCGAATAGGCGTCGGTTTTCTCACGTATCCAGCCTTTCACTTAACTATTACCAAACGTCAAAAACGACACAGCTTCTACCAGACTTGAATTAATTTGCATTTCGATTTTGAACTTTAGGTTCTTCGTCGTAAGAGTTGGTTCTTCACATTCCAGCTGCAAAGGTAAGTTGGTGAAACATTCGAATTATTGTTGTTGTCCATGCGTGGAAGTCATTTGTATGTATGTAGATTAGAGGTCATCATACCGTTCTATAGAGAGTTCTTACATTATTTTTGGTAGACGGTTGACACATGGACATAGTTGCACTACTTTTTTAAAGCTGGTACCCATAAGTCAGTTTTGTTATGATGACGATGAGTTTTATTTAAAAAAAGCCCCATTTTTTTGTTAAAACGTAGGCTTTGTTAACAAAAATCGGTTCATTATCAAAATCATTAGATTAGAACATTATACTTAGGCCTGAAGGACTAAAACAAACAGGTATGAACCTGTATGAAAGGTTTAAAAAATAGACCACCTATTAAAGAGTAGCCTCAAATGACAATGTCTTCAGAGCAACTCGCAGCATATTCATAGGGTATACCTATGAATATGCTGCAGGGACACCGACAAGCAACCTGGTAATGATTTCCACCAAACGGCTCGCATCGCATCGGGTCGGAAAGGATACGAACGGATGCGGTGACAGCCGATCGCGTCCGCCACGATGTCGACGCTTACGATCGGCTCCGTACCGTAGCTTGCGAACGTATCCACCAAACAAATCAATTTTTCTTCTAAATCCATGACTGAGTGACGTCTGCAGTGCGTGCACTTTTGAGAATGTGTGGTGCTGCCCGGCCACGGCTCTGAGCGCACGCGACGACAGCCGAAAAGATTCGATCCGCGATTGACCGCGCGCGGTTGGCAGCTTCAGCTGCTGTGCGCGGCTTGGTAATATAGACTTTAATGCGATCGTCGATGCCCAGCCACCCTGTATGATAGTTAGGTGTTTTATTGCATTCAAGAGGGATTTAAAATAAATTTTTGGAAATCTTTGAATTACATTTTGAACCTTAAGGAAAACGAAGCAACAATCCTTCTGTGAATGAGCATGATACTCACAAATGTGTTTATGGCACAAGATGCGTGTATTACTTTTGTGCACGTATGACATTGACGGATTCAAACGTGCACACAGTCGACGCGGGTTACCTGGTGGCCCAATACTCCGACATTAACAAATGATCGTTTTTATTCTGCGCCCGCGCACCGGATACGCAGCGGTTCCTGTGAGAATGTTGAACTCGATTTTTTTTTACCACCAAAAAGCGGATGTCCTTCGTTCGACCGGTTTATGAAAGGTGTTGAACATATGTCTGCTATTTTCAAAGTGTAACCGATTTGAATTGTATATTGATTGGTTTTAGTTATGATTGTCAGTTGATTAATTGGGGGCAGTGGGGTCGATAGACTATGTTCCTACTTACGAGGTGTCAGTTGTGATTGTGAAATCACTACTGATGTTTGGGTAGCTACTTTCTTTTTTAACATTGTGTAAAATTTGGATACGTAAAAAGCACCTTTATATTTAAGAGGCCGGAGGTTGCGTGGTTGTTTCTGTGAAAAACAAACCTATATATTTTTCCTTCTTCATTTTTCTATTCTTAAGGACTTCAACATCGAAGGGTTCTATGGCAATAACTTTAACAACAGCATTCTCATCTACAGGGTGACGGGGACATTGTCGTGCAACCTGTTACCATAGATTCTTCAGCAAATGACACTGAACCGAAATTAAGAAAAAAAATTGCTGTCCCATCCATTTGGACCGCGTAGGACCCACAGATATAGATATACCTAGATAACGCAAGAGTAACTACTTCGCGTGCCAAAAATTGCACCAACTTATGATTACAAATCGTAAGCCGCCCCTTTCGCGCTCAGTCCTTTGTACTGCTGGCTGGGTAAGTGTGAGCGAGAGCGCGAGCTTGTGACGTCATAGTAGGTAGTCAAAAAATGGCACGCTTGGTTTTCATACAGTTCGTGATACTTGCGTTATCTAGGTCTATCTATATCTGTGGTAGGACCGCACTGTTTTATGAAACAGCTGATACTTATTTTTTTATAACCGAAGAAAAAAATTCTACGCTAAGGAGACTTGAATCATGTGCTGAATTTATGGTTTCAGTTTGCGCGTCGATGTCATATGCCACTCCGTATTAAATTTAAGAGGTTAGGTTAAGCCTTCGCGCCCACGTCAGACTTTATGTAGGTCCTACAATCGGTCAGATTATTTCGCCCTATGTTATTTAGACCGACTTTTGTAGGACGTGTGCGTTACACTATTGCCATCAGTACGTTCTATTTTTCTCCTACAAAAAATCGGTCACCGATTATCGAACGTGGGCGGGCAGCCTAAGTTGCGGGTAGATCGGCACTCTTCTGAAGGACTTCAACATTGAAGGGTTCTATGACAATAACTTGAACAACAGCATTCTCATCTGAGCTAAAATCGCGTAATACAGACACTAATCTGTTTACGTCTGTGGCAATTATTTTTAAATGTTCAATATCATAACATTGTAGTGAATATAGCGTATAAACTTAGCGTATAGAGTTTATGAATCATCTTCTTAAGTATCTAGTTATTTTTAGAAACGTCATTTAATCGCAATCGGTTATTTTTAAGCTTCGGCTTAGACTATAAAATTTATTTGTATAGGTAGGTACTTTAATAACGATCTCTTTAGGTACATCTGTGTTGTATGAAAAAAAATACAATCTTGGAAATACTGGGCGGTTTATTTAAAATAGCATAGTTTATTTTCAACTTCAAACAAATGATACAAGATATGTTTTGCAAAAAAAAACTATTTGATTGCGTTAAATATTACGATGCGTCGTAGGTATAGCTGCAAGTTATCATTTTGCTTAGAGCACCTGTCATATAATCACCTGCCGACGAAACGCCGAGAAAAGGGCGCGTTTCCATTCGAAGACTTCATTTGGTTTAGACTATCGAACTGAACTATTCGCCTTATATCAAAATTATCGTCAACTTTCCGACGATAATTTTGATATAAACAAAAGAAAGAAAAAATAAGCTTACTTGGCACATGTCTACAAAAAATGAAAGAATAAAAATTAATTTAAAAAAAAAACTAACGATATCAACTATAATAAGACTAATGACATGCCTTTTTGTTAGACGAAATAGATCCCTAAAGCGTTGTATTGACAAGTCATTCGGAAGATTCTTTTAGGTATTTATTTTTAGATTTTCGTTTATTTACGTTTGCTTTTCTGTTACCATATAATTATTTCCTCACCATAATTGAGCAATACAATCTGAATAATTTTGAAGGATATTGCTAATCCCTTGCTTCATATGTTCGAAAAATGTTTCTGCTCAGCATCGTAAATAACGCAATGAATGTCAAAATGAAAGCCATTGCTACAGATAGTGTGTTAAACAATTACCCCGCCGGTTTATACATAGGTATCAGTGTACACACGCCAGCACATCCAGCTACCCGAAACTGTCAATTTTTCCCAATCAACTTTGAACCTTATGCTTTAGCGATAAAGTTGAAAATCTATTAAAGAAATTTGACAGATTGTAGTAGATTGATGTGCTGGCGTCTGTACTTAGCCAGTTACGTTGAAGTCAATATAGATACTCATTTTTAGTTCATAAAAGTGATTTACATCCGTAAGACGTCCTCGTAACATAGGATCCAGTTGAAAACCAGCATCAGGCATTTAGTTGTCCGACATTTATGCTGAACTGGGCTCATTTCACGCAGCCGTGAGTCAAACAAGTATTATTATTATTTATTTTACGTTTTTTTTTGTTGTTTTGTGTGAATATTGTGTGCCTTACTTAGACTGGGTCAAAATAAACTTATTTTCTTTCTTTCTATTTTAAATCAAATTAATAAAACCGCAGTGCCCACTAATTATTTTTTTAATGTCCTAACTCTATCTCTCATTTGACCCTTTGCTTCGCATAGCCTTTGTTAACGCTAGGACCAAAGGACCGCTTGTGACGGATGATGGACGCTAATGGAAACAAACATCACAGGGATAAATAAGCCAACAGTCAATATATTTTTATTATAAACAATTTGCAGCGTGCAGTTGTTTATAAATTGTCATATTAAAAATGTTGAAGGTCATCTCTAAGAAATAAATAATTAGTTCAAAAGATAAAGATACTCTTTTCGTAGATTAAGAGTGAAAGGTTTAGGAACTTTTATCGAAATTGTTCTATTAAACCTTTTTCTTGCGCCTTGATAGAACGAATTTACCCACTGAGAGCATAATAAACGCATTGTTTAATTTATATTCTTTTTGTCAAAATCTGCACACAGAAACACTAAATAGAGAGAACGTACCACCAAATTACATTATTCCTAAGTACTTAAGGATGCAAAAAAGGCCATAAAATATTTTGGAATATCACGCATTCTTTTAACACTTTACCATATAATTTATAGCCATTTTTGACTTAAGGTGTCCAGCCTGTGCATTATTTGTGGCTGTACAACTTTCCGCTCACGCACAGTCCACTATAAAATTGTAATTTTAGAACTGTGTCAGTTTAAAAATAGTTTCATTGGTAAAAAGGTGGGTGCATACGGTAGACAAAAGGTGTTTGAGCCACGTGCGCGCCTCTCCGGCAGATGTCGCGACTGTTGCATGTGTGCGCACACGCAAACACACGCAAGTAATCAATAGCTGCATGCTTACCACACGCTCAACTAATTTTATGGTGAAATACGATTTGTGGTTTGGCTTTTGGTTTGGTTTGGCTTTTGTTTTTTTTTCTTAGTTCGTCAAAGGGTTTAATTTTAGTGCTAATACACTCATAGCATACTAATATTATTATGTTTTGTACAGTATACCAAAATGCGGGTGCAGTATTTTTTTGGATGAACTCATCGCACTTATTTTTTTACACCAGAAATAATACCTTTTTTTTTCGTTAGCCTTTACAGTGTCGCACTGCTTGGCAAAGTTTTCCCCATTTTCCTTCCAAACCTTGCCTTGAGCAATCTGTGACCATGTTGGCCCTGTAAACCTCGTTAGATCGTCACACCATCTTCGCCGCGGTCTACCTCGACGACGATGTCCTCCTTCAGGCGTCCAGGGAGTGACGATCTTTGCCCATCTCTCCGGGTGCATTCGCGCGACGTGTCCGGCCCATTCTAACTTTAGCCTGGCTGTTTTTTCTTCAACAACCGCTACTTGAGTTATGGAGCGGAGATAAAAACGTCTTTGTTTAATTTAAAACCTTGGTATAAGACTTTCAATATGTCTAAAGCCACCACCACCTAGATCCTCTTGATTAGGGAAAATAACATTATAAATAACCGTCAAGTTATTAGTTCAAGTAAGGTGGTGTTGTCTACCCCTGCATAATCCCTTATTACTTCTACGACACCCCTGGGAAGCGACGGGGTGGCCCTATTCTTAACAGGGAACTGTGAAGTGCCTAACTTACATTACTTGAACATAATATTGTATACCTTCTTAACCCTTCACCTGCAATTAACCCTTGATCACATGAGATTGAGAGATTAATAAATAAATATGCGTTAACGTATTATGCATTAATAACGGGTGAGGCTCCATTTAGTGTCAAAGCATTACTTAAAAGTACTTAAAATCGCGTTCAGTATAAGTATGATGGGCTAAAAGTTGATAAAATCGTACGTATAATGACAGGCTTGTACTCGATTGCCTAACTGCTACTGCTAGAGCAAAAAAACCTTTCCCTCAGACGACTTTTACACTGTGCATAAGCAGCTGATACATTCCACGTTTTTTCTTTTACACACAGCTGATCAACGAAGCAATATTATTAAAAATAAAAACAAGAACAAAACTATTAATGTCCTCAAAGAACATAAAAAAAAAGTATAAAACGTAAAAGTAACTTGTATTTCAACGTAAAAAATCTGCAATAAATTAACACGAACAGAAAGCGTGACAAAACAAGTTGACAATAAAAAAAATCTAAATAATAGGTACAATATAATTTTCAGTAGGTAGTTGTACAACACTAATCGTGATTATCCATGAATGTATAATTAACACTAAAAATACTCGTTGACAAGTGACTGTGTCGGCACTCGGGAGCGATACGAACGTGAGTCACGAAGAGTTTCGCGCCGAACGGCTACAAACTTTATCTCTACATTGTAATTTGAGTCTTATTTCATAACAGTTGAGTTAACTTTACAATGAGCATAAAAATGTGTGTGTCGAACAAAATATCTGGCATGTAGGTGACGTTAGAGCGGGGCAACATCGCGTCGCTGTGGCGTCGCGCGACTGCATGGCTCCGTCTCTGTCTGACATATGAAATAAAGTAAGATGGAGGGAGCGCTGCGTGGCCGTGTGGCGCGTCAGTATACTACGAGTTGAGAGTAAGGTCACAGTGTTTTATCGTGTAAACAAATATTTTCTCTAAGAACAACTTTGGAACTGCAAACGTAAGTTTTATTATTATCTTATTACTTTTATTTAGACAATACGCGCTATTAGCCACATATTTGGCGCTGTTGTACGAAAACCGTTGTTTTCGTTTTTCGTTCAGTGAACAAAGTACCAACAACTGTCACTGTCAAGTTTCATGTCGCCTGTTGTGAATCGTATCTGTATTTTGTGATTGGTTGACCAAAATATAAACAACCAATGAAATCATTGCTGCCAAATGCTTTGATCTGCAATCAAAACATTTTTGTTTTTGATTGTCAACTTGAAGAGATAGGCTAACAGTTTGCAGCGGCGGTAAAGGTACTGACACACATGCTCATTAATAGCATGCTCAAACCAATCGGAGCACGCGAAACTCACGTGACTTTGATTTTCGCGTGCTCCGATTGGTTTGAGCATGCTAGTAATGAGCATGTGTGTCAGTACCTTAAAGCTATGTTGGTAGGTACCCTGTATTGATTGCATAAATAAATCATACGTTAGTTTGAGTGCGTATTTATTTCGAAATTTGTATTGAGACATTAGCAACGACCATTTAGTAAAGTTTCCTATAATTTTATCTCGTTATTTAAAACTTATTTGATGCCTATTCAGATTCATAGTGTAAATAATTACAAAAAAAGTATTTAAGTAAGTAGGTACTTACGAGTAGGTACCTATTATGGTTTTACGTACAATAAATAAGTAACGTGTCATTGTTAAGAAGTAGGTAACTGTGAATCTTAAAAACTGAAACAAGAAGGGGCAAATAAAATGATGGTTTTATCGCTATCGCCAAAATCTGTCTTTTATACCTACGGATTTGACAAACAGCGCATGCACATTGTGTAAGATGTTTTTTTTTTAAATAAGCAGCGATTTGGATCTCTCTGGCCCTCGTGTTGCGGGTTGAATTCCTGGACGAAACAAACATTGGTCTACTGATAGATTGTTGTGGGTTTCATTTATTGTTCATGTAAAATTAGGTGTAGGTATGTTTAATGTTTCTAAAACAGTGTATCGACTGACTTGTTATAGTAAATTTACAATGACAAAAAAAATAAAAAATAGGGCAACGGTGACGTATTTACAATTACAACACATGATCTGTCTGATTTTTGTATTTAACTCTTCGGGTAATTATTTTAAATTTGAAAATAAATGAAGTTCCTTTAGTGACCTTTGAGCACGTGTCAGTGTAGGCGTATCACGAGTATCGGTATTTAAATAAATGTATGACGATTGGTAGGGCTGCCATTCATCCGGGTTTCTCCGGATTTGTCCTAGTTTGTCCGGGGAGCGTCCGGGTGGGGGTTTTTAGTGTCCGGATTTCACACTTTCTGTGTTAGTGGAAATCCGACTTTGAATGATTTGCAATAAATCATAGCTAAAAATTCGCCGCGCGGCAAATACCTACCTATACCCGTGCGCTCGTGATAATTCATAATTTGCTTTTGATTTAAGTTTTTTTTTTTTTTTCTCGTGCCAAAAGGAAGAGCGGTCCTAATTATTTTAGTTACCAGAATACCTCTCACATAGAGTAGAGTGTATAATTGATTAGTAAATTAAGCGTTCCATTTGTTTAAGTTTATTTTCTATAAATAAGCAAAAATAATATGATACTCGTGATATATGGTCTGTGTGGTGCCGGACTTAAAGAATACCACCACTCCTTACTTCCCGTGGGTGTCGTAAAAGGCGACTAAGGATCGTACCGGAGAATGGGCAGCAGCGTTCTCTGTGTATATCACCACCATACCATACTGCGATCGCCAACCCGCCTGCCAAGCGTGGCGATTATGGCATACCCTCCCAAAATTGGGGGAGGCCTATGTCCAGCAGTGGACGTCTATCGGCTGAAACGACGAATATGATACTTAACGATGTATTTATGATTTTTTTTTCGAGGGTTTCCGGGGAATATTCTTTATTTCATCCAAATGTCCGAGATTTTTGATTTTTTTATCCGGATCCGTAATTTTGGTGATGACAACCCTAACTGTAGGTGTAGGTGCTACTACTATTAACTACTACAACAGTAGGTTGCACAAAAGACATAAGTAACCAGGGTCCTCGGATATAGTATAGTTGAAGTTTAGTAAAAAAAACCGATGGATGCTTCCGAATGAAATTTAATTTGATAAATGAACTGTTTATTTTCTATTCATTAAATATATTTTATGGAAAAAATCTACCGGTTTCTTACTAAACTTCAACTATATCCGACGACCCAGAAGAGAGACGAGCAGGTAACTAATATCCAAAACACTACCCAGAATATAGGTTAAATCTTCACACACTGGTGGAAATAGGCCTCGCTTTGCTAGTGCCAGCCTACCTCCAAAAGGGTTATTTCCGGTTCTTTATTAATATTAATAATCTTTCACCAGAAAACTACGATGAGAGACAACCAAACCTTGATGATCGAATTCGTGAAAATAATAGAACGCTACCCAGAAATCTACGATGCCAGTTTGGACACGTACAGAACCAGGTTTTCGGAAATGGCCTGGGTCAAAGTGGCGAACCAAGTGAGAAGCGAATTGAACGAAGAATGCACGCGTAAGTAATTTTTGGCATGCTTACTTAGTTATGGACATTCAAATTAGCCTGTACGAGAGACAATAGTACGTCCTAGCGCAACTAGGGAGCGCGGACATGATCTAGAACCAAAAATTCAAGGCATGTGACATTCACCAACCCGCACTTAGCCCGCGTGGTGGATCACATATTCTCAGCTCGCTCCCTCTCACAGTGCGGAGGCCTGTATCCCAACTGTAGCAATGGGTCTAGTGAGTCTGTGGTCTGGTGGGTGGGATTAATGACTCGTTAGTATATCTACTTACTACTGCACGACTGTCATCGTAATAAAGATCGTGTCGATTCGATAGAAGAAGAAATAATGTTTTCGACTTCACTCTCATGTATATATTTTGGGAAAGTGAAACTACTTTCAAACAGTAACACACTACTACAAACGAAACTTTTACACATGACCTCTTCATTGGACAAGTCGGGAATCGAATCCTTGGGTCCTTCCAAAATAAACTAAACACGGCAGTTTGATTTACCCTCTAAAAACATTACCATTTTAGTAGTTTAGTTTATTAAACTTAGGGCTGATTTTTAACTGAAGAGTAAGTATTGCGGTTCGACAGCTTTTTATAAAAAAGCTGTCAAACCGCAATACTTACTCTACTAAAAATTAATATTTTTTTTCTTTTTGTACCTCTAAGCGCTGATTTTTCAATAGTCAGATAACTTTTATCTGAAGAATAAATATGTCAGTTTGACATACTTTCTATAGAAAGTATGTCAAACTGACATATTTATACAAAAAGAAAAAAAATATTAATTTTTATTAATTTTTTATCTATTTACTTTGTTCCAGTTGAAGAACTAAAAGTGAAGTGGAAAGGCATACGATCCTCCTACAACAGATACAGATCCAGAATAAATCTAATCCAAAATGATAGTATCTGCAAGAAATATTACTTATATGACTACTTGAGATTTTTAGAACCTTTTTTAAAATGTAATCTTAAAGGGTAAGTCTAATATTTACTTTGTTAAAGGTAAAAAAAACAACGTAGATATCTAATTTATTCCAATTTATCAAGATTGACATGACGATACCACAACCACAGGCGCACCTAGGGCAGACATGCCTGCTATCGACCCTGTCTAGCCCATTTTTCTGAAATGGCATAAGTTATAAAATTAAAAAATATGTTGATTGATAATATTAACTACAACAGATAAATGTACGAAAGTGATAAATGTGTGGGCACAAACTATAACACCATTTAAGTTTTGTAATGCAGGTACTGATTGGAGAATCGTACCATGAAATGTAAAATACGTTGAACCAAATTCGCCGAGTTATGTTACATTTCATGTAGCATTGCATTAATTTGAACGGCTCATTTGTGTTGGGATAAATCATGTTTCACCAATGTGACGTTAATGAGATGATGAACGTTGAGATGGGATGACGTAGAGATGACGTATGAGAAGTTTTAATTTTTTTTTTTAATAATTCATTTAAACTTTTAGATCGGCACAAGACCAAGACAAATCTGAAACATCAATCAATGAATCTTGTAACTACGTAAACGTAGATGGTATTGAAGAACCAAGCGAATATTCTGTAGAGGAATGGAACCACATTGAAATAAAGCCAGAAATTGCTGGCAGACTAGATAAGCCACTTGATCCAGAAGCTGCTAGAAGCAGCAGTAGTGAACCGTATGGTGAAAGAATTAAAAAGAGAAAATTCTCTTTCGAAGGAGAGGATGACAATGAAGACTTGACATTTTTCAAAAGTATTCTACCAGATATCAGGAATTTTACAATTAGAGAGAAGAGGAAACTTAAAATGGGGATATTGCAGTTAATTGATGAAATTGAAAAAGAAAAGGATACGTGAGAGGATTTCAATTGTTTTAGGGTTCCGCACCTCAATAGGAAAAAAAACGGAAGCCTTATAGGATCACTTCGTTGTCCGTCTGTCTGTCCGTCAAGACTCTTTTTCTCAGGAACGCCTCGAGGTATCAAGTTGAAATGAATACAAATTACGTGGGTCTACAGTCTCTTGAAGTCTAAAAAAATCAAGCTTTTATGTCAACGGCGGAATAAAAAATTCGGCCATTTATGCGACATATATTGATACTCGCAAATAGATGAAAACTTACTTCCAGATTACATAGAATCATGAAATTTGGCAAGAAGCAAGGTCTCACAGCACAAGTGAAGGAAGAAGACCGAAATTTGTTAATTTGAAGTTTCAGCCAATAAAAAATACCTAATATTTTTGCGATTACAAACTCACTTCAGCACATAAAAATACCTAATATTTTTGAGATTACAAACTCACATTTGCAGTTGGAGAATTGACCGTATATTGATGTATGGGAGAACATGTTTTTCAACTAAAATGTTGAGTTAGTTTTTAGGATAATTCATCCCAACCTATTTTAATAATTATAATTGCTTAAGTTTTGTGTACCTATTTCTAAGATCATATTTTTTTAATAAATTATTGGAATTGTAACTGTTCACGTCTTTCTGATTAATACATATAACTAAGTACCTATATAGCCGTAGGACCAATAACCGTCAGGGTAGACGTGTTCATGAGCGGAGACCTCGAATCGGCAAACGTAAGGTAGGACGCCTTCGGATCGACGATCTTTACAGGGTCGCTGGTAGCAGTTGGATGAGAGTTGCCGAGAGGCGAGAATCAAACTGAGTGGTGTGCAATTGAAGAGGCCTATATCCAGCAGTGGGTTGCTATAGGCTGATGACGACTAAGTACGGTCTATTATTGTTACAAACATCGATCTTTACGTCATTATATATCAACAAAAGGAAGTTTTAAAAAGCTAAGCAACCATGCTTTATATAAAAAACCATGAGACTTGAAAATAAAACTTAGTTCCGATATTAGAGCGAAAAGTTGTAAACTCCAGCCCGAAGATTATACACCGTTTCGCTAATTAAGTTGGTTTGAATTTTATATAACTTTTTCATCGATTAGCGAGAAGGAATTCGCAGTTGAAAAACTCCAGTAAAGATTCGATTTTGAATGAGTTTCATTTGTTTTTCATTAACAGCCGTATCCTCATATCAAATCTAAATAGTGTGCGGTATGTCAAAGTCATTATCATAACGTATTACTTATCGATCAAGTATAACCCGACCGAGTTGTACGTTGCCCCGACGCCCGGCACTGCTGTTATCGCGTCTGCCTACCGTCATCTGATGTATAACAAGTCCTACCCTCATTTGCATGGAAATGAGATCCGAGAACATTCTCCTCGGCGCACCCCCCCATCTTCTGACGCCTTCTTTGCTTAATTACAAAGACGACACACTGTGATTTTCCTCACACCATAACTCTTTAAAAATTTAAGTGTGAGTACCGAACAGTTGCAGGGAAATGTAGTCGTTACCGGAACTTTGTTCATTGAGTTTAATATAGGCCCAGTACGATGTATTTGTAGTTACAGGTGATCAGCGGCCGGTGCTAATTTAGTTATCTAAAAGGTCAGATCCGACACGTGATAATTAATTACTTCTGCTGACGCTTAAAGGTCCTTAAACATACTTCTCCGTGAGCATTCCACGAAACGTCCATAAAAAGTCCATTTGGTTGATAAGTCCATCAAAAACTCTTTAGAACCGTCCTATTTAATTAATCGCTATACAATTTGGCCTATTGCTTGTTAGCTAATGCCTGTAATATGGACAAATTTAGGCGTAACCATAAAAAAATTGTCTGCAGCAAAATATCTCAAAATTGTACTTGCCTATTAAAATAACAAAAAAATCGTTACAATTTTTTTTTCTTTCGATGTACGATGTAGACGTAGAATATTTTTCAGCGTTTTTTAAGGTTATTCAAAAGGAACTTGACAGTTTTAATTAAATTGCTATGGCGAGACTTAATCTTGAATGGTCTTTTTGGAAGCAAAATGGTCCTTCCATTTAAGATATTAAGGACCAAATTATGAAATTAATTCATAAAATAGTCAGACCACACTTTCCATATCGTAACAGATAAACATGGCCTATCGATTATTATAAGAACTCACTAGAGTATTAAAGACATTAGAATAACAATTTAACAAATTAAAGTGTCGTTTTTAATTTTACATTTAACACGTATAAATATTTGTACATATGCCAGTCCTGTGGGAAACATGTAAGCACATAATAATTATATTTATTAGACCTTAATGTACCATGTTTTAAAGCAAATCAATATATTCTATCAAAATCTATTTCCCAAAACCACAGAAATTGATACAAAATAATATGCGATGCAATACAAAATGCGACGCATGATCAGCTAACTTCCTCATTAACAGCTGACGATAACATGATCTTACTAATTACCTCACCACTACTAAGTCGCTTTGTTTCCGATATAATACCAAGTACCTACTTACGTCTATACACATGACTATACGGAATTCACATCAGTGTTTCAAAGCACGTGAATGCCCCTCCGCTGACCGCCTCCCCTTTCAGGGCAATACATACCATTACAGTAATTAGGATATGCTTAAGCATAATTAATGTAGTCATAAACTACGCACCTAGTGTATTGTTGGGATGAGCAAGACGAAATGTGTCTGCTTTGGTATTTGTCTCGGTTTAATTTATACTTTTTATTAAGAAACTAGCTGTACGCGACACCTTTCGCGTGCATATTGGAAAACTAATCGGTTTCATGGGTTTTTTTTTGCGTTGAAGTCAATTTTTTTTCTAAAATATGAGTTGCCTAAGTTACTCCATAAAACATCAGCTATCTGCCAGTAAAAGTCCCCTCAAAATTGATCCAGCCATTTAGGAGAGATTAGCGGGAACAAACAGACGTACAGAAAAAAAAATGTATTTTGTTATTACTTATATAGACTTTCTTATGCATTTAGTAAAAAGCTGTTTGACATTACAAACAGACACTTAAATTGTATAGATTTCTACTCTACTACCTTTAATTTTCGGGACCTATCAAGGGATGTTTCAAAAAAACTATTAGAATATATCGGAATGTTTCCGGAAATTCTGTCAGATATACAGGGTTATTGGCAAAACATTAACAACCTCTTAAGAGGTCATTGTACTCATCATTATGAACAACTTTTACTACGGGACCAAACCTGAAATCGCCAAAAAAAAGTCAGCTGTTCCCTACTTTTGACGAGTTACGAACATAAATGTAGGGAACAGCTGATTTTTTTTTCGTGATTTCAGATTTGGTCCCATAGTAAAAGTTGTTCATAATGATAAGTACAATGACCTCTTAAGAGGTTGTTAATGTTTTACCAATAACCCTGTATAATTGGACGAATATAATACAGGAAAAGTTTTTAACCAGTGCGCAAATTTTGACATAATAAACTTGTCCAGCGGCCGGCGGCCTTCGCGTTTTCATTCATGCTCATTCATAGTATTACTATTAAATTATATCCATGTCTTGCTTATTTCAAATTGGGACAAAGTGGAAAAATGAAAAAAAAAAAGTCATAAACTAAAAATGGAAATGTGTTCTATTGCTTACACTGAGCCACCAAAAAAAATTTGCGCACTGGTTAAAAACTTTTCCTGTATATTGACAAAGTTTTCAAGGTAGTTTTTCTAGAAAGCTCTTAGTGATCTATAAAGTTTCCAGCTTCTAGAACAAAGTTAAGTAGAATAGATGTCTGTACCTACTCCGTCTGCTATCATCACTTCTAGGAAGGTTTCTCGGTCACTTATAACGTTACAAGTAGGTACAACTAGTAGTTAGTTTATACTTTTCTGCTAATTATTATACCTAGCCCTACCTACTACATTATAAAAGCCTTAGATATAGAACTTTGTGTTGTTTTTTTTTTATTATTCGCAGTATTTCGTATTAATAAATGGTTCTAAAGTGGCAGTAGTAGCGCATTGGTAAATGCCGCGACTTACGGTCGTGGGTTCGAGCCGTTGTGAAAAAAGTTGTATAAATAATGGCGTCACCACTGCTCTTAAAACGGTGAACGAAAACATCGTGAGGAATCCAGCATGTCCTAGAACCAAAAATTCGAAGACATGTGACAGCAACCAACCCGCACTGGGCTCGCGTGGGTCTGCTGGGGACGAGAGAGTAGGCTATAATCCACCGTTTATAGCCCACTCTCTCTTCCCCAGCAGTGGGAACATTATAGGCTGATTATGAAAATCGTTCTAGTTTTTATTGGTGTAATGGCCGAAAGCTGCTAAACGAGAGGTTCTAATTTCGATTTGATAGTCGGTAAAAGAATAGGATGCGTAGAGAAACGTATCCTATTTTTTAAGGTCCGGTAAGGGAATTCTGGGCCATGAAATTTTAGTATTTGATCCATGATAGCTATGTTTCTGTTTTTATGAAAGATACACCACTGTATAATTTCACAAGTGAATACCTACCCCAGTAAAAGAACTGTCAGAGGGATATTTTAATTAAATTCCTAAGCATTTGATTGTAAAGGCAGGTGGAATGAAATAATAATAATTGCATAGTTGTTAGTCGCTCTAATATATCTGAACTGTACACTACTTTACACTAGCTACCAGTTCTCGTTATCTCCATAAAGAGTAATTTACAAGACGCAAAATAATTTATGAAAACTAAACGTAATAATGTCTATGGAGGCGGCTAGCGTACCTAACAGCGGGAGGCTAAAACGTAAATCTTGTCCGCGAGCTTACTCGTACCACTTAACGTGTTGTGCTCAAATATTTATGTACGGTCACTTGTATGTATGTACACACATATACATGTCTCATGATCGATGATTGAGCACTAGTTTTTTTATAAGGGATACTTTGTCAATGACCTGACGAATGTGGTCGTTTGAGAGAGGAACTACTATCCGTAGACTACGGATTTCGTGAATAGAGATCACGAAATCCGTAGTTACGGCCGGGCGTTTCCTACTCCGTATCCTACGGACATAAGATTACTTCGGGGCCCGAACTAAGAATAATTGACACGATTTAACAGTTGTCCCTAAACCTGAAAGCCAATTCCCGTAGGTAATTAAAAACGTTCAAAATCTAGTCACAATCTCATCTCATCGTCAATCAATTTTTATGGTAAAAACCGGGCAAGAGCGAGTACGTAGTTCCGTAACATCCGGGTTTATGCATAAGGTTTATGTTTACGAATTTTTTTTTTTTTTTGTTTTTATATTTGAGTTGATTGAATCAAAGATAAATTGCGGTTTACGATTTATGACGTATTAAAAAAAACTACTTACTAGATCCCGTTAAAACCAATTTCCGGTGGATGTTTATATGGTAATGTACATCATATATTTTTTTTAGTTTTATCATTCTCTTATTTTAGAAGTTACAGGGGGGGGGGGGGGGGGACACATTTTACCACTTTGGAAGTGTCTCTCGCGCAAACTATTCAGTTTAGAAAAAAATTACATTAGAAACCTCAATATCATTTTTAAAGACCTATCCATAGATACCCAATACGTAGGGATTTGAAGAATTTTTTTTTTTTGAATTTCAGTTCTAAGTCTGGGGCACCCCCAAAATTTATTGTTTTTTTTTTCTATTTTTGTGTGAAAATCTTAATGCAGTTCACAGAATACATCTACTTACCAAGTTTCAACAGTATAGTTTTTATAGTTCCGGAAAAAAGTGTCTGTGACATACGGACGGACAGACACGGTGTGACATACGGGCCCGTATCTTCGTTGAAGGACTTAAAGAGTAGATCGCGTGGTCTTCGTGTACAAATCGGAAGATTGTGGTACTCTGCTCTTGTTTACTATAACATAACAAAATCACGCCTGTTTTGCCCGATAAGTTAGGCAGACGTGAACCTTATTTACCACGTCGGCTAGTATACTTGGGTACCTTAACTTACTTATGGTTAACATAATCTGCTCCCCAAATGCTCTGAGACTAAGAACCAACCAGATGCTCCTGAATAATTATCACAAAGTGACTTAATCTTACCTTTTCCGTCGTTACAAAAACAAACAAAATAATAAAAAAAAAAATTGCCGTCTTAACCAAAAGCCTTTTGGTGGATTTTGTGATATCAATTTCTTTCAAGATTTTCCTCCACGTGTAAGTCAACAATTAAACATTTACACTACAAAATCAACCGAGATTATCAAGGGTTATACTAATTAACAATACCAGTTCCATCCGAGTCGGAGCGTAATAGGCACTGCTAATTCGATTATAGGTATGTGAGTGTGCCACCCTGTATATAATCATGTACATGGCCTGCACAATGGCGACGGAAGATCAATACTAGTTCATTAGTGAGTTGAATGCATTACTTAGTACTCAAATGTCAACGGGTAAATTGGTATTTCTTGCAACTTATGCCTGCTAATGTTTACGCGGAAACCGTTGAAGCTTGGTAATGCTATTTGTTGCTGAAAGTTTTGAAGGAAATTGGTTCGGTTTCAGTGGTAGTGTTAAAGTTAATGAAGTGTAGCTGTTCATTGTAGTAATAATCTACTATGATGGCTTCACATTTCAAAGGCCCTTGCTTTGCCGGTTTCAGTTTGTATGATTCCAGTCGGTAAAGGAGTCAACAAAAGAGGTAAGTATGCAGGGTCGTCTGATATAGTTGAAGTTTAGTAAGAAAAAACCGATGGATGTTGTCGACTAAAATTTAATTTGATAAATTAACTGTTTGTTTTCGATTAATTAAATAAAATTTTGTTCGAGAACATCCATCGGTTTCTTACTAAACTTCAACTATATGCGACGATCCTGCATTCTTATCTCTTTTGTTGACTGTACCTGCCAATATATGCAGGATTTTAACATTTTCAGAGATTTTTAATAAGTAGCTCATACCAACAATACACCCCTGAGTAGTCTTCTATTGATTTGAACGTATCATCAAAAAAGTAGAGTTCTACTAACTACGACTAACCACAGATACTCACATTGAAGACCCTGGATGCCCGCCATTGTCCTGATTTATTCAGTCTATAGTAAGTTGCCATTTTGCCACAATTTTTTTTTGGGAAAAAACATTTACCGTCGATCTTCGAGATCATGAAAAATCTTTCCATCACAATCACTTTTCGAATTATCAGCTCAGAGGCATAATAATTAGAAAATATCACATCATTATGATATTCACCAGTTAGTTGAATGTGCAATACGGTAAGTTGGAGCGGTGAAGTGTGAAACCGGTCCGGGACGATGTCCTGAGTCCCGACATTCCTGGATGCGCGCACGCACTCAATTGCACTATTTCGCTTTGGACTTTTCGACGCGCGGGAGATTTGAATTTTGCAAATTAAACGTTCCCTGTTTTTGCTTCAGAAATCGTTAACATTGCTTTTTTGAGGCAATGGTTTATTGCCAGGAGTTATGCTGTCTCTGAATTGTAGATGCGCGGCCGATTCGTATTTAGTGTCCATACTTTAGTTCTTGTTGCGTAGGGCCACATTTGTTTTGCTTTGGCGCAACCGTGGAGAAACGATAATTACATAAATATTTCGGGTACCTTTACTTTTCGAGCAGTGGTGGTTCAGCGGTATCAGCCCTGACTTACCAGGTCTAGGTCGTGAGTTCGAACCCAGGCAGGCACTTTATTTTTTTTTGCCGATGGGAAATCATCAAATGACTCGTCCCGCTCTGGGTGGAGCGGAAGGGAGTGACTTACTTACTGACTAAAACCTACCCGTGTTCCTTCCTTAGCCCTTTATGTTCCGGGCCAGCGGTAACCCTTTCGGACAATCCCGCTGGACCCAGACAGGCACTTTACTTTGTGTAAATTATTTGTATTTAATTTCATCACCACTGCTCTCAAAATGGTGAACGAAAACGTCGTGAGGAAACCGGCATGTCCTAAAACCAAAAATTCGAAGACAATGTAACATCTACAAACCCACACCGGGCCCGCGTGGTGGATTTTGGCCCACTCCCTCACACAAAGAGGAGGCCTCTGACCCAGCAGAGGGAACATTATACTCTGATTAAGGTTGCTTTGCGATAAATAAGCTGGTGTCATGATCTCCGACTACGGATTAAACGTGGAGTATGTACCTAAACACATTTGATAATGCCTTTAAGGGCTTACATGACCTAAAGCGCGGTCACTGTCGGACTGCATAGAAAAGAAAGAGAAGCGCGATGACACAACGCTGGTAATTTATTGCAAAATATTAAGCAATTATTTAATCACAAAAAATCTATTGTTTGGACAAAAAAATTAAAACACTAAAATATTTTAGTATGTTTCTTGTAGAATAATCTGACAAAAAATCAGAAAAAAAGTTTTTATTGTAAAAAGAAAGTTTTTAGAAGTATCTTCCTGATGTTTTTCTATCGTATCAAATTAGTTGTATTATGTTTTCAACACACTATCTACCTAACATATATTCTGAAGGATATCACATATTTTTCTGATTTTGTTTACTGTAGTCGATCATATACTTTTATTGTTTCTAAAACTTGCGTTTTTTGTGTTTAGGTCCTGTAAGCTCCTTAAGCAATATTCGCTGCGATAGGGGTCAGTTTTCTCTCAGAAATTCTCGTCTTTTTGTCTCTTATGTAACCTCGACATAATATGGATGATGGTAAGGTCTTTTCTTAGTTGAGCAATAATCTAAGTAAGCCATATAATCTTAACTTACCTACACGATGTATCAAGTATAGTTTAGTTCAATACATTCAGAAATCACGTAGGTAGAGTAATAATCTTAGTTTTCCTCAGTAGGTTGTGACGACTTGTGTGGGATGATGAATAACTGGTAGACGCACTACCTACACTTTTCATTCGCTTCTTATATACCCGGCATCGTAAACGAGGATCCTCTTCTAAATTGTTTGATGTTATTTAATTCCAAAGTAATTGGTTGGGAACGCAATTTGCCGCTTAAATGCCAGAATTAATAAGTTTGCACATTTTCAAAAAGTCGCTGCTGAAGTAATCGCTTTACTTGGTCCAGATGATTTTAGATATGCCCAGCCACAACGGGCAGGCAACAGGGATGGAGGATTTTAACTGCAACTGGTTCGAAAAAGACAACATTTTCCTCTCACAAATGTAAACCGCCTTAAAATGCTGCCCCAAGATACTTAAATAACTGCCTTAGAACAACTACAAACAAGGTTCAGTTTCAAACGCGTTGGGAAAATGGATATTGCAATTTCTATTTGAACATTGAGGTGGCTACACATTTTTATTTGTGGGAAGAACGAGACAGAGCGTGTCTGTATGTACTGGTGGAAAAGGGATGGTGCTTAGCATTTATATTCTGGGTACGTGTAAGTTTCAGGCAACGGTCGCCGTGAAACTCGTAAATGGGAAAAAAGCAACAACGGAGAACTCAACTGTCTATAGTGAGGGGATCGACACTGAAACGTTACCATAATTTTAGAAGAAAATGAACGTCTTTTGTACCCTTCTTGTTCCATAGTCCATAACTTAATGTAGTTCGGCATGTAATTGCAGCACTATGTATGCATAGTCTGGTTTAATTAAAGTGCAAAGTGGGTACAATTAATTTACATAGAGTTAAATGAGTGCCTTAAAAATATGGCTTCATTTAACGAAGCTTGGGAGTCATCTACCTTAGGTTGAACATTGGACAGGCTATAATTAGCTTAACGAAGTGTTCGAGTGCCACCGAAGGTTGATCCGTGACGAAAATAATGATTAATCAATCGGATCACGTCTGCTCGGTCCCAAGAGTGAGGTAAGAATTATATCGGACACAATGACACGCTATTGTCAAGTACGTCGGGTGTGAGAAATACAATAGCAATTATTTCGCTGAAGTCACCTTCATTGTCTTAGCGCTGGCAAATAAGTAAACTATAAATTATTTAATTTGTCATCGTTTTACACTTCAAAATGTTTGCGGCTGTCGTTAAATAGTGTCTTCTAGATGTTTTAGTATTCATTGGAGGTTAGTGATAATATTTTTTGTGGATTTATATTGTTATTGCAACTATTCTCGGGTCACATGATAGAGTCGTTAAAAAAGTGCTAATTAATACGTGAGCTGTGAAATGAATATTTAATGTTAGAACTCGTCCTGAACATCGATTCTATCTAGTAAAATGTTTTATAATTTTATGTGACGCTAATAAAGACATTCTAGTTAGCCCATATATCTATTCTAATTTCTACGTATAATAAAGCTGAAAGGTTTGTTTGTTTGAACGCGCTAATCTCTGGAACCACCGGTCGGATTTGAAAAAATATTATTGTATTTGATGGCCCAATTCTTAAGGAAGGCTATAGGCTATTTAACATTACGCTAAGCCCCATAGAAGTTGAGGAAAATGAAAAAAGTCAGAAAGAACGCTAAGCGAAAACGAAGTAATGGCGCGGGCAGGCGATGCAATGCGACGGGGTGGGTCGCGGGTACAAGAAAATTTCACGCGGACGAAGTCGCGGGCAGAAGCTAGTTGAACATACAGGCACAGAATTTGTAGTCTGACAAACTTCTATAATCTAAAAAGAACACAGTCTTTCAGGCAGGTATTTATTTGCTAGCTCTACACGTGTTACGACGACATAACAGTATATTAAACGCTGCACTTAACTTTATTGAAGGGCAACCACAATGACATAATCCATGGCTTACATTGTTCATGATCACAGTAAAACATTTCCAGAAAATCAAACGACAATTTTTTCATCGACCATCGAGATAATACTCGGATTTTCATCAACAATCTCGGTTCCAAATATCGATATTTTGGAACGGCACGTCCCAACACTAGCACTCGTCATCAGAGCAAGAGCCGCGTTGATATTTCCACGTAGATTTCGCTCCGTAAAACCTTTGCCGTTTATTTTTGTATACATTTTGGCGCATCTCTTTATATTTACAACCACAAACTGAGTTGTTCAGTGTTTGTCAGTTGACCTTATGTGTTATTCAAGCGATACCTACATATAATGGGGTTTGCATGTTATAACAATGGGTAAGGTAATACGTACGAGTGTGGTACTTGTAGAAAATACGATTATGAATAATGATAATAATGTAGTACTTACACTACTTACAGGCCTATTATTCTTAGTCCATCCGAGGTGTTGAGTTGATGATCCAGTTATCGTCAGTTAGGATCCGGTTCAATCCGCTTTTGCGTTACTTTATTGATTTCATGACTCTTTTCTCGTTTTTGTCCGGGTTTCAGTTTGAACCTTTTGTTTTATAGGCTTTTCCCGGAGTTTTAGTACCCACCCTCTCATTGAAATCGCGGAAAAGACTTTCATGGATGAGCTATCTATTTTGAACATGCCCAATTACAAATCATCTATGTAGAGTTAATCCGTACTGGGCCCCGCGTGGTGGATTACTGCCCACTTCGTCTCACCGAATGGAGACCTGTGTCCCAGCAGTGGGAACATAATAGGCAGAATATCATAGGTAAAAATATTTAAAAAAAATATGAAATTGATTTTACAATCTGTGACTACAGTAATTCACACACTTGTTAATAAAATTCTAGGAAAATCATCTACTTTTACAATATTTGTAAATATGTGAGCACCATGTATCTATCACAATAATTGATTCACCTGTCATTGCGTCATTTTTAATTCTTTTTACCTTTTGTGGTAGACTAATTTTATTCTAGATGCATCGTCTTCACACATAATTTATATTATGTATACAAGACCTTGTAAAACATTTTAAAAGAGTAACGGTGGAGTTTCTTGCCCATTCTTCTCCATACGAAAAACTAGGTACCTTTTGGAATAGGCGACTAGAATCAATTCTATTTAGTTGTAATTTTTGACGTTCAAAAGTGCCTTTAATGTGCATATTTAAACTAAATGATTTGACTTTGACTTTGGTCGAGTAGGTAGGTTTGATTTCAACGACGCGCGACGTCAAAATAACGTTTCATAATATGAAGTTTATTTTGTGTAGGTTCTACTTGTGTAGGTACATAAACGGCAACAAAGAGGATTATTACGTCGCTTTCATAAGTGACTGTTTGTTGGTACTCTCCACGTATGCTTGCCAAAGTTGTTGCATAAGTGAAAGACTGCACTGCACTGATTTCGTCAACGAATGGATGCCAGCCGTCATTATGTAAAGAGAAAGCTTCTCTTTTTATTATAATCTATGGGCATGACCTGCATTCTAAACAAGTGAAGAACTGTTTTTTTTACCTTTGAAGCAAATTTGTTGACATTACTATATTAATGTCATAAAATAAATATTTTTTTGCATTATGGTACGCTTATACCATTTAGAAAAAAAAATCTCATACTACGGCCGGCAGTGCTGGGGCGGCTGCTGCGGTGCGGAAATCCTCAAATGGCAAAAATATTCTGGCCAGTCTTATTAGGAGATATTTATGTTCGAGCCGTTTTGGGTTGAAACACTAGGGCCATATATATGGTCCGGGTGCCCACTGGATTTTTCGAAACATCACTGAGTGCCTGGTGGACACTTCACATGACCAGAGGGCTGGCCTAATTTTTTTTGACCAAAGGGTCAGCATCGTCATACAACGTGGCAAGGCTGCCAGTCTTTTGGGCACTTTTCCTGTTGACTTTTTTTAAATAAGATATTTCGAAAAAGACCATTGTATTCCGCTTACGCGTATGAAGTTTCATTAAAATCGGTTCATTCATTTCGAAAAACAAGAGCATGAAAGTTTGCATGAAATGCCGTAAGGCGTAAACACTCTGAACTCTACGTTAAATCAATACGGTTTTAAATGGGGTAATGGTTTACCAATGGAGTTTCATTTGCAAATTGTACCCTTTGACCTAAGACGGGATTGTTGTGGATAAATCAACAAGTCATTCATCATCAATGTCCTAAGAGGCCACTATAGGATCAATTAGTGGATTACATTCCAGGAGGAGATGGTTTAACATCTATTCCGGTTGGTGGGGTACCATATACCAACTGTTATTCAACAATTTATTTATAAGTACCTTAGTTTCCGAGTATTCATGACAGTGCAACTATCTGAAGGCATGGGCAGTATATCGATTACAGTGTTTGATGCTACTGGATTTGTTACCTTTTTCTGGAACCGATAACAAAAAAGATTAAACATTATTTTCATCTCTCTCAAAAACAATTCAGTGGAGAGATTACTTAAAATGGAAAAAAAATACAGGTTGGTCATCGAAGCGCAAACTGAAACCATGAAGTCGGCACATGATTCTACACACCCTGGCGTAAAAACTTTTCGTCAGTTATCAAAAGAAAACTATCTGTTTCAAAGAAAAGAGCAATACCTAAGCGGTCACACAGACACAGTATGGATCGGCTAGTTTTTTTTTTTTAAATACCCGACGGAAAATTGCAACGCAGGGGTTTCGGAATCATATAATGAATCCATGTTTATAGGTTGCACGTTGATGTCCCTGCCTACCCATATTTTGTGTATCATTTCATTTTACCATTATTTATTTTTATTTTTTTCATTATTCATTTTATTTATTTTTTGTGTATCATATTATTTTTTATCATTTTATTTTTATCATCATTAAATTCAGAAAACGTTTTCACTTTGATAGCTTTTCTGAAATTCATCCCTCAGACATACGTCTTAATAAGAACTGTTTATTATATCAGTTCTAAGATTTTGCAGTTCAATACTCTGAAGCGTTTCTAAGTATTCAGCTAATCCTTCGAGGTTATCTTCGTAATATACAAACGTGTGTAAGGAGCAGCGCGTATGAGACGGGCGGTCGAATCGCATCGGCTATCGACGCAGACTCCGCGCCTCACTGTGCGCCTATTAAATAATATCTAATACAGAGTACACTAAGCCTTAAGTATGTTCCAATGATACCTTACAATGTAAAAATTTAAATGATATCAATTCTTCTTCTTAGCGTGTCGATGGGATCTCAATGGAATTAACCCTGAATTCGGGTATAGGTACGTGTTTAGCGCCATCACAAGCGTCCATCAGTAACTGTAACGTGCAGTTAACGGACGAGATATTAAGTGTCCCATCGTTTGTGGAACAGCACCACATTTACACTCCAAGGCCGAGTCGTCCATGAATCCTCCAATTTCCTCTTTATCATGATAATAACATGATAGTGACAATTTGGGGTCTCATCCATTTAAAAGCAAAATAATTACATAGCTTACGATTTTTTAATTTGCGCAACCTATATGCAAGAATATGACCTGACCTACTGAGTAGGTACCTAAATAGATACCCTGAAAAGCAGACGGTTCAGCGGTTTTTTTTTTACTTTTTAAGCTAATCGAATTAAAAACAGCCGGTCGATCCTGTAAAAATCTCACCGTGAAAACTTAAGAGAAGTGAGTTTGTTTTTACTAGGAAATGATACTATTGACAGTTCAGTCCACGCTCACTTCACCTAAGTTTTCACGATGAGATTTTTACAGAATAGCACCGCTGTTCTCGACAAAAAAAATATTCCCGTCAAATTTTTCCTATGTATATACTTACACCTACATGAGTAAGTAGGAACACACTACTCAAGCGTGATTAATTGTCAACCACATCGCCACTTATCATCAGGTCAGACAGCGGTCACACGCAAAAACCTAACATAATAATACGTAGTTAGATAGGTAGGCACCTATTTTTTGTATGTACCAAACGGAAAAATTTGTAAAAAACCTAAATTGATCAAGTTCATAGTTCATATCGACGGTTGAAAGGCTATGGTCTAAGCGACATTTTGTAAAACTCGCAGGAGGACGGATCAAAGTTTTTTTTTTTAAAACATAAAATATCAACTATTTGATAGACTTTTATTTATTTAAGGGCTGATTTTTCCAACGCCAGATATGCAAATACAACGGCAAAGTTTAAAAAAAGATTTACAGTTTAGAGTTAAATTTACAATTATGAGAGTTCAGATTTACAATTATGTAATGAAATTCAGTAAATATTTCGCACACATTTTGACACATTAAAACGGTACTTGTCACACTAGCAAGTTACAGCTCCACAAATTCTCATGTGGACAGATCTCGGAGCGATAGCGGGCGAGATGTCGGCTGCACTGTCGCAGCCTCTAACCCCCTCCAGCCCTGCCCCCCCCCCCCCCCTCCCTCACCGAGTGTCATTGAACGTCTTGGCGTGGACCGGCTTATTGCAATCTTAACGAATGCAAAATACAATGTGAGACTAAGGGCACCCTAATGACTTTCATGTCACTTCATTCGCAGATTAAACGATAAATTTTATTGTAGTCGTTGGTGCTAGGTGATAGGTGTTAATATGCTATGCTGCATGTACTAGGTAGCTATGCCATGTATAGGCACTAGACTAAACAAGGTCAAATGATGTGTACCGACCAAGAAAGAGAAAATTATCAAAAAAAAAAAATGCAACTCTAACTTAACGTAACGTAACTTAATTCACTCCAGAAAATTTATTTTCTCCTTAAACACGTCACAAAGTCCTTCCAACCTCGATTTTTAACCCATTAACATTAAAAAATGTGCTACCAGCTATTCCTTCTGGAACTTTCCAAAGCTTGCCTCAACTTAAAGCCAGTTGTCACCAAATTCTCGGGCATCAGAAGCGAGATAAAGCTGTATCCGACTATTGTGAGTCACACGTCGCGTAAGACGCACCGTACGAGATAATTTCACCTGACCTCTGCCAGTTCATTGACTGTGTCCTGCATAGACATACGCATGTCTAGCATAGAGACGGATCTAAGTTGTGAGCGGGCAGCCGGGCGTGTTTGTAGTTTCTTGCCCGTTCATCTACATAGGTACGGTCAGCAACAAAAGTCGATTAACACTTTAGTTTTTAAAATATAACACACACACACACTAAACACACTGGCACACACACACATTATAACACTTACAACACATTATAACACTACTACTACTACTTTTACTACGCATTATAACACTTTAGTTTTAAAATATTTGTTTTGCTGCAATTTTGAACAAATATTTTGCTCAATAACTGAGATTAAAAAAACTAAAGTGTTAATCGACTTTTGTTGCTGACCGTACCTACTTAATACGCTTTAGAATGGGCATCTAGCTTCAGCTTTCTTACTGACCGACCTCCTAACAATTTAAAAGTACCTGTAGTTGGTTTATTTGAAATAAATGCTTTGAGTTTGAGAAGCTTTAAAGCTCAGTAAGTTTGAAGTATTTAGGCTGATATGCTTTATTGAGGTATAAAAGAGATTTTCTAGAAATTCGATATGATTTGTAATGTAAATCGATATATTTTAATCGGTCAAACTCATAATAATTAGATAACGGATTTGTAATGGGGTTGAAAGACTGCCTTACCAGCTATCATTGTGCGCCAATTTCTTCTACGTCGATAATTATAGTAGGAGACCATCAACTACCCCACTTAAAAACCTCATTATTCATTACATTAATTTACAGTAAAAAAACTGAAATCACCTCTTAATGAAAGTTACATCAATGTAAGTTAAATTTGCTGAATCCTGTTTCCCTGAAAATACCCTGATATTTTACGTAACTACTACATACTATAATATTTATTTATTTAAAACTAGCTGTCTGTTGCCCGCGACTTCGTCTGCGATCTAGGATTTAAAGTAGCCTTTGTCCTTCTTCAGGCAATGGTCAATCCCTTTGCCAAGTTTCATCCAAATCTGTTGAGCCGGTTTAGCATGAAAGAGTAACAAACAAACATACAAAACATCTAATATTTTCTCTTTATAATATTACTACCACCCCGCGGTTTCACCCGTATAAGTGTCTATCCCGTGGGAATATCGGGATAAAAACTATCCTATGTCCTTCCCCGGGATGCAATCTATCTCTCTGCCAAATTTTATCGCAATCCGTTCAGTGGCTTAGGCGTGAACTGTAACATACAGACAGACAGACAGAGTTACTTTCGAATTTATATTATTAGTAGGAATGGATTAAGTTTGATAGAACGGCCAAGGTCATTTACGTTAGTTAAAGAATGTAGTTACCTATTAAATGCTATCACCGCGATGGTCCGTAAAGCACAAAATGGTCAACCTATAAAAACTAAAAAGGCATGGTTTATTATAAAATTATCGCTTATCACTTGCACCACACCCCATCTAACCGAGAGCCTACTGCGTATAAAGTGCTTCAATGTAAAAAGGAGACACAGAAACAAGAAGAAAATTTATCTCCCAGCCTGTGGGCGTGGTACCCTGGGCTTCATTGTTTCCTCCGGCCAATGATTCCGTAATGATGAAACTGTTATAGCCATTTATCTAATCTGCCGTCATAAAGAAAAACCGGCCAAGTGCGTGTCGGACCACGCACAGTGTAGGGTTCCGTAGTAGCCCGTTATCACAATATAGTACGATTCTGTTGTTCTTTATTCTGAATATAAAAAATATATATAAAAAAAAAACATATTTTGTTTTTTAATGCAAGTCTTTACCCGTTATAAACAAACAACTACTTCATCTTAGTCACTTTAAAGGATTAATGCTAAGGATTTTGTATTTGGTACAAAATTATCCAAAACTCAACGACGAAAAAATTCAACGACTATTACTGCTAAACTGATAAAGTTATCTTAACCGCTATAATTTTCCTTTAAAGTTCATGAAATGCACTATCATCGTGAATTTTTCCAGATTTTTCAAGCCAGCAGTTTAGGTTTTAGAGGGGGGGGGGGACGCCCTACTGGAACAAAAATTTGCACTTTAAAGTTTAATATTTCGTAAATGGAGCATTAAATCGAAAAATAATTTCAGCAACCCGCAAGTCATTTTAGAAGACCTATTCATCGATACCCCACACGATGGGGTAGACAACGAAAAAAATATTCATCCCCACTTCACATGTAGGGGAGCTACCCTAAAAAAAATATTTTCAAAACTTTTATTTTACCATTTTGTCGGCGTGATTGATATACATATTGGTACCAAATTTCAGCTTTCTAGTGCTAACGGTCACAGAGATTTAGCGAGGATGGACAGACGGACGGACAGACATGGCGAAACTATAGGGGTTCCTAGTTGACTACGGAACCCTAAAAAGGGCACATCTAACCTTTTTTCCAAAATTGAGTAAAAAAACTGGCATATGCCTTTTTTTCTGATTCGAAATATGTAACTCAATTTTGGAAAAAATGTTAGTTGTGCCCTTTTTCTTTATGATGGCAGTAATGTCGACTCGAGAAATAAATTAACCAGTAGTGACGAAGACCTGTGTTTGAAAGCTGTCGTTAAGCATTGAAAGGAGTTATATGTACATATAGATTATGGCCGTAGTAATTGATGGTTTGATGAAGGTGTATGATGCATAGCATGATTATAAGAAAGGCAAGTGTCCAGGAATAAGAATGGGAACTGTGAAGCAATGAATAGAATATTATTTATTGGTGCTACGATATTTAAAATAAAAAAGGGTTTTTTTATCACCAAGATACCGACGGCTACCTTGGGTGTACAATTATAAGAAAATAAAAAGAAGAATTTAACATGTATGAACATAAAACTAAACTATGTACAAGAACTAATAATAATCCTACGAATAACTAATATAATAACTAATCGTACTACTTCGTACTAGCCGTACTTCGTACTAATATTATAAACGCGAAAGTTTGTGAGGATGAATGGATGGATGTTTGTTACTCTTTCACGCAAAAACTACTGCATGGATTAGGATGAAATTTGGCACAAAAATACTCGTAGTTTCTTAACCAGAATCAACACATAGGATACTTTTTATCTCGATTTAGAAACTTACGCGGGTGGAACCGCGAGGCGCTGCTAGTATTACATTAAGTGACATTAGATTAATTTAGTAAAAACAAGAAAGTAAAATTCTATAATTAAAGGGCCTAGAATGATAAAATTTTACTTTCTTTTTTTGACAAATATATATTATATTTGTTACGTAGTTTATCGAATACAACAGTTCAACATTATGTAGTTGTTATAAAATTATCATCTGTTTTTCTTAATTTTGTTGGTAACTTATTATTAAATTAGTATGTGCCTTGCAGAACATATTCTGCATCAACGTGGTTTGGCAAGGTACCACATATAAGACGAGGTAAGTAGGCGCTAAAAGCATTAAAACGTTGGCGGCATGCGCAGTTTTACTTCGCTGTGATTGGTTGAAACGGAAACTTACCTACTCAAGCGCAAAGCTCGTATCCCGAGAAAACCACGCAGAAGAAACTTAATTTTTGTGTCAAAAGCTTTAAAGACAAAATATTTTTAGTAAACATAATACTTATCACACATTAACCTTTATTCATAAACGTTGCGTAGCGACTGTTTTCCCATACATTTTTGACATTAAAACGTTACTTAACTTTAAACATCGTTTATAATAAACCCCATAATGTCAGGAAGTTATTCCAAAATAGAACACTGTAAATGACAATTAAAACGTTCCTGAATCATTCCATAAAATAAAATATTACTTAATAAAAGCTTATTCACAGCGAATTACCGTGGTTAAACAATAATGATGTCAAATATACAATAGGTACTACATATTGTAGTGGACCGGTGACCGATATTTGGGTCTGATCCCGCATGCCGAAACAATGGCGAATCAAAACGATCGATAGTTGATCGGCCTTTAACACTTTTAGGGCTTGCACAGACTATCGACTAACTGAATAACCCGTTTTGATGTTAGACGCTACTGCCATTTGTGTAAGTTGAGTCGATAATGTGAGGGTTATACTGAAGCCTGTTATCAAATTAGTTGTCGTGTATACGTGTGTACGGAGCTTATATTATTATAATTGAAATTTCTAATCGTTTAAAACACTTTCGTACTATTAGTAGGTACGTCCCACTATGGTTAGTTGACATAAATAATCAAGGTTTACTTAAATCATAAAAACGAATGCTTAAACTTTCGGATATTCCGTTTTCGACTACCCTGAAAATTAAAAAAAAAATTGAAAATTTAAATTTATTATTATTATTTCAGGATTTCATCTTATTATGAGTAAGTAAGTTAATTAACTACGGGCTGATTTTTCATTAATCATATAACGTTTAGAATAATCATGATGGTTTGAGATTAATTATTTTCTATACAAAAACTATCAAACCGCCATTTTATTCCTTAGATTATCTGAATCAAAAATAAAGTACAGTGCAGCCGACGAGATAATGCGTTCTTGACATATGTCGGTTTCATACAAACGCATACATGTTTTGCGAATTTGATCTTTATTAGCTACTAGTTGTCGCACCGATAGGTATCCGGTACGCGTTCTCTCGACGCCCAGACTAACTAAACGGAATAACTAAACAGACCTAAAGTGTATACCTATACTGGAACGCAAGTAAGTAAGACAATTTTCTCCGAAAGTAACCCCAATTCACTGAGCAGCGAACTACGGTATTCCACAATCATTTGACAGAAGTAAGTACCTGTTGATTAAGTTTAACTCCGTCTAGAAACCGGGCCCTAGTACACATTACATACAGACAGAAAGCCTTTCTATATATATTTAGTGCAACAACTGAGAACCGGCCAGAGCCTACCTCTAGGTGACCAAAGCGTGCTACAAAATACCATAGAACTATGAAGATTTTGTGTTAGATATCTTAGGAATATTGTATTCAGGTCGGCAAAGGTCTGATTTAAACAACATTAATATAATCTTATAAAAAAAGAGTTCCTGGAAGGACTTGGGGGAGGTCTTTGTCCAGCAGTGGGACAGAATAGGCAAAATAAAAAAATCTTAGATCTTAATTTCTAGAGTTTCAAAAAGTATTCCAAGGTATTTCGCAGTTGGTATCTACATGGTCGGGAGGAATAGTTCCGGAATAGTCCTGTTGTCTTCAGTAAACAATAAATTGTATCAAAAACGAGCAGTAGTGGCCCAGTGGTAAAGGACACAACTTACGAGTCGTAGGTTCGAACCTAGACAAGCACTTTACTTTGTCTAAATTATTTCATCACTGCTGCTCTCAAAACGGTGAAGGAAAACATCGTGAGGAAACCGGCATGTCCTAGACCCAAAAAGTTGGGAGACATGTGACATCCACCGCATCCCGCACTGGGCCTGCGTGGTGGATTACGGCCCACCCCCTTTCACAGAGAGGAGGCCTAGGTGTCCCAGCAGTGGGAACATTATAGGCTGATTATGACCTGCTTCGTCAACAAAAACTTTAAAGTTTCACAACTTTTCAGTGATTTTCCTAGCTTGTGATTTGTTTTAGACCTATTGATATGAAATAGACATTTTAATATTTCTTTGTCCCATCATCCCATGTTACTATTTGTTCCCATGGTAAGGGTTCTGGCCTGTGGAAAGACTTCGAGACAACATTCTACCAAACAGCAAAGACAATAGAGTCATTGGAAACATTAGGTAGTGAATAAATATAACTACTTAATTTGTTACGAGTACACATCAAAACAAATTTTAAGTAATCTCAGGGGGCCTAATAAGGCCACTTTGGCAGAATCATAAAATGATAACATTATGAATTATAATGGACAGTTAAGTTAATCGTATCAAATTCCATTGGTGAAGGATTTTCATTTTTTTTTTGTCTATGCTAAAATACCCATCAATCCAATCCCAATCTCTTTGATTATTTATACCTACGTAGTGCTGCGAAAAAAGAAAAACACCGACTGTCTTCGCCATATTATGATTCACAATGTTATCCTTTTATGATTCTGCCAAAGTGGCCTTTCTATGCCCCCTGTTCTATGTAAGTAAATCAGACATCTGACCCTTAACTATTTAAGTACCAGAAGCTAGCTTACTAAACGCGCCGACTTCTCTACTAGATTCGAAGTCCTTCGAAGTCATTTGTGTTTGTGTCTCCGTTGTGAGTTTACGAGCGATGTCCTATCGTGCTCTCCGCAGCCAACGAAGATTCTAGATTCAAAACACTGGGATATTTCCTACCAAGTCTACCGGCTACTTTATATCTCGCCCGTGGAGTTCCGTACTAATAAAATAGTTTCTACGTATCTCATGCACGTATAAATATTATACATTAGCTGCTTTGTATATTGGTAGTATTGGTTTATTTGAATGTTCTGCTTAATTAAATTTTTTATATGGATTAAAAGAAAAAAGAAAGAAAATACGCTTATTTGCAGTAAACATGACGCAGAGATAGAACACAAAAAAATAACAAAATGGGGGAAAATATGCGTCATATCAACACAAAACGGCTATCTCTCAGCATAATGCTACAGCCCTATGCGATAATGCGAAACAAAGCCAGAGTGGTTTCCTATTTTGGTACTTAGTAATGTATAGTTGCCGGCACGTAACTTGGCAAGAGTTTTTGTAGTGGGGGAAGTTTGCGCACGCACAATTTCATACATTTTTATATGCGCGAACTTCCCCCACTACGAAAATCTCTTGCCAAGTTACGTGCCGGCAATTGTACTTCTTTATTCGAGTTTTAATAAGCGAGTTGCACTACATTTAAATCAATAAGTGGGTAGTTGGAAGTTTTCAGATCATCAATCGTTTTCTATAGATAGATGTCGCTAGTTTCATTTAGAAAGCGACCCCTAGAGGTGTCCTAGGAAACGTTGCATGAGCTTCCGTTCAGAATGCCACTTTTTATGTGTAAATTCTCAGTACCTATGTACTTATTATCTAAAATTACATTGCTCCACTATTTTGGTTGCAATGCGCTCCCAACCAGACAACGCTCCAAGCGGAGAGTAGCGTAAATTTTCGGTGTAATAATCCTTGTGCTTTCTTGTAGTATACCTCTGAAAATATTAAAATGAAGGAAAAATAAACACGCTATTTAAGCACTATTATAATGCTTCAAGGAGATAATAAATATAAAGGTATGCCTATCATAAATAATCTTTGAAGATAAAACGATTTTTCAATTTCGCGTTTCAGTAAATTTTAAGCCAATGTAACTTTAGTACCTATTACGTCACACCACTTGGTCATAATTATACCTAATCAAGGCGAAACGTGAAATTCACTGAAAAACGTGCTTTTTATACAACTAGGTAGACGGAGAGTTAAATTATTCGATTGAACGATTGTTAACATCTATTGTAAGGAATATAGTACCTACCTTCCTCGCACTCGGTAGGTATGTACCAATGTAGGTACTTAGATAGGTAGGTACTGTGAGCTGTTTCCTGGTAGAACACGGATATAAAAGTTATATAGGTAACAAAAAAGAGAAATTCCAAATACCGTTAAGGAAAAAAAAGTGATCAATGTTTTGTTTTATCGCAATAGTATCGCAATAATAATTATTCTTCCTATAGGTACAGACGCCAGCACATCAAGTTACTGCAATCTGTCAAATTTCTTTAATAGATTTTCAACTTTATCGCTAAATCATAGCCCATATTAGATAAATTAAACAAATTCTCAGAAAAAACATTGGGTAAAAAGTACTTTACAGCAAAATTATATTTTCTGAAAACGTATGTGCAATAAACTCGTCATATTTTTCATATCCGCCTCAATAGATGGCGGTAGTAGTCGCTGACGTTCTACTTAGGGCTGATTTTTCCAACGCCAGATAATTTTATCGGAGGAATAATTTTGAATTTTTGACAGTTCTTCTATACAAAAACTGTCAGACGTCAATTTTATTCCACGAATAAAAATTATCGGTAGATTAAAAATCAGCCCCTAATATTTTTTTTATATGATGATGATGATGATTACTGGTTTTACATTTTTAAAATGATTTCTTGCTAACATTAAGCAGGTATTTAAATTCTGTTCTGGCAGAACGCTATCAACGAAATGCTATAAAAATGGCGCGAAAATATTTAATTCAACGTAAACAGCTTTTGTGCATATAAAATTATATAAACTCATAAATTATTCAAAAAGATGGTGTTGTTACGAAACTAAGCCGTTGCTGATCACTTCTTGTTAACGTCAAAGTAATTAATGTGTTATATTTGCAACTATTTGAATAAAGTGTTATTTATAGTGGATAATAAAGTCATCGATTATTCAGTGAATAATTTATTACTCTTAACATTTTGTTGCTTTAGCAAATGTTTCACTTTGTTACACCTACATTATATTTCAGCCAGTCTTTTTTACCTTTTTAATATTTTCTCAAGATTTCTTTGTGGATTGTCTGTGTATTGTGCTTGTATTTTTTAATTATGCATACTGTCTGTTAAATAAATAGGTAGGTACTATGTTGTTTTGTGTATTCAGATAATGTGTGCAACTAAACGATTACAATATGAAAGGCATTTGGGATAAGTATCTGAAAATAATATGACTTTCAATAAATAAATGTTTTTCAATAAATAAACTTTTTATATTGTTTATTCAAGTGAACTGTATTAGGTATCTAGTGTACCTATTAATTGTTTATTTATTGAACTGATCACGATGATTGCAATAATTTTATTTAATATATGAAATTAATTACTTTGGATTTATTTTAGTATTTTTTTCGTTTACTTACCTACTTAAATATTTTTTAACAAACTATTTTGAATTGCAAGTAAAAAACAAACAAGCATCGGTCAAGCAGACGCCTCGTCATCCTTGAAGTCACATAATTATGTCCTTTGCAACAAAGCAGTTTCTAAATAGCACACATAAAAACACTGATAATTATATTTGCACACAGTATTTATTGACCTAACTCGTTATTTTTATACCATCGATATTCGTAACAATGTTATCAAAGGCGAGCTAGCGCCAAGTGTTGAGATCATTCGCATATATTATAGAAGTTAATGTCTCCTGCCTTATAGGGTAATTTTTCTCGTTCTTTTTGTCTACTTTTGTCAGTATCTGTCCGGTTTTTTCTCCATTTGTTATTATGATAACTCTAGTGGCCATTGGGGGCCGTCTAGTAGGTGTTGCTACGGCCAATATGCATAATTTTATGTTTCTATTAACCGATAGACCCGTTTGTCAGAAACCAAACCAAAGCAAGTTTTTCTATGTTTACCTATCTTAAATCAACTAAATTATTTTGTCCATTAATATTAATACGACATGATTATGAGTTTGATTAGATATTGTTGATTTAATGTCCGTTAATCATGCTATTAAGTTTTAATAGTCAAACAGTAAGATGACAGTTATGATGCTGTCAGAATTTGGACTAATAAACTAAATTTTTGAGGTTATAACAACGCTTGTTTATTTTCCCGCGTAAATGTCCGAGTGCCACAGACGCGAGGAATACTTTATGAATGTGTGCCTGCGGTGACTTGATGAGACATTTAATCTGTCATTGCGCTGTCATAACATCTTTGGCTTTTATTTGGCTTCGGACAGGACAAAAACTTTAGTTACTGCTACTCAGAACTCTTTCCCTCTTAAAGGATAAACGGAACGAATGAATCAACGTTGTAGATAATTAAAAATCAAAATCAAAATATCAAGAAGTCTAATTACGGAGCATACGACGTTTTAACATTAAGCCGGTGTTGTTAACAGAATAATAATTCATAAGTTGACAGCACGTGAATAATTCGCGACGCGAGTTGTTATCAGGCGCACTTGCGCAGTATGATCGCTCTCTTGTTCGCGCGTGCCGACTCCAACGCGCGCGTACCACACTCACAAACAAACCACCCACACTCACAAACCTTTCGATGAACGTGATTTACATTGACGCTTAACGATTTCATCAACGTTTTACGCATACAAACCACGCATTAATTCTAAACTAACATTAGTTATGTCACATTGTTAATAGGATTAAGGCTGTTAGATAATAATAAATACTTATTTGTTTATTTTTATTGTTGTTTCTTTATAGTGTCATACGTTACTAGTTTCGTATACATAACACTGCACAATCATTAGTGATATAAAATTGTAGAAGTTAAGTAGTGGAGACAGTAGTCAATGTATAGCGAATAAGATTCCGCGTCGTTGTTATATTTGACGTGAGCCACGACTAATTGCCCGATAAGTCGTCGATTCGCGTCTCGTTTTAATAAGGTACGCTGTCTACGTGTATGTGTGGATACCGATGGAATGCCACGGTCACGTCCCGAAGTGTGCGTGACTTGTGCATGTGTGAGAGTGACGTCTGCCGCACGCCTCACGACCAGTTTCCCAAGAACTCCGCCCCTCCCGCAAACGTACGTTTTTCACGCCATCTCGGAGAAAATATACGTTTCTAGAAAGATCTGCATCGTCTGGCCAGGTTACACTGTAACTATGTGTTCGTTGTTGCCACGTGAAGGCATACTGTGGTCTGACGCTTGTTGTGTGTAACCTCGATTCGGACACACTACGATCCGAGGCATTATGGTTATAAACACAGAGTAATTCGAAGAATATCATTATCCAAATGAATATCCAAGTCGAGACGAACGGTCAATATTCGTGATTTGATTTGATTTTATGAAAGAAGTTGTATTATTAACCAATTAGTGATTTCAATTGATATTGTTTACATTTTTACAAACAATTAAGCAACAGTGATGATAGTTAGATTAAGAGTGTTTGAATAGGTTGATAAAAAACACACGTGATTCTGGAACAAAAGTGTGAAAGAATTCGCATCAAAATAACAAATGAATGCTTTATGTTATACAGTTCACACCGTATACGCAGGCTTTTCCCACGGTTAGTTGAGTGTGTGCTACCCCCTCCCGCCCCGTCACAACGCCTGCCCCCTTATTGGCCTGTGTTTGTAGTTCAGTACGGGTTTAGCATTCAAAGCGGTATCATGCTCCCCCGACATTATACTTTCATATGTATTGCTAAAACGCCTCGTTCTACATAATACCTAGATGCAGATTCGGCTATTGTAAAAGAATAAGCGCAATAGAGTTAAACTTCGCTGCTGAATACTTTCTGTTTACACACCGAAGTTATTTCTAATCTAATAAACTGCGATGTGTACTCAATAACATTCCAAAACAGATCTTAAGTTAATAACTTAAGATCTGTTTTGGAAAGTTATTGAGTTGTTCATTGCGGTACTAGATTTCTTAATACAAAAATAATCTCTAGAGGAATATTGATACATTTGATGGTGTATAATAACCACATACTAATACAAATTGGACATATACAAATTAGTTACCTGCATTTTATAAAAGAAATAGGTACTTAGCCAACTTACCAAAACTGCGAAACTCATTCCTACGAAAGAGTTATCTTGGGCTAGATCCAAATGAAATCAAATATAAATATGTAGAACCGAGGAATTCTAAGACACCAAACAAATAAGCCAATTCATCAATATATAAATAAAATTAATTTGTAAGAAAGCGCGGGGGAACGACACTGTTCGTCTCACACGTTATTTTCGTCGCCACCTTACGAGTCGACAATTATTCGGGAATTTCAAAAGATCACCCTGGAGCAACGGGTCGTTGGCATCTACTGACTCATTCTTTTGTTTTACTTGCACACCAAACATTTAAACCGAGCATAGAATCAAATTCGGATTAGGTTCCATCATTCATTACTAATACAATCGGTTTCGTTTTCTTCCATCATAACCTCTCGCTTTAATTATCTAAAATATAGAGATAAAGTCGTTGCTCTTTCTGTGTGTGATTAATCTAATACAATAAATTAGCCGCCTCTAGCTGCTCCAACAAACAAAAAATGGGAAATATTCCAAGAAGGCAATGTTACCAGCACCCTGCGTATTTATGTTATTATACTTTATTTGAAGTCAAGATGTTAATACAGTCGATTTCCACGATTAGATAGTCAAAACCTAATTTATATAAATCGTCGGATTAACGTGCATAATAATATGGCTAACAAAGGATAGAGGATCGATCCAGCAAACAAAACGATAGGTCCGAATCGAGTAGCCACACGTAACATCGATCTGGCGCAACACGTACACGCCGAGAGTAATTTGGATGTTGCTAATTATAGGTGCTATTGCGGTTATAATAAGATCCTCCCAACTTCCCAGAAACGAGGCCGGCGCGCTTTATTAATATTTATCCGATACATGCCGAATGCTTCGGTCGCAACCTAACTGACGCAGTCAAAGAAAACATGCTCGCCAGAAATAAAGTCGTAAAGTACCGGAACGATTTCAATCGATGTTCTGGGTGTATATCGGGTTATAAATGCGCAGAAAGTATCGATGGAGTACCGATTGAGAAAAACGTTTCGCCTTTATCGGCGATAGTGGTCGCGTGTAAGATTTTTTCTGAGCGGCGCACGTGGCGTGTGACGTAACAACTCATAGGGAATTATTGAAGAGGTTCGAAATATACGGGCGGATATATTGGAGCAGCAGGTAATAAAAGATGACTAAACATCATCGAGGTTGGGTTCATTTTAAACATTTATTATACGCTTGGTTAAGGACAATCATACCTGTAATATATGTAGAATACCTACTGTAGGTACCTAAGTACCCAATGTTTTGCATAGCTTTCGGAATCCCTATGTGTCATCAATCGAAAATGAATCATTATGATGCTCACAGATAGCAACTGATAAAACCTTTAAGTAGGTACTTGGACACAGCTGTTATTTTCATTGTTGCTAGCTACACTTTACACAAATTGATTTGAATAAATTAATTAAAATCTTCTTCTTCCCGTTGGATGCGAGAACCACAGAACCAGTCTAAGTGGAAGTGCTTGGGGGAGGCATATGTCCAGTAGTGGACGTCTTTCGGCTGAAATGATGACGTTGATGATGAATTAAAATCTTCGGAATGGTGCACCTACCAAAAATCGAAAAAAAAACTACCATTGTTTTTCTTATAGCTGATGGTTTAAAAAAATGAACGCTAGTTCAAAACAAAAGTCCGTAGTACCTATTGAATAAACTTACTAAAAAAATAATAACTTAACCTTACCTTAAGGTTAAGATAATTATATCAACACTAAGTAAGTATTAAAATGAAAACTGAAACGATAAAAGAGAAGTAAGACACGACCAATCAGTCGATTGAACGCGTATTTTAACATAAGTAGCATTTACAGAGCATTATGCCTGTCTGAGAGAAAAATTGCTTGCTTTTATCTATCTTAAGAGATATTTATTGATTATAGGACGATTTTATACTTAAAATATCTTACGCCACTAGCAGATCTACTACACGCATATTTTATCGTGAGATTAAACACCGATCAAAATAAATAATTACAAAAGAGTCCCTAATTTTTAGTAACTTGGGCTCGATTATCGAATCAAAAACAGACACTGCAGCTAAAAAGCTGGGTTTCCTAAATAACTTCACATTTTGGACTTCATGGCGGACTTCACATTTGGACAGCTTTTGGGTTTGTACAAAGCTCTGGTTCATTCCTGTATGAAGTATTACTTATGGGATGGCTCAGCAAAATATCTGCTTTCTGCACTTGACTCGGTCATAGACGACGAGGCGCTGAAGGCTAGGCTTCACACTCTGGCTCATGGGTGTAATCTTACTTGCCTGTCGGTCTTCTACAGACTGTACTTCGGAGAGTGTACGCGTTTCATTACCGGACTACCACTGCTGGGTACCCATCCGCACTTGATCGATATACCGACTAGTCGTACTCAGCACTTCTCCTCCTCATTTACATAATGCGCGTGGCCAAGTGTGGAACTCTCTACCAGCGCCTGTGTTCCCTTCCACGTATTACCCATCTGCCTTCAAAGGAAGAGTGAACAGGCAACTTCTGGGGTTACTCGTTCCATAATAGACCTCATACATCACTTTCCACCAGACAGGTCAAGAGCTGGCCTATTTTGCATTTTTTTTACGTTCGTTCGTACGTTTATTTTGACATTAGCAAAATTAAAGGCATGGTAATTTCATTTGAAGCAGAAAAAGATAGATACCTACTTGTGGTATGAGAGCCCATGACCAAAATTGCCCCGTCGTTTTACGAACAAAACCGTATAAAATCGATCGAAATTTTGCACGTCACATCTGACTTGACCGCATAATCAATAGCATCAAAAAAAAAATAATACCGAAACGTTTCATAGCAAACTTTCTGATTTTCAATGTATTAAAATAAAACTATGAGTTTAAATTTTTTGCCTCTGACCATATTCGCTTGAAAACAAGATTTTCAAACCGTCAAAAATCTGGAGTTTAATTTTTTGCCTCATCTTTAATTTTCTCAAATGGTCTCCTGCAATCCGTGAACGCTACATGGTATCCGAAAATTGTGTTTTCAGTATGTAAAATTATATCGTCCAGCTACATTCAGAAAATCAGATAGATTGCTATTATAGAGGTATGATGAACAGGGTGTAAAGTTCACTTATCCTCCATAGAAAAGGGAGTATCCTCCGGCCAGACGGGTGTTGTCTGTTGTGTCTGGAGGGCACCTGCCCGATGATTCATGTCGGGCCCTTGCGGGGGTCGTGCGGTCCATGGCCCTATACGGGGCCCCGGTGTGGGCGCGTTCACTGTAGCGGCGAGCCGCCCACTACCTGAACGCGCCCTAGAAGGTAGTAGCCGTAAGGCTTATCCGGGGCTACCGCACGATCTCGGGCGAGGCGTCAAGCCTCCTTGCCGGACTGCCGCCATGGGATCTGGAGGCGATAGTCCTCGCGCGCCTGTATGAGTGGCGCGCGGAGGCACTACGCCGGGAGAAAGATCCGCTCCCGCGGCAAATCGCGGCGGACCGGACGGATCTCCGGCGCGATCTCATGGCGGCATGGAAAGAGCGCCTGTCGGAACCCAGCGCAGGGCACGCAGCGATAGCGGCAATAAGACCCCTCTTTGAGGGGTCTTATCGCTCTCTTATCTCTCACCTACCGCCTGATGCAGGTCCTCACCGGACACGGAAGTTTCGGGAGGTTCCTGCACATCATCAGGCGGGAGGAAACGCCCGGGTGTCACCATTGCCAGGATCGCCTAGAGGACACGGTGGAGCACACGGTGGAGGTCTGGCCCGCTTGGGCGGAGCACCGCCGGCAGTGGCGGCGACCTCTCGCGTCCGGCCCTGGTGCAAGAGTACAACCTCCGAGAGAGCCTCCCGTCCCAGCCACCGCGGGAGACGCTCCGGGCGTCGGGAGCCGGGTGACGAATCCCGGTCACCGTAGGCGCGGGCCTGCGGGCGGAGAGTAATGGGTAGCTCACCGTCCGATCAGGACCAGGCCCGTGCCGGATGGCGCGTACGTGTTCCACGCGCGCCTCAAAGAGATGTCAGCAACAGAGAAGGGGCCCGATAGGGCCGAAGCCTGCCGGGGCAGCGGGATTGTCCGAAGGGGTTACCGGAACAAAAAGGGCTAAGGAAGGAACATGGGTGGGTTTTAGTCAGTAAGAGTCTGATACTCCCTTCCGCTCCACCTAGAGCGAGAGGAGTCATTTGATGATTTCCCACCCGAAAAGAAAAAAAAAATGTCGGGCCCTCGCTTGTTTGCCTATATGCTAGTTGCGCGGGAAACTCTGCTTGTAAGATCCAGAATTTTGCGTGACGTCAGTATGACGCGTTGTTCGCATATGGCGTTGTAGATACCGCTACAGTATAAACACTTCAGTATTTTTTTTTGACATAGCATACGAGTAAATGGGCCACTATAAATCTGCGCCGCTTCTGACCAATACTGCCCACTGAGTTGAGTTCAGAATCACCGAAACTCACGATTTCATACAGTTTTGGCCGTAAAACGATGTGACATGGCTTTGGTGGTGGGCTCTCGTACTATTGTGACTACAGGTGTTAGTTTTCCTAACATACAAGGAAGTAAACGCATGTCTTCTTGTCTTTTAATTCATAAATATGCCATGGCTAATAATGTTTCACAGGAAATTAGTCGAGATTTTTTTCTTTTATTGAAACACAGTCTTAATATTTTTAAAACTGCGATAATTTTTTCCCACATTTCGAAATCGCAAAATAATTTAAGGATCATTACGTTTACCATAAAATTGATCATTGTATATTCTTTCATTTTAGTTAATCTTCGCCCATGGCTTCCGAAGTTCCGAAGAAGCAGATTCATGCACGCATATATCACAAACACGAATATTCTGAATTTACTTATGAAGGACAAACATGCCTTACGGGAATGTAAATTCTTTAGCCTTCATTCAATTTGCATCATTTTTATTCCGTTTATTGTATAGTGTTTTATCGAATTCCAGCCTCGATTAATTCCTCGAGGAATTATTGGAAATATTGTTGTTTATCAGTTTAACTGTTTTAATATAGGTAATTATCTAAGTATATTATTTATTGAAACTCTAAAAGTAAAATGAATCCATTGAAACTACTGAACAGAAGAGTGGGTTGAAGGAACAAAGCCGTAACAGAGCAAAACTTGACAAATAGCTGAGTCTTGAATATTTAATACTAATTTTAATAACAATAATAAAGCTTACACAAATCAACGCAATGTATCATGTGTAAAACATAAAATATAATATATAAAATGCCAATCTTTCACAAATATAAAGAAAGGACTGACGAAAATAACAATACTTAACTAAAAAGAAGAAGAAGAAACAGTTTTCTCAATTTTGAACGTTCCGTTTACCATTCATATTCATCTTTCTGTTTAACAAGTCCTTTGTTGAAACAGAAAACATTTAACATATGGTCATCTTAAAATCATTACAAGCTGTAATGATTATATTGATCGTATTTACGTATTTTATTAAGATTGCAAAACAATAAAGAGGCTTTATATTTAATAAAATCAAACGACAATAGTGTCAAGATCATGTTATAATTATATCGTAAACATGCTTATTGACTTGTAACTGAATGTATTCCTCATTATTGTAAGAATAACTATTAACTGCATTATATTAAACCTTATTACATAATTTTATATCAATTTTAGTTCAGCTATTTGCGTTACCTTCAAATTTTGGCCTAGAAACCTGCGTTTGCTTGTGTTTATCGTGTGCCTGCAAATGTCTATATAGAATCAGTTATAGATGTAATAATCTACACAATTTTTAAAATTGTGCGACATCTTTAATTGTTTATGACAAAAGTTTTAATCTTGACTCTGAATCTTCTACGTTTTTGTCGCATTTGCATACGTCTTAAACTTGTTGAGTTTCTCCAAAATGACACTATTTAGTCACGGCTAATAATATATCGAGTTTCACTCCTTTTTGTAAGTAGAGAGAGACTAACATGGTTTATTAATGTTTATTGTGTGCGAGGAGGAAGTCTGTCTTGCGTTATTAATTACTAGCTTTTGTTTGGAACTTCGTTCGCGTAGACCACATTAGTAAGCTGACAGTTTTTCTTTATTTGAGCTTCCTTGCTGGTGGCTCAATGTCGTGATTCACCGGTAACCTTCCCACATTCTAAAAAAATAAATTAAGGTGGTGAAACGTAGAAGGATCCTTTTACAGTTGAATTCGTTATTCTAGTTATTGATACAAATCCACTGTGGATTTGGAAACAAATGATCTTGTAGTAGAGGTAACAAAATGAAGATGATTATGATTGTTTCTTTCCAAGTTATATGTAAGATTTTCTGATCTATTTGCCCAAACCAACAAAGAGAGATCACACATTCACTCTCGCTGGTCCGTGCAACCGCAACACATAAGGACTCTATAAACGATTCACCTGTATAAATCAAAATAGATGCACTCTAAACGTTTCGTGATTGATGTACGTAGTGTAGGTATTACGTATAATATGCAGGTTTGCGGTTGTCGGACAGCGGACGCCGCCTGGCCACTCGCCAATACTCCGGCCTCAAATTGATTTTGCCGCTGCTGTACCAAAACTCTTTGCTCCCGTTGCATGTATTAGGAGTGTTAATTAATTTTCGGTCAGTAGTTGCAAGGCAATTATTGAATAATGTCGAGGTGTTTGCATAGATACACGATTCGGATTTTGATCTTAATGAATACCAATATGGAAGTTATACCAAGGTACACTGTTCCGCTCAGTATGATACTCGTAATAAATAAACTGTTCGTAGACTCTTTTGTGAATTGTAGGAAACGTACTGAATTGGGAGTGGTTTTGGCAAAGGCTTTTGAAATAAAAGCAATAACGGAGACAAGGAAAGAAAACTCGAATGAAGATGCAGATACTACTTGCGGTAGAATTGGAATTGTTAACGCATATTTCATAGAATACTTATTTCAAGCTTAAATCGCAAACTCTGACTAACAAAAAGACGAATATCATCAATGATCAAAGTGAAACGGATGTTTAAGTAAGAGATGATATAGTTGGAACACTTATCTGCGATGCCTAGCATTGTCGTAACCTAAGACCCATTGGACGGCTGGCTTTTCGCCAGGTTACTTTGGTTTAAATTGCTTCCACCCCTCTCCCTCACATGCTTTTGGGGAATAACGTCACAACTTTTTTAGGTGCACAGATATGAACTTAAGGCAAATAGTGTGTGTTATTTGTATTCAGTTTTATCAACAGAAGATCACACAAAGCGCATCTCCACCAACCCGCACTGGGATCGCGTTCTAGATTATGCCCCACTCCCTCACAGCGAGGAGGCTTATGTCCCAGCAGTGAGAACGATTTAGCCTAAATATGCTATACAGAGCTACCTAACCTTTTTTTAAAACCACTATATGTTAAGTAGGTATAAGTCTCTCATATTAAGTTAGTGACTAAAGACTAGGAATTTAGATAACATTCCTAGTACCAGGTGCCAAAGAATGCGCGTACGCATTAGCAACACCGAATAAAAATGATCGATAATAGTATCTACTAATAAAACACCTGTGATTTGTCCGTATTCGGTTAGAAACCTTAAACCAAACAACGAACAAATAGATAAAGAGACACGCTTTTATAAAGCGGAGAATACAAATATTGAATTTGATAGAAGGTATATAAAAGAAGGTAAGTAACTAAGTGTTACCAACGAAATCATAAAGGTATATAAATATAAATTAAGTTGGTTAGATCACAGGCTGCATGTAGTGGTGCTCTCCGGGTGTCGTAGCAAGCTTATTTCTACTGGCCAGTTGCCAATAGTCTCCGCTCGAAATTGCTTTTGCCGTACACCGTACCAATGATACCGTTGCACTGCATATAATACTTGGGCGTGATACGCGCATGGATACCCATATGTAAGGCGTAAATACCAATATATTCAATACGTTTTGGCTTGTCCGGATCTGTTAACGTTCCTGCCATTGTTGTTCGGACACATTTTGGACTAATTATTGTAAACTTGGTGTTTCCAGTGTAAAATTGGGAAAGATAGTCATTTGCATCTATACTTCAATCAGATAAATATATATTCTGCAATGTACATCAATCAAATCATCATCCAGATATTATTGTTGACAATTTCTTACTTAAAGTACGAATAGTGGTCAAGGAGTTGATTTCCCACCGGCTGCATGGACAGCTGGTGAAACCGATAAATGTTTTGTGGTTGAAGCTTCGCGTGATGTCTTGTCACAATAGACATTGATCACTACTACCCCTTCATAATACAACTATGAGTATATAATTTCAGCCTGTTTTGAGTAAACTACCGGCAGCTTACCTACGTCATAAGTGGAACCCTTAGTCAACAACATTTCGTAAGGCACTTCCATAACAATGTTCTAGAAGGTAATAGAAACATCTCTTTCCTTCTCTAGCCCATTACTGAGAAAGTTCCAAACAGTTACGAGTATCAAAATAATAACAGTTCCGCATGCTTATGTAAAATATTTACTGTATTTTACAATTTTGACGTAAGCTGCGCGGGCGCTGTACGATACGTAACTACTTGTAGCGACGATTCAATAATCGTGATTGTTGTATAAGCGTAAGCGTTTAATAACTACGTAATTGGTTAATTTTGATAGTGATCAATCTGGGACTGGTAGGAAGCAGTGGATTTTTCACGTAATGTTTCTTTGACCTTATCTTTTGGTCGCCACTTGTATGAAAGCAAATTCTAGAACCAAAAATTTGAAGACATGTGATATCTACTGCACCGGGCCCGCGTGAAAGATTTCGGCTCACTCCTTCTCACCGAGAGGAGGCTGTGGCTGTGTGTGAACATTATAGGCTGATTATGCTTATGCTTGTATGAAAGCTGAAACAAAAGAAGATCGTGCTATCTGAGAGTAGAGTTGGGCGTTTATAAAACGTGGTAGTTCCAAAACGATGACCACGTCCTCCAAGCACTTAATAAAATACCCGAGCGTTTTAAGAACGCTAATATAACAAACAAAACTGGCGGTGCGCATCCGATCATTACGGACCCGAATTCTAATGACCCATTTGAATCAACTCCTTTTCTTTTTCGCCTCGAATTTAATCAAATTATAGGTTGAAGCGTATTATAATATTTCAATACATCTCGTCCTATACCGTTTGTGGAATTTTAGCTTTTTATTGTTCGAATCGGTTTCGTCTCGGCGTAATTTAGAGGGTCTAGACGGGTTAAAAAGCGGTTTCCAAAAAAAAAATGAAAACCAAATTAATCGCTATCGTTGGGAGTTTGAGTCTTTGTTTTAATTTCTCATGGGGAGGTAAATCAAATCCGAATACTGGCTTGTGTGAAAGACTTTCTTCTTGTTGCTCCTTTTTTCTATAAATAGCAGAGATTCAGAGGGGCGATTTTCGTAATTTTAAGAACGTTCACAGTCTGATCTCAGTCTAAATCTGTCAAAAATACCTCTAACTTCCCTACATTTTTGACATTGACTGTCGCTGATGAGATTGCGACTAGAATTTGAACGCTTTTTATTACGGGAATTCACCTGCAGATGTTTTGTATTTGCCTAAGGTGTTTTGTCTTCGGTAGTACCTATGACACTTGCTGAAGAAATCTTCAAAATAACTTCAAGCACTCACAGGTTACACATCTCTTGTGGGTGAACACTAAGAACATTACAGTTGGTTGATGGTAACCTATTAGGTAACTCAATAGACGATACAATGATCGTGCGCTTAAAATGAGCGTATTAGGCAAATCACTCTCTAGCAACAGTGGCAACTTACCTTAGGTAACAGAGATGATTTAATAAGAGCAACGTTATCGAAATTGTAATGTCATAAACAAAGTGTGATCGTGTATCGCAATACCAAAATAAGTTTCAAAGTCGTTACAATTGGAGCGACAATCGTCTGGACTCTTGAAGGTGAACAAAAAAATACTTCATACGAAAATTCTAGTGCTAAGACCTTCTCAGTAAATAAAGTAAATTGTAGCAATACGTACACTCCACAGTGACTTAATGTAATATCGTCTCCTCTCTATTCAATGTGATAAGTAAAAGAGGGACAACATTTTCATGGCATTTTCATCTCTCAGCACAGACGTGATGGAACAAATAAATGAATATAATACTAAAAATCTAGAATTTATTCGTGCGTATCGAAAAACCGACTCAATTGTACGTAATACAGGGTGCAGATTGTTTTGATAGAATAAATCTTTTTTGAATTCCGAAGGTAAAAATTTCAAGGTGCATTCCATTAAGGACCTTAGTTTGTTAGTGAATAGGAGTCAAGCGAGGCGGAGAGTTTGTTGGTCTAAAGCCTTTTGGCTGTGGATGTTGGCGTTTTGTCTCTTTCTGTTTGGGTGTGGGGTGAGCGAGAGGGAGCGAGGGGTGATCCTCCACCTCCAGCCGATGCGGGAGGCAAAAGATTAACCCAGTTTTGTTATTTGTCCACTGTCAGTTGAGTACCTATTCACAATGCGGCCGGAGTCTCCTCCGCTGGATCCTTGGGCCGTTTAACGTAATTGTAAATGATTAATGTGTCTGTACCTCCATGTAATAGCAACAAGAGATTGGGAACCGATGCTCTTGTTTTGATTTATGACCCCAACTTTGGTAATCAAAGATGTTCAACGGAATTTTTAAAATAGTTTGAGAGGAAAAATATTTGTTAAGTATTATATATTAACTTTTTAGCTAGGAGGAGAATCAATGGAGCCTCCTCTAACAAGAGTTCAGTTAAAATTTAGGGATTCCGAACTAGGTATTGTAGTTATCACTTATCAGGTACCAATATTGTTATTTTGTTAATAACATCTAGTAAAAAATACTGTATTTATCTAAACATCTAGTAAAAAATACTCGATTTTGAGATGGGGCTGCCAGGGCAGCTACAGGAAAACGCTCTAAAGAGACTGTCCTTAATTTTTTGAGAAATTTTGATCTGCATTCACAGATTTTGTAAAAATATAATTATAGTCAGCAAGAAAATAGGCCATTTTCACAAAAACATTTTATGATGCCAATATCGATCCAGTTGGAAGTGATGTAAAATAAATCAAGGTTTTCTATCCACAATCGGACATTCACTAACAGTATAAATGTATTAATGGATAATAATGTTTAAACTCTATAAGGCGCCTTGATGATATTATAAAGGTATGAGCACCATAATATAAAAGGAAAACCTCATTTCAATTGTTTATACCTACAGATTAAAAACCTTAGGAAGATTAACTACAATGTTTTCCTTTACCTTATTTAAAATAAGCTTATTATAAGTAGCAAAAGTTTTCATAAGTACGACTCAGAGTAGGTATTTAAATTTTTTTTTTCAGCTTAGTTGAGGAAGACATAAAGAGAAAGAGAGAGAGAGCAGTATAAGTCCAAGATCCGCGATAAAGATGAGCTACCGCCGCTTGCGCAATTGTTGGGGTAACTGACAAAACCGATAAATAATCCCAAAAGAAAAATCTTTGTAATGCCCAAAAGTCGATTGCAGAAATCAAAAAATTTGCAGGGATTCTTCATGCGGAAATTCTCATGGACATCACGTCTGAAAAATAATACATGAAGAAATATTTTGCGTGAGAATAGCCCTAAACAATACATATGACCATAGATATCCGTGCATATGACTGTGACATGGTGACATAGAAAACAAATCTGATTAACTTAACCTGACATAGGACAAGAACATCGATTATTAATTCAAGTAGGTATCATGAATCGATTTATGCTAGGTAAGTATTCTGGCTCTTTTGTCAAGGTCATTCAATATTGATGGGTGCTACTCATACTAATGTCAGTGAGTCGAGCTTTTTCCACATAATTTTTATTAATAAATCAGTAGTTGCCAGTATCATGACCGTGTATTGTGGTAGAGGTCATTGCTAGGCCGATAGGATGGAAATATTATGCTTTATTGTACAGACGCTAGCACATCAAGCTACCCGAAACTGTCAAATTTTCCCAGTCAACTTTGAACCTTATGCTTTAGCGATAAAGTTTAAAATCTATTAAAGAAATTTGAAAGATTGTAGTAAGTTGATATGCTAGCGTCTGTGTATCGTAGATAAATAACATTGTACTGGAAGACATTGTGTTGGTGCAACCGTGGTTGCGCTGCCAAAAAAATGTATGCAGCAACCATAACAACATAGGGTTGCTATGGTTGGTTGCGCAACCCAATACAACATCAAGTAAGATACTCAATACTCAGCACAAGCTATATAATTATATTTTATTGGAAGCGCAACCATGGTTGCGCTACCATGGTGTTCCAGTGTAATATAGCTCTAAGCAACGCTACATATGTTATAACTGTAAGAAACGTTAGCTAATGAAAGAGACAGAGAGAACGATATGAAGAGCTAACAATTTCTTCTATCAGGTTACTGCTAGCCTGCATCATCTCACTGGCCTCTACCCATGACTTCCAGCTCTTTCGATCCAGGGCTAAAGTGGACCACAGGTCATTTGTTTTCTCCAGCTCGTCCCGCCATCTTCTAAAGGGTCTGCCGCGATGCCTGCTGGCTCAGGGTTCCATGTAGCTGTCATTTCAGACATTAATTAACAATTCTTAAGAGACGATAGAGTTATGAGATGGGTTTCTTCAATCGTTTTATTTTTGAGTTGAATGATATTGGACCAGAGCCACCGAACTAATGACAGATTCGTATGTAATCTGAGGTTAAACCAGTTCACATACTCTTGTGGGCCTCTTACGCAGCTATTGGCGTGACAACCGGCGCCAGATCAATTGAAATTCCTGACGACATCTTAACAGTTTCAAAGAGAACTAGCGACTGATAATCATCAAGATAAAAAGAAAGAGTGCTGTTATAACACATCGTAATTTAGCAAGTCGTAAAGTCTACTGAACAAAACCTGCAAACAGTAAAACTCACGCTCAAAGGACTTTTATGTGGTGGCGTGTGGCGCAACTCGTAAACATAATTATAACGACCACTAAAAAATATTTTACTGATTTTGATGACAACAAAAAAGTTGCGAACAATCGGTTAGCAGTTAAACACATTCCATACATAATTTTACGGGCCGTTTTTCAAATGTAAATGTTGCTACAGGAGATTAAAAAAGAGACCTAGAAAGCTTTTAAGCTGAATGAAGGGGTGGCCATTCACAACGGTTTGATTTCATTCGAAACAAAAGACTGCACAAGAACACCGTATTCGACGTTCGGGGAAAAATCATAAGGAAAATTGTGACGTCCCGACATTTCGTCGAAATGTGTGCTGATATCAATTGCTGTGTACAAGAATAGTATGTAAATTGGACGGCACACTCAACAGGGGAGACAATATTGGGTGTTTTGGCGTTTTAATAACAGAGGGTCGATGGTAAAAGTTTACATTTAGATTTTGAATAGGTTAGATTAGTTTGTTTTTATCACCCTTATTTTTTTTTTCTATCGATAAACTTAATGACACTGGATAAACTTATCTATTAACAAAAAAAGCGATCATTACCATACTCAACTTCAATCAGATCATTTGAAAATACCTACATTGAGACTCGTTAACTAATTAACCACACGTGCTCAAGCATTAACAAACAAGAACAATATTATAGGAAGAGACCGAGGAAAATATGATACGCACAGTCAACGGTTACCAAGCGGGGACAGGGGGCAGCTTTTATACGCCGTGCTCCCGCGACTTAACCCGTCTGCGATTTTAAAAATCAGGAGGAGAGGGCTGTTGCGACCCGGCCGCCCCCTTTCTCGGCGGAGAGTGGGCAGGGGACCAACCCGAAGAAAACTGTTATTAAAAAACACGAGAGATTGGTTACAAGACTTCAGTTTTATAAATTTAGAAGTTTTAAAAATAATGGGTCTAATTTGAATGAATGAATTAGTAGGGTATCAGTCGATGTTTTTTTTTTTTGTGGAAAATCGAATGTTGGATTTTCTGGTCAAATTCTTACGAGGCTTATTGAGACGTTTATTTTATGAAGATATGGCTAGATATTTTCAAATTTTACAAGAACAGGAACCGCACCCTAATTGTCATTTTGAAGGATATTGCTAATTCATTGCTTCATATGTTCGAAAAATGTGTCTGCTCAACAATGTAAATAACGCAATTATTGTTGTTGAACCGTCAAATTGGAGTCCCATTGCTACTGATTCTTTGTTACGCAATTAGCCCGCAGTTTTTTCCCAAGTTGTATTTCCTAGGTAACTAATGAACATGTAATAGTAAAATGTTTCTTATATGTATATAGAGATACTTAAACGACCCATCGGATAAACAAATCGTAAATACGACTATAATTACCATTTTCCTGTAAACAGTACACAAGAAAACTGTTTTCTTTAATATCTCTTACGGCATATTTATGTCTAACGTGACTTGCATATTACCTGCTACTTAAATCATTGGTACTCAGCCTACATCCTGTAGTAAATGCATACATGAATAGGTACCGCAATTTTCACATAAACAGATAAATATAATAATTTATCGCTTTAAACACGGGTCACCTTTAAACACCCAAATAATGGATCAATTAATTCACTTAATACTCGGAATCCGTAAGCTAAAATCACAGATGAAGTGACCATTCTAATCAGTTGAAACCGAAGCACCGAAACAAATAGAAGTGCTAATATTCAGCCCGGCCAATACGGCAGGCGTAATTTAATCCTGGCGCGGCGGGGCATCCAGGGAAAATCTATAAATCTACCGCCATTAGAGCGGAGAACTCCCCGGGACTCTTATTTACTTCGGGCACAAATTCAGATGACAATGTTTTAGGGGAAGGCGTTGTAACTGCCCTGGCAGCGCAGGGTTAGCGCGACGAGACAGCGTAAATCATTTCACGCGATATGTAAATTATTTTTATTACTCAAATTTGCACTTTGTTGCTTTGGAAAATAATGGGTGTAAACAAGAAAAAGTAATTTTAATAACTCTCCATCATCTAAATGAGTACCTAGCAGAAAAGGAAATAATTTAATGGTTTTTATACAGCAAAAGCGGTGACAGCGCACTTCTATTAATAACTCCGCGCAAATATTATTTTTGTTAGACGTACATCCACAAAATGCCCTCTGGAGACCTCAGCAGCATCATATTTTTTATCTTTTCAAATCGTCCTTCGAATAAACAAAACCGTCTCCATTCTCTGCTTTGCCAGCCCTACGTAGGTACACCCACCCCCGTCAATTACTAACCCTGACCGATCCGAGGCGAGACTTATTGACGAACTGTTCCCTTTAAATCGTTGTCTCTGCATCTAGACGAACGCTTAGCCACACCTAACACTTTGGCTCTTTTAATACTAATATAACTTTGGTTGAACTTAAATAAAGTAGCTGTTTTATCGGTAATATTGATAAAGTTTTGTACGAGTAAATAGATAGGAATGTTGATGTTATAGAAAAGTTGGGCAAGGTCAGGCAAACTAAAAGGCACATGTTTCAAACTTTCAGTAACCATAAAGAGGTTAAGGAAACAGAATAAAATCTGGTCACGTGCACATAAAGAGATTCTCAGTAGTAAGTACCTTTGTGGAAACAAACAGTAAACAAAGAAAATGAAAACACCGAATAGTCAACTAACACTATATGGAAGCTAATAACATCATACTGCAGCCACAAATATATCTGCCAAGAGTGGTAATTAAAAGATCGCAGTCACATGACCTTTTGACGAGGTGACTCACAGAAGGCCAATGTTTTTCAGTGGAAAATTTCAGATGCTAACAGAATTTTCCAAGCAAAGAAAAATCAACCCTTTTATACTAGTGAGGGTTATAACAGAAGCAATGAAGAGTAATTCCATACCACACCTAGGGGTAATAATAGAAAACCTAATGACTACGTTAGAGAATGGGACGCAACTTTGTTTATTTATCACCATTGTCATTAAATCAATAACTCATATCCAGCCAGAAGCAAAACTATATTTATCAGTAGATATGAATGAAAGAATACTACAAACCTTTAGGTAGGTACACGAATATGTAAATCCCAAACGTATAGAATTCATCCGATAGTTTTCTATTTTCGTGGCATGTGCATAGCAATTCGCTCACGCACGTGCATCGGATTCACACGTTATGTGTTACTGTGCACGTGTAAATAACAATCACAGAGTTTCAAGAACTCCTGCGTTGTTTGATTCAAATTTTGGATGAGATCGATAAATTTTGTACAAGCTTTTCCAGTCTGGTGGTTTGATTTTTATAAATTGCGTGCCATGGTCTGTTTTGAACTTTTCTTGTTGATTGAAGTACCTAGCTGCTGCGGAAATATTTTTAACAGACAGAACAAAGAATGCATTTTATTATGAAACACTTCCATAGATTCCACAAATTATGTAAAAGGTGTACCAAACTCTGTCTGAAACAAAAACTTACTAGAAACGATTGAAGAATATTTTTAGAAGTGTGACCAGAGGCGTATCTATATTTACTTTTCAAAAATACTTTAACACCCATTTTAAATACTTTTTATTCACTCTATTGAACCTTATTACCCCTAATATCCGCAAGTGAACAGCCACAAAAGTGCGAAAGATGCGTATGTCACCCGCGGCGAGGGGGGATATGCGAATCATTTCCAAGTTGGAATACCGAATGATACACCAAAACTCAATCGAAACGATATATTACGCCGATACGCGCGGCGGACGCTAATCCAGTTATGGATACCAAAGATTATATTATTGGTGCATTGTAGGTTTACGTAGACAGCACGTTTAAAATAGATTTAATTATATACACGTTGTTTACCAACGTAGTACCGCAGCACGTGCTTCTTTGATTTTGGCATTCGATATTTTCTAAATGTCAAATATTTATGTCAACCACACAGATGTTGCTTCCTGTTATGAAATAGAAATATAATGACCGATACCTAGAATGAAAATGAATCGATTTGTACCAAAAACACCCAAGGGTCTGAAAAGATTAGCTCTACCGACATGCGGTCTAGCAAGCTATGCGAAGTGTGTTTCGTGACTAACAGGATAATAATTTAGATTGGTAGAGGTACCTGAATCACGGACCTCATTATTTGAGCTAACTAAATAACAGAAAGTCACCTATTCGTAATAACGGTGAAGGAAAACATAGTGAGGAAACCGGCACGTCCTAGAACCAAACATTTTAAGACATGTTACATCCGTCAACCCCACGGTTGTTGTTGTTGTTGCCCCCACCCTCTCGCGTTGTGAATTATGGCCCACTCCCTCTCTTACAGAGGTGGAACGTGAAGCAATGGCGACATTATAGGCCGATTAAGCATCTATCCTTTATACGAAATAAGCTGCTCAATACCTCACCACAAAGCAACGACAAAGTTTTAATTACCAATTCTTGCACGCTTAAGTTGAAAATACGGTGTGCCGCTTCTGCGACGCTCGAATCTATGCGCGTATTGCTTCTATATTTCATTCAGGCAGAGCAGTATTGGCATTTGAAACCTGTATCGCCCCAGCCACTTCGCATGAAACATGTATTCGCACCAAACACGCTAACTTGTTTAGGGTACTAACTCATTTTGAATAATAACATAATATAACTTATATAAATGAAGCTTGTTAGTTTGTTGTTAAAAATACATTAGTTATAGAAGCAGTAAGCATGGGTTGTAAATAATCTCGAGTTGTTTATGATAGTGGTCTATTATAGGTATGTATTAATAACGAAAAACTAAAGGAATATGATTAAAGACCAAAGACAGTCTGAAAGAAGTGTGGTTTATAGAAAATAACAGATACAATATCACATGAAAATTATGCTACCGCTCATTCTTTTGACACCCAGTGTCCTAGTTAACACTGCTGTTCACAAGTATGTACAGGTACAATCGAGCATTTTAATGCTCCCAGAACAAAGACTAAAAAATCCGATTTGAAGATACCGCAGAAAACTATTTTAGACACACATCAAAATCTTTTATATGACCTACCAACTAAAACTGAAAATTATCTTCCAAACTAGACAAACGAACTATCCAATCACGACTCTGAATGGAGACATAAAAATAAATCCCGACCAGTACGTTAGTTGACATGATAATGGTGTACCTTCGTTGTGAAACCATCAATATTTCATAGGACCAATATCGGCGGTTTAAACTGGCCGACTCGTTATTGCACATGTGAACTTTATGGGGCCTCACCCTCGGTACATAAATTTGGGAAAGTGCATCCCGTTTATAGGTACTTTGATACAACGTATTGATTTTGCAGATTGTCGGATTAACAGGTTTGATTACATGTTCATTTGTGTTTTTGTCGTTTATTTGTAGTGATGGGATTGTGTGGATAATGCAAGTACTTCCATGATTATTAATTTAAGCTTATTGAACTAATTGTTTGTTCTGGTTTGTATAAATGTCTTCTACGGTCACTTTACAGAATTTAAGTCCAATTTAATTTAATTTATATCTCTGACTTTGCAGGATATATATTTGGCAAAGGTAAGAAGGTAAATAAAGGTTGAGGAAAATTCACGAGTAGGCTGGAGTCACAAGTGCTGCTGAGCTGTTCCACCTTACAAGGACTAGGAGGAATATTCGGCGTGGATGACAAACTGACTTAGTACTTGCAGAGGCACCCGAGGAGAAAAGAGCTAAAATAGCTGCTACATCAAGCCCACATACATATCACTGACACATACTGATACAAACTCTTAGTTAGCTCAAAGAGTCCTTTCTCCTTGCTATAACCGCGTCTAATCTTTCGCACTTCTTGATTTCATTCATTTATCACAGTTATATAAGACCAGCCAAAACAACCAAAATGCTGACAACATGCTACATGAGTCACCCGGTCTGCGACCCTTACCCCTAATCATATAATCAAAAAAGCGATTCAATCACAAAGTAATTCATCTCCAAACAGATCAAAGCGTATAACTTCCACTAACGAAGTCACCGCAGCGGTATTAAAATATTAGCACGTATTGCACGCATCGCATGCATCCCACGCGTCGCATAGCTATGTACCTACCTGCCGATATAAGGAGCTAGCTTTGGTCCGCGACTTTGTTCGCGTGGATGTCGTATTAGAACTAACCACGTGAACTAAGCTTCAATTGTTGTAGGGGTTGTTACAGAAATCCTTTCTTTATTTTGTTTTAAATGCTTAGTAGCTTGCTTTAGACCAGTTTTCAAGTTGATGCATTCAGCAACAGCCCATTTTAAGGGGTTGATTTTTACAAAGTTGTTGAAGTCATGTCTTATTACCCCTTCCCCTCTAAGAAACTTCTTCATAATCTTTGTACATTTCACGTTTCTGTCTTCAATGCTTTGAGCGTTGCGTCGTTACCCAGCCTTATAACTATTTAACATATATGAAGGTATCTATAAATATTTTTCAACCCATTCGGCACGCATGCAGCGTTGTAGGGCCGTCACAATGATCTCGCAGTCCCCTTTCAATCTTCGTTGCAATAAATAAAAGGGGCAGTAAAAAATGCGCGGAGGACCGCTGGCGCCCTCGCGTTTGCCATAATCAACGTCATTGAGGGTATTTATGTGTTAGACTTGCTAAATTTCAACATTCTCATATTAATGTTATGGGTTTCATAAATATTACTGCGTATGACCGGACGGGTGGTTGAATTGCTTTTGAGAGGGAAGTTTCTGCTAGGGATCGTTTGATGGCGGGAAAACTGTACCAAACGGGAAGTTGCTAAGACATAAAAAAAAAAATAAGTTGGCCAGGCAAGTAAAGGATTACCTGGCAATAAATCATCATCGCCAAATTAAACAATTTAACTATCGTTTATCGGTTTAAAAGGGCGCACACACATCAAAAATCATAACTTAGGATTTTTGATGTGTTTCATTTTGTCGTTTGCTTTTTTTGTGTTAAATTGAAAAATCTGTTAGCAAATTACCCTTTTATTTGAAATAAATTTTACTTTCCAACCGGAAAAACAAACTGAGTTCAAAATACCCATAAAAATGACACAAAATCGCAAATATAAAGTGTGGCTCACATCCATGTACTGCCACCCCCTATACAAGACAGATATTATGTAAAAACCTAACGGGAGTCTCTTCAATCAATACACGTTACTAGATGATGTAAAAGCTTTCTTCTCAACCCACAGCGCGATTTTAAACCCTACCTTCCTAGGTATAAGGTTAAATGTCTGATTCGGAAAAATTTATGATTTTTTCCTGACATCGTGAACAACAAAAATATCCTGTTGGACAATATTCGCTCTTAATACAAAGTAAAACAACATAAAATAAGTACTCCATGAACGTGTAAGAGGGTGCCCGCGGAAGAGTTAGTTTTTTTGTGAATATCAAAATATGAGCCCCCTTTTACAATCCCATTGTATCCGATATTGATCCCCATAATAGTTTGAGTCGGATGGTCCACTGTCTTAATAAAAGGGACGAAATGATGAATGCGTCACTTTGGCCCACGATTTATGCTCAGATCATTTACGTTTAAAAACAAACAAATAAATGCTACGAGTGTTTTAAAAGCAAATTAAAAATAAATGATACATTGAATTAATTCACACCGGTTATTGTATGACTCGCAGTACGTACATTAATTTAAATTGAAGTTTCACACATCAACACTTGCCAAACCGGAATGACGAATGGTTAATTCGTACTACATATATTCGAATTAAAAAAAAGTTCTTTGGTGTATGTAATAAATAAAGATTTTTATTGTTGTTTTGATGATGTTGCTACAAAATCTTTTATAATCTTTCCATGATATATTAAAGGCCTATTCCGTGTCAAAACAAGGTAATATAAAGTTGTCAAAATATTAAAACTAACGGGTGTAAAACGCAAGCGTGAAAACGTTACAAACTCGATAACAGTTACACGGCTCAGTTATGTAGATCAGGGTTTAAATCTAACAAAACTAGAGTAGTTATATAGATTAACACGATAAAACAATCAGTTAAAACAACAGTTTCATAATTTATGCTTAACATTCGTTTAGTGCAATATTAACGTACACACAAACAGAAAGAGATTAGATTCATATCGTGTTTACATTAATTAGTTGTTAATGAAGTCAACGGTTTACAGTAACAGTTAAAAAATTAACGCAAAAACGTCTTTCATCCGCACTCAGTGTGTGAATTGTGAAATTAATTAAATTAAATAGATGTAGGAAGACGTGATTGTAGGGCAGCGAAACAAGCGGTGATTATGTTAACATTCGAGACATGGTTTTTTATGTGTTATTGTTCTTAATATTTGTATCTTCTAATTGCTTCCATCTGTAGGGTTGACAAAAAAATACATACTGTTCTCGATAGTGTATTGTTTTGTGAAATAACTTGTTCCGATAATAATGCAACAACTTTTTTTTAACATCATTACGGGGCACAGGGAGTATCGAATGTGGTAATGTAATATGTCCTATGCATCTTATGCCTGAAGTTTACAACCGGTACCAAACAGACTGGCCGGCTGTATCTATTTCTGAATTTATACTATTATTCTGTAGATCTTATTGTCGTGCGAAAGAGAAGGTGGTATGCATATTTCCGGATTACAATTATTGTATAAAAAAAATCTCCACACAATGGGTGCCTGAAGATGCCCAGAAAGAGATGGCGAGATGACCTGGAAGCGTACCGCGAGGGCTGGTTTGAGGTGGCGCGGGAAAAGAGTTCCTGGAAGGATTTGGGGGAGGCCTTTGCCCAGCAGTGGGACAGCATAGGCTAACAAAAAAAAAACAATTATTGCCCATTCCCATTTCCTCGTCATACCGTGTGACGGAAAAGCTACGTCCTCCTCTATGTTAGCTATAAGCTATAACCACCTTACCGTGATCAACAATCAGTAAGCAGAACATGGAGATCACCATTCTAATTACGTAACACACTATGAATCACAATATGAATCATTTTGAAGGATATTGCTATCCATTGCTTCCTATGTTCGTAAAATTTGTCTGCTCAACAACGTAAATAATTGTTTCCGATTCCCAATTTATATCATAAATCGCTAATTGCGGGGCCTCCTTACATAAGTACAAACATGTTGAATTAACATTAATTTGAAACAACAAAAATAGCTAAGAACCGGTAAAAGTAACCATTATATCATAACAAGCGTTGTGGAGTAATTAGCATAGCGTCTTTTGTTAATTTTTACTCAAACATACAAAATGTTGTACGTAAAGTGACCGATAGATGGCGGGGATTGTTCAACTTAGAGGTGATCCGAGAAGCCGTGAGATTTCGGTATCGAATCGGTGACCCGACCAAATCGATAGCGCACGATAACATTGATATTCTTAACCTGTGCAGGGTTATTGCATAATCCACTCTCAATGGCAATGCCTTTCAATTTGACAATTCGACAACATTCGTTGCGTCGAATTTTTCAAACAGATGCAGCTAATCCATTATTACCAATTTCTTTAAAAATAACTAGAATTTTGATGACAAGTGTGTTACGCAATTGGAGTGCTGGTCTTTTAATTTTTTGCTTGCTCTAAGTATGTGGTGGAGAAAAAAGTTTATCATGAAAAGAAAAACAAGTTGCTGAAGATGGTACCTACTCGGATTTAATGGTAAGTACTTTATGTACTATTCTCTTCCACTTTTTTGTTTATACACCTTTTTGCATGTCGTAGACATCTGCTAATTAATTTTCCGTAAAAACAAAATAATAAAACTCTTTATTTCAGATATAAGTAACTTATATAAGTAGGTACTTAAGTCCAGTTGCGCCACAAATCACTAATTACGTTTAGCGCTAATCGAATTTAAAACATTGCCCTGTTTTTGAATTTTCTGTCAATCGTTTGAACAGTTGACAGTGACAAAATTAATATGGAATTCCAGTAAAATGGTCTGACCATAAGATAGAAACAAACGTGTTCCGGAAAGTTGTTACATTAATATGGTTTCATTAACAAAAATAAAGCACTCACTAATCACTTCGGAATTTCCGTGTTTGTAACTAATTATTGATAAAAAAAAATTCACTGATTGAAATAACCGGTTAATTTGTTACATTTATGAAAATAAGTACCTACCTAAATTTATTTTTATGAATTCCAAAATACATGAAAACGTTATTTCAAAAAAGTCATAAAGTAAAAAAAAATCAGAAGCATATAAAAAAAAATACCTACGATTATTATAGCGTTCGCGATTAGTTGCTAATCGCTGTGCTACGGGGTTGTCGTGAACGCGTAGCCGTAAGCTACGTTGTTACGTAACCGCGTAACGGGCCGGTCAATGACCCCGCGGCGACCTGCGCGCGCGCCTGTCGTCGCCCTACTCGACAGACTTGTTCGGTAGAGTAGGTAGCCACGTAGATGTGTGTGTAGGTAGAAATGGTGCGGTGGTAAGTACTCCACAATTTGTTTTTTGAGTACCTACGTCGTGACAGCTAATTGAGAGAGAGAACTATGAGAGTGCACCTGCGTCTGCGCACACACATTAGCACTATAATATCTCTCGCGCCGAAGGCTAGTCTCCGCTGAGATTGGTCGTCATGGCCGGAACTCAGTCTGGAGGACTATTAATACGAAAGCTAATTATTATGTCTGTTTATTAGTAAAATTGATGCTTTCTGGTGGTTTCCACTGTAAACAATAGCTTACAGGGCTGCTGTGGCAGGAACAACTGTAACATATTTTGGGACTGCTGCTTGGTGTAGATCTTAACATTCGCTCTTACCAAACGATCTCAGAAATAACGTAAACGAGAATAAGAATTTCCCAAACATTATGCAAATGCAACAAGACCTTCCTTTTCGTGTTTTGAAAATTATTTTCTGACAACCATGTCCAGCTGTAGACGTAAGCAACTTGACATTATGATTTCATCTTCATCACCTGTTCCTCCCCGACATCTCACTCACGGAAGTACTACGCCCTTCGTGTCTACAGCTTACTCTATGGTAGTAGCACTAGGACGTGTTTCGTTCTCGTTAACAGATCAGCCCGTGCACCATAGGACGCCAAACATCGTGACGTTTATGGCTCTTATTGCGCCCATTGTTGGCCCAAAGCGGTGCCTTACGACGAGTAATTGCCTATTAATTTATTTGTTCTAAGTGCCGTGTTAAAATAACTGACATATACGATTTAGTCGGCGACTCGTATGTAAGAAATATAGGAATGCAGGGATGAGGATGTGTGGATTAAAATTTGCTTGGTCTGAATTCACGTTTTTTAAAGGTGACATTGAATGTCCTTGGTGGAATGGATGCAAAAGGCGGAGGACAGGTGTTGTGGCGCATCCTGAAAGAAGCCTAGGCCCAGCAGTGGACTGCAATAGGCTGAGTTGATTGATTAATAGAACGTTCTTACACGGCACAAAGTAGACTTGGAAATTCAAAACTAAATTTCTTCAATGATTCTCTTCTGGCAATGTATGAATAGCAAGTGACGAAGTCTAAGGTCGAAAGTAACAACTGAAAAGTGAGTGGTTGTTAGCCTGTCATCGAGCATCACATTAACCTGGTTTCCTAACTTGTTTTGTTTAGGACAAAAGTACCTATATTCTATTAAAATCCTTGTTTCTAATTGATGTTATATCCACTAAATCGAATACCAATAATAAAAAAATACTGCTAATTATATTTAAATTAAAATAATGTTGATTTTAGAATGATTACCACCTACTATTAAAAATGTCACAAAATTTACAGCGAAAACTAAACGTTATTTGTATTACCTACAGTTATTTTTCAAAATATGTACACATATTTGCTTACATAATATTTGGGAACTAAATTGCGAACGAACTGTACCACATTGGTTGAAAACCAAATAGACTAAGTAAACAGTACTTTTGAATCTAGAAGGAGAGTTTGATTTATTTTCCATCAATGGTCAATCTGTCTCTGCACGAGAAGAGGCCAGGGGAGGAGGAACCCCGGGAGGGATCTGCAATAAAAAAAATCAGGCCAGTATCTTTTTGTCATGCCATATTTTTCAACAAAGAAAACAAAAGGCAGAGGACTTGGACCCATAACCTATCAAAGTTGTGTAACTAAAGCGTGATGCCCACGGGTTCGCAATCCATAAATGATAAAGGGAACTCCAATTGATTTCCGCGTTGCGCCGGGCGGCGCAGCATCATCTGATTGAGCTAACCGTAAAGTTACTGCTGCGTTCCGTTTGCCCACTTAACGCGAAACTCTAGATAAATCGACAGAAAAAAATATATTGACAATTTGATTCAAGTACCTATTGAGATACCTACTTTTGATTTTGACAGTCGGCTTTCCATTTTTCCTTGTACTTAATGATGTTTTTGTCACCAGTACCTAACACCGGTGTTAATAATTAGTGTGTCCTTAATTTCAATAATCGGTATAATTAAATTTTGTATTTCTAAGAAGACCCCATTTTTAAACACGAACACGTAAAAAGTGAATAAATATAATTAAACCAACTAGATAATACCAACATTGAGGTTAAGTTAGTTACATAATTTGTATCTATTGAATAACAATTTATGCTGCAATTTAGCTTTAAATTAACCTTAAACAATAGACATAAAGATTTCATGGGCAAACTGCGCGAGCGCTCAGGGGGAAACACGACGGTATCCTTGCAGTAACATTGATCATTCTGTCAGTATATAACTTATTAACCAACCATATTTAATTTTTTCAAGTAAAAAATAAATTACGCAGTAAAAATATACAAAATCTTTACAGACCTTGCATGTTTTTTCTTATTAATCTTAACACATGGTCAAAATTTAAATTTCAAATGCATTGTGTATTTAACACCTTGTTTGTTTTGCTACTCGACGATTTTTTAAGTAGCATTAATTAAAATCAAACAGGAAAATTCGTATATTTTGTCAGTATTGTTTCGAAAGAATGACATTCACATTAATTTTACTTGTCGAAGTGTCGTTAAACTTTATTTACTAAAATATTATATTTTAAAATTCTTACCTACTTTTGAGATAGAACTGTCACATGGCCATGCCACAAAGGCCCTAACAGACGGTATTGGGTGGACAACCAGGTCGGTAAGACCATGTCAAGAAAACAGAAACACGTGACAAGCTGCCAATAAGAGGTAATAAACGACCCAGAAAAGCATTAGCCCAACAATAGGACAGAATGGGCCAAATAACAACAAACCATTTAATACAGTCCAACGCAAAATATACGACAATATAAGATTTTAACGGTAAACACAAAAACGAAAAAGCCTCAATATAAATTATTTCCTCAAACTTGGCCTCAAAATTTATAAATAGCCAGAACCAACTTATCTAATCATTACAAGGTAAATTACGAATAGAACGAGGTGCTAATTTTATCCGCAACTAATCTTTATGATCCACATCAAAAGGGGATAGATATAAGAATGGATGCCACGCTTTCACCGATTTAATTTACCGAAGTATTACTTTTGAACTCGTACAAAGTGATTTTATTTCATCTCACAGCATTATTTTAAATGTCCGAATGAGTTCGGGGCAACAGTCTGTTCCTACTTAACGGTAACACATAATTGACGGCGTCTGAAAAAGTTTGGGTTCGAGAACTGATGGTTACAATACCGCAGTTACAAAATTTGATTAGCGGAATAGTCACGTCGGAATTCGTCTATGAACGTTAATAGTGAAAACTGGGAGGTGTATTGAATATCGTGGTTGGCAGATGCGGCATTTCTTAGGCGGTTTTCACACTGCCCCGCATCATGCTGCATATTGCGTGTCGACGCACCTACGCGCGTTCCTGCGGGAGTGCAGATCTGCATCATCGTGCGGGTTTTTTGCACACTCACGCGCGTAGGTGCGTTTTGTAGATTCACGCACGGCGGCTCTCATTTTTATTCACCGTTCTCTGTCACACACGTCACGCCCATTCAAAATCACGCGCGGCACTGCGGGATTCAGTGTGCCATACCTTGCGTCTCGCCCCGCACCTACGCGCGGGGGTGCATGTTTCTCCGCGTGTATGCGCGTGATCCGCATGAACGCGCGTGGTTGCGTTTTCAGTGTGTAGGACTGTGCGTGTTTTCTATACAAACGGAGATACTTACAAGTAACGTTAAAACACGCAGTCACGCAACATGCAGCGTGGTGCGTGGCAGTGTGATAATCGCCTTACTTTAAAGAAGTGACTAGTTATGTATGCACATAAAAAAGGTGATATTCAATTTTAGGCTCTTTGTACACTGCACTGTTTCATTACGGTACGGAGGCGTGGAAAACGGCGCTGTAGAAAAAAACGTGTCTGTCAACAAGCGTCCATAGTGATCCATACAGAACTGATGACTTTTCCGACACACGGCGAATAAACCGTAGTTTTTCACGGCAAGAAAACATGTGTGTACAAAGGGCCTGAGTTGGATAACTTCACCATAGTTGATTTTATTATTCCTACTAATATTATAAATGTGAAAGTTTGGGAAGATGTTTGGATGTGTGTTACTCAGTCACGCGTAAACCGTTGAACAGATTTGAATGAAAATTGGCACGTAGGTAGACCATTTCCTAGATTAACACATAGGATACTTTTTATCCCGATGTTCCCACGGAATCGAAACTTACACGGGTTAAACCGCGGGGCGCTGCTAGTGATTTAATAATAGGTACCTACCAATATTTACATCAGTTTTTAGAAAGTTATAGCTGAACTATCTAACACCTAGTAGGTGAAGTGATAGTTAAGTGAGCTGTCAATAATGTCAATCCCTAGAATCAAGTGAATTGACAGCTCACTTCAACCTCACTGTACCTAAGTTATCACGGTGAGGATCCATTTTACACTCTTATGATTTTTCGGCCACGGTGTGCGTGAGTGGTTAGTTTCATAGAAAAATATTAGAACCTGGATTGGAAAATGTCAAATGTGTTGTAAGGTAGACTGGTAGAAAATGCCTAAGGCTTTAAGTCCGCCTTTGTACAGTTTTTACTTGTGCATAAAGTTTTAATAAATAAATAAAATGTCGTAGGCTAGCTACGTTGACGTCGTCGGTTGCAAGTTAAAAAAGGTTCTTGATTCTTGGTATCATTTGATTGTAATCGACGGCTCAAAATAAACAGCTTTCAACAATACCACATCCGCGGCTGCCCCTGAGTCTCCTACCTCATGGTCGTTAGTTTCGTCGTCCAGGGGCAAGTGGAACGGTACTGCGGCCGACGACCCGAGATTGCCGCCGATAACTCATCGCCGTGTTTATTCACTATTATCGAATCGTGGACGCGGCGAGACGACACCATTGTCGTTTGTGTCTCTTTAAATTTATCATTGTTGTCTCCATGTTGACGAACTCCTTCCATGTTTTGTCCGCGCATGTTGGTGCCAAGAACAGTCTTCATAATTTATTTGATAGGTCAAAATCGATGAGTCTAAACTACATGCAGTAGTCCAACAATGAAACCAAAATCTCAAAAGTAGTAGGTACAACGGTATTACTTGAGTAAAAAATGGAAGCAGACATATACGTGCCAGAATTAAAAAAGAGTAGGTAGATAGATCAAATTTTACAATTCAAAAGTCTGTTGAACCTTATTAGTCTTGAGAAATAAATGTTGAAATTCAAAATAACTGTTCCCAGGTTTATACTGATGTAAACAAATAGATCAAAATAATAGGAACATGAGAATATCAGTAGTGTAACGGTGCAGACGGTTAGCTTATGGTCATAGAGGTCGCAAGTACCGAGGTTTGAATATCAGACGCAAACAAAATTTACATACCAGATAAACGTTTCTCAGATCTATCGTAAAACAACGAAGGCGTCACATTTTATATGAACAATAAAAACTGGTTTGGAAATGACCAGCGTTTAATAACATCAACATTCTTTGAACTATTAGAGAGAGTTGTAGGGTCTACAAACATTCACTGAGTAATCATTGTGTTGGTACTAGTAATTAATTAGTGGTCGATCATTTCGAGCACTTATTGGATCGCGAATGGGTACGAGAAAATTAGCGGTTATTAATGCATCCCGTCCCGTTGGGCTCTCATTTTAGTTGAAGCGGTAGTAGAGAGTGCTGATTTTACATGATACAATCTCTACGCAATAGCTAATTGACATTAGTGTTGTATGATCCTCGACTTCGAATTTATGCAGTCCTCTATTAACATTCTGTGGATGTCAAAGAATTTCATCGTTAATTCTTAGGGGGTAATTGAGTAACACACTGGTAGTAGCAATGGCTTTCATTTTGACAGTTCAACAACATTCATTGCGTTATTTACGTTGCTGTACAGACAAATTTTTCAAGCATATGAAGCAATGAATTAGCAATCTCCTTCAAAATAGTTTAGATTATGATTGAGAGTTTTACGCAATTAGGTAGCTGGATTGTCGAAGCAGTTCAACATGTGCATTTCTTTTTATCACTATTGCTGAACATATAATAATCTTATCTGTGAACCAGCTACAGTACCAGTTCCACAAAACTCCACTATGGAACTCATATCATGTTTGATATAATAATCAAGCTTTCTATAATCTTAAAGGTGGTTTAAGTTAAGGGGGATAGATTCAACACTCCAGGTTCTATTTACCTCTAATTTATACTACATACTTGTTACGGTCGCGAGTCATATTTTGTTAAACTTATAACCTGACACTGCCCTGCTAATTGCAATAAATGTAAGAAAATTTGAATTGCGCGATCTACCCTGGCGCTTTACCCTTAATGAGTTTAGTATATAGTAATGTAGTAGTACATGATATAGTAGTATAGTATATAATAATACTAGGGACTCATTTTCTTCCTGGTAAGGAAGACTATAATATTTTCCACTTTAAGGAAAATAAATCTGCATTTATCTGTAAGCTGTCCCATATCAGTTTTACTGTACTCGGTACACTAGTTCCTAGGATATAAGGCAAGCTTTAAGCTTAGAGCTTTGCTTCATATTTTGATATTTTATATGACTGAATTTGATACTGAACCTCATATCAGACAGTTATACCTACCACAAACGGCATGATATTTTATATGGGTAACGGCATTAGACATGGTTTAAACAAGGGTCTATATTTATGTACACAGATGTAGTATTTAGAACAGCAGAAAAAATGACAACTCGTATTCCAGCAAAAGGTAAAATCACTGGAAAATTGCACCGAAAATGGTTTCATTTAAAATATTCATTCACGAAAAGTATTGCATCACAACGTCCAAAAGCTCAATCAGAAAGCCCTAAAATTCATCTCCGAAAAACATAGAGGTGTGACAAATAAATTGTAAACTTTATTGTATACACTTTATTGCAGGTTGGGTGTGATATTGAAATGTTTAAAACTGGTTTGCCTCCCGGGCTAGCCAGCTCGCTGACCCCGGACTCCCAGGGAATACGGAATCGCGATTCAGGATCAAACGCGCCTAGAGCATAGGAAATTAGAAGTGGCGCCGAGCGCGCTATTTATTGTTTTGCACGTTCACCGTTGTGGATTATGTGCTATCGGTGTTGTCTTGCACGCGCTAATCTACATGCACTTGCCTATAATAAATAGTTGCTGTTGTTTATGTGTCGAGGGTTTGAATAACTTGGTGTTAAAGTTGAATGGCCAAGCGTTATGGCCGAGCTGTTCAGTTTACTGAATTTTCCAGTTTTGTATTCTATCGTATATTGGTATCGTATTACCCAGTAACTGTGTTGTGGAGGTCAGATAGGTGGTCACTCAATGTAAAATACTGGTATTCAGCTGCCTCCGGTAAGACTGGAAGCCGACCCCAACATAGTTGCGAAAAGGCTAGGCAGATGATGAGTTCTATTTCTATTCTGTGTACCTACTTAAAAGTACTGTACTTCGTCTATCTATGTATATCTTTAGAAATCAGCCCTCATTCAAACTCGAAAGTGTCGCCTCCACATTATGTAGTCTTCAAGCGACCTAAATATGTACATGTGTGCCAAACCATTATCATTTGTCCTTGCTACCTCTCTATCAAGGTCAGGTAAGAACAAAAAGACACCTATCCACCACAAGTCCCCACTCACAGGTAAAAAATGAATGACAAGAGGACCTTAACTTTGATGTTGTTAAATGGCAATGTGTGTCCTCAAAAACAGATAAAAAAGTAAATCTGCAAGGTTGGCGACGTGAGTTACTAAACTGCATCTTTAAAAACGTAAATAAACAAATGAAATTGTTTTTCTTTTGCATTGCAGGGTGTGTTCAGGGTTTCAGAAAGGAGTATTATATCACGCAAGCAATGGATGTTGTTCAAGATGTTCTTATCGCTTATGTTACCTGAGCTTTTCTTGCATTAAACGTTTGCCATATGCCACACAAGAAATTTTAAACTGCGATCGTGTCATCTGCGTGTATTTTAATTCTTTTTTATGAGCTAAAATTTTTCTTTAATTAGTTCATAAATTACTTAAGATCAAGGTATGTTTAATTTGTATTAAAATTGTTTGCAATATTGGTTACATTTGCCAAAAACAATTGCTTTCTTGTTATAATCCATTTTAAACGATTATTTTCAGGGTTGACACCAAAGAAGCTTTGGCTGCCAAAGACTTGTTATTGTAATCGGTGTCTTAATTTTTCACCCGAAATTGAAGAAATAAACAAAACAAAAAGGCTCTATCTATTTCAGTAACTAGCAGTCGAAGCTATAAATATTTCAATGCTGGTGATATAGCAATGACATGAGTTGAGGAAAATCTTGCGACAATATGAGACAAGGGCATATTGTACAACACAAAGTTCTAGTAAACAATTATCTAGGACGTCCTTACGTCAGCGTACTGTTTACCTAATCTTAACAGATTTCTTAAAATAGTTGTGTTGGCATCTCGTACACACTGACCAGAAATCGCACAAAATGAAGATATTTTGAAGGAGACAATGCCGTGCCCTTTTCTTAACTGGGACACATACGAGTCCAGTCACATACTTCACAGTATTTTGACTTGGTGGTACGCAGAGCAAAAAGGCTTACAGGTGACGAGACGTTGGTGTACTGTACTTCGGAGAGTGTACGCAGCAGCTCCATGAACTGATACCACCATCGCCCTTTTACTACTAGACTAGCAGACGTACTGCAGGGTACCATACCACTTGGTTAATCTCCCGACCAGTCGTACTCAGCGCTTCTCCTCCACATTTATTATGCGCACAGCCAAAGTGTGAAACTCTCTGCCAGCGTCTATGTTCCCCTCCACATTTAACCCGTCTGCCTTCAAAGCAAGAGTGAACAGGTATCTACTGGGCAGACTCGTTCCATCATAGACCTTATCCATCGCTTTCCATCAGGCGTGACCGAGGTTAAGAGCCCATTCAGCAATAAGAAAAATAGTTTTACAGTTCTCATATATTCAAATATTGATTACATTTACGTGATATTTTCAGAGCTTTAAAGTTTAATCAACCGTCTTAGGCTTCTGGGATCTGATATGATATATCAGTGTTTCGGCAAAATTAGCTTTAATTTGATCCACCGATGGATCGAATGAAAAGCAGTAGGTACATTCGATTTTTTCTTGCGTTAATAACCAAGTATAGTAGTAGCTTTCAGCAGGTGGTGGTAGGTGCATATCCAGCAGAGACGGGTACGCACTGAAATAATCTAATGATGAAGTATCCATAGCCATCGTTAAATAAAACATCATCAGCCTATAGCAATCCACTGCTGGTCATAGGCCTATCTAATTGACGCCATTCAGCTCGATTCTCGGCAACTCTCATCCAGCTGCTACCAGCCACTCTGCAAAGATCGTCACTCCACCTAACCTGAGGGCGTCCTACCTTACGTTTGCCGATTTGCGGTCTTCACTCAAGAACACGTCTACGCCTTAAATTAAACATAAACACCAAAAATATAAACCTGATTACTGGATAAATTATCCACCACCACATTACTTATGCTCACAAAATATTAATTTCGCAAAATTATGTTCAACCCTAGCGGAATTGCGAATGTGTGCGTTAAAGCTTGCGTACACACACGGACATTGTTGGATGTGTTGTTATGTTGGTAGCGTGTGTGCGTGGGTCGGACAACAAGCTATGCGTCGGTATTTATCCCACATTAGCATGCATCCGTACCATTGATCCGACCTCTTTGTTCACCCAAGCCCTTTATTTGGTGGATAACCCAAAAATGGTAACTACAACAACATTATCTTGTACTTAAGTTGTGGACACGGATTGGCACATAATTATGATATGGCTTTATTTTCTCACACGGGTGTGCTTAGCCGTCAATCATGTGGTGAAATTTCTTGTGCTTATTGTGTACAGCGACAGCCGGTCAGCCTAGCGAGTTTCCCGATTATATTGCAATCTTGTTCACTTTAAAAGGCACATAATTGGTAACTTTCTAAAAGAGTTTTATGTGCAAAAAAATGCTTCCATTGTCACATAATTACATGCCTGTTATAATCTGAAGTTTGTCACTTCATTTGTCTATTAAAGATATCTCGAAAACTTCTGAACAGAATCTGGTACAATTTTCATTACCAATTTTACCAGGAAGCGTTTTGCTGATTAATTCTAGGCGCGCACCCAGGCGGCCGCTATCCAGGATAAAGGGAAACAATTTAATAGGCTAGTAAAATATTAAGTAAAATGCAGTCATAACGCTGGAATAGGGACGAAATGAAAGCAGCTACGGGTAGTAAATATCTTGTGTGTCGTCTAATGGTGCCGACTTGGCGAATACCCGTCACCACCGCGATTTGAACCCTCATGCTTATGCGAATCGAAATTATAGTTTTGTTTTATGATTTTGATTATTACACCACTACATGTACTTCCTGAAAGCTTTTGTATGAGTGGGTCCTGAAGAACACTAGCGCGCAAATGTATAAGATTGCGATTGCGTAGGTAGGTCGCCATAAAGTGGTTGTATGAAACATGTAATAAAGTATCAGCAAAGTCTGCCATATTAGAGACTTACTTTATGATTATATCTGTGACATCAAAGCCAATTTACAACTTATACGAATGTAAAAGAACCCACTTGACCAGGATCCGAGAAGTAGGCAAGAAGAAAATTGTGACCCAAAATCTATTCATTAACATTTGAAAGTCGAAAGCTCAAAATAAGCAAAGGTACAAACGAAACGAAGATTACTAGACACGTTTAGTTTTCTCAGTACATATCATTATTGGTAACCCGACTAAGTTATGTGGTAGGTGGTGCAGCAGTGATTCAGTGCGGTTTCCTCATGATTGTATTTGGTCGTGTAACGCCGAGCGCCCATCTGAGTGTGGGTTTATGACAATAATGTAACCTGTGCCCGGCCGTCGGCATCGGGCAATAAGTTACTTTTGTTTGTTGGTAAGCGTTTAAAACTATAGAACACTTGAAAATGTGACATACATTTGATATAATTTTAAATAACGGTATTTTCTTTGAACGCTTTCAGAATCTACAATGATATCCTATGTGGATGCAAAAAAGAGGTTCATATTACAGTGCATATTCCTTTAATGGTTATGGTGTAAGCACAGCTTTAAGCCCCGAAAGCCAAAAAGAAATGTAACGATTTTTAGTAGTATGAAACTATTACATTGTAACCCATTTTTTCAGCCTCAAGCGTTGAATATATCTCGTCGGGCTGCTTATTTTATATAGATAAGGCTTTATACATGCAAATGTTACTTAGAGCCTATTTAATTATGTACCTAATCAAAACAACCTGAAGAAAACATTGTTATAGGTAGGTAATAATTGCTATAATAATGTCTATAGGTAGGTACTTAACTCAGACGGAAAACGAATTTGTATTTCTTTTTTATAAAAATTCAAAGCTAAGTTTCTTAAGCATCCAAAGAGAGAAAAGACAAAATGAAGGAGAAATAATCAAAGCACTTAGTAAGTTTGAATTAACTAAAACAGCGGCCGACTATTAGGTTAATAAATGTAGTTGCTCTTACAGAAGGCAAGCTACTTAATTAGCCTAGTTTACAAGCTACACTTTAAATGTACACTTATTTGATTTAGTTAACCATTTCATGTAAACTATGTATTCGATGTTTTTAATGTCACTCCGTGAGACGTTCACTGTGACATTTTATGAAACGACGAATAGGTGTCAGTTAGCGCATTTGCATATCCGCGTTAAATCTTGCTTGTAAAAACTTTACGGTTATTTCTTAACTGTTTGAGTAAATAGAGGTATGCAGCATTCTGTTCCATCTTAAATGGATTGAACCCTGGACAGACGATGTAGCGATAACAGTAATGTTCTAACACACACCCACACGCATAATACCAACGTATCTAAAGCATCGCAAATTTTCCTTTATCCTACAAAACGAAGCGCGTACCGATTAAATGAGGTGCTCGCGTTTCTCCAGATAGCCAAGCGTGCTTCTGTCTCACTCCCACTTACGAGGACACTGCAATCCGTCCCTTTCCCACCAGCTTGCGCAGCCTCATCTCGACGGCACCTCGCCGTCGCCTTCAAGTCACATATTTTATTTGTGGAGCCTTCCTGCATCCAGAGGGGACTAAAGCCTCCCATGCACAAAACGATCTCTCCTACTGTTCAAAAACGAACCTTCGGTACGGTAGATTTAAATAAGCAAATCGGGTTCAGAAATCAGTCGACTAGTGAATGGTAGGTTTACGTTAGTCGTGTCGGAGACCTGCCAATAATATTCACCCACACATTCACCAGGATGCAATAATCGTAGCCGATTTTATGCTTATGGGTGTGGGACACACGCGAATAGGTGACGATACGACGAAGGCTGTAAATTGTGATGCAATGAAACCCTGGAATGTTGTCACGTCTCAAATACATTCAAATGCATATTGCTAAAGATTTTATTGTTATTACATTGTGAAAATGACATTTATTAATATTGGAAACTAAAGGTGTAATGAATGCACTCAAAATCATATTCATTGCGGTGGCGCTTACAATTTTGCATTAGATACTTGAAGATAAAAATATTTAAAAATTGGGTTAATAATTGTAACTGCCAAACAAAAACCTCAAGCCACATTACTCTATAATTAAAAGAGAGACGGAAATAAAGATGAAATGCTGCTCAAAACAAGATGACAAACATCTCATTAAGAAAATTTAATTAGCTATAAAATCATTCAGAACTTTTAACGTACACAGCATTACACTTAACACATAAACAGATATTAAGAGGCTTTAAAAATAAGATGTAAAATATAAGGAATAAGTTACAGAGGTTAATAACAAAGACAGCTAAACGATTGTGGGTATATGACCCGGAGACGAAATGCCCGCTCTGAATCATGTCGCGAAAAAAACATATAAAAAGTCTGCGTTAACAATGTCGAGGAGTAATTTAGTTTAGTCCCGCTATTAAGTTATTAGCTGTATACAAAATATAACAAGTTAATATACTGTAGATATATCAAAATCTATAAAAAATTATGATGGGGCGGATTGGTGAACACAGTAAAAAAAATCTAAAGATACCGCGCATGTAAGTGCTAGCTATCTAGCGAAACTCCGCGGAGATGATGGGTATCGACATCGCAACCTGACTAAACTAAACAAAACAGATTTTTCTCAACTTCAACTAGGTAATAAAACATGCAGCGGTAGGTACTTGAACCTCAAAAAAACATCAAATATATTTTTTGTTTCATTTTATTTATAGTGTTTACACATCGATACTCATCGCGTCTGTAGAGTTTCGCTAGCTAATTTAATTTGACCCCGTAAATCTAAACAACGCGGCAACGTAGCGTCGCGTTAAGGCTCTTTCAAACAGGCGCGACACGCGATATAAATCGCGCGCGATACAAAGGCACCGCAAGTTGCGCAACGAGCGGTGCCTTTGTGTCGCGCGCGATTATATCGCGTGTCGCGCCTGTTAATAGGAGCCTTTAAGCGAACTGTCAGTATACGGAAATGGCATTCTTCGCACGGTAGTTACGCGAGACTAAGGTAGTTCTGAACGTAGTCGGTAATATAAGGACCAAACCAAAAATATAACAGACTGCGGTTTTCACATGCAAAAATAATGCTTTATGTAAATTATTATCAAATATTTAACTTCATATGATAATTAATATCTAAAGCGGATATCACCACAATAATCCATGAAAGTAGTCATTAAATATTCGGGGATGTTTTATTAAAATTAGGTCGCTTTTGTCACGTCAATATGGGATGCATATTTTAAAATCCAACCGCCTAATGATAATAAAATTCATTGAAACTGATATGACGTCACCATCCAGCGAAATTCAAAAACACATATAAAATTAAGCGGTACAAAACCGGGGTTGCTAAGTTGAAAAAAGACAAATAAAACGTACCTTCCTTCCATAAGCCGAACCATGATTGTCGCGGCCGATTTTACGAGCGAACCACGATGAGTTACCGCAACCATTGGATCATTTGCGCAACTTACAAAGCTCTGTATTCATTAATTTACGTGACGGTTCCGAAGAAACCCTTTAAACGCATATCTCTGACGTGAGTATAGCTGAGAAAGTACGCAAAATGCAAAGGCAAGTGTACAGTTTCGAAAATTCCCGCCTAACAAATTTCTGGTCCTGATATCCGAATTTAAGCCTTATGGTGTTGTTATTAGGGCCAGGTAAAACAAAAGCCAACTCGCAAATCTAAGTTGGCTCATTTGTTTCGTGTTCATAATATTGGTCCTTCGAGCGTCTTATTTTATTTTCGGTATGCAAAACATTTTATGGTTCAACTGTGTGAGGCTTGCGTGTCTCTCTTGGTTATGTATTTGGGATCATTCTTTGAATGCCACATTACGAAATCGGCTTTTTACCTTATCGATTTACATAATTATTTTCTTACTTAATTAGGGCGTAAAACGCACTATTATATAGATCCCGCCCGAATTTGGTCAAGCATTTCTCCTAAACCAAATAATGAGGCGCTGAAAATGAGAACAAAGTGGAAAATATATAATTTGGACGTGTCTTCTCGTAGTGTCTCGCTCTATTTGGTAAATCGCGACAAAAAAACATTATTACTTCGATAAAGCTGGTATTTTCTTATTAAAAAATGTTGTAGGCAGCCTCGAAGCAAAATAATGACAAAGCTACCGAGATGAGCAGGAAGCCGGCTATATTAGGACCAAGGTACCAAGACAAAGAGCACTGGCAAGCGCAGTTCACGCATATTTAAATAAATAAACCCAGATAGAACGTTGTGAGCCGTACGCGCAGCTACGCGGGAAACACACTCACTTGCAAATGTTATGGATGCGGTGAATATGTATAACAAGGAAGATTTTTTGATAGCTACCTGTGATAAAACTTGTGTTATTTACCAGGGTAGATTGCAGCTGTGGAAAATGTTACATTTTAATTTCTCTATTTCCGGTCTGACTGAAGGCAACGATTATAATTATAAAGAAAACCCTAGAATAAGGTTAAGATTGATTGGGAATGAGAGGTTAAGTATATTAAAATAATATATATAAAAATATATAGAAATAATAGTTGCCATTGAGTCGCATGGTCTTTTGTCATCACAATCCACAATTCTTTCCTCAACTCTATTTAGGTCGGCTTCCAGTCTAAACCTAATCTACTCCTCCTTGACGCTTCTTCTTTTTGCGTCGATGAATTATGATGTCCTATCATTTAAGTACTGGTTCCCTTATTTCGCCAACTTCACATGTACTAAACGTAAAAATCTCATCTATTTTTTCATCCTTCTCCATTTTACAACCTATATCGGAGTTTCGGCCGCGAATACGTATCAGCTTCGACCGTGAGAATCCGATATTTCGTTAAGAGAGCTGTGACGGTGACATCTGTTTATTTGACGCGCATGCATGTATGTCTGTTAATTCATTGTGTGTAAGTGAGCCTTGGTCAGCTCTACCTGCGTTAACGTGTACAAGGCCTTACGGTTTGTACCTACTTCTTTATTGGTAAATTATCCGGCTGGCAGCGGATTTTTCCAGGCATATATTTTAGATGACAGATGAAATATGACATTTGTTAACAGCACTGAAGCTTTTATATGTTTCAGGGTTGTTGACAAATGTCGCCTTTAAGGATGTATTGTTGCGGGCGGAGAGTAATGGGTTAACTCACCGTCCGATCAGGACCAGGCCCGTGCCGGACGGCGCGTACGTGTTTCACGCGCGCCTCAAAGAGATGTCAGCATTGCCCCGCGAGGCTTCGGCCCTAATGGGCCCCTCCTTAGGGCCGAAGCCTGGCGGGGCAGCGGGATTGTCCGAAAGGGTTACCGCTGGCCCGGAACATAAAGGGCTAAGGAAGGAACACGGGTTGGTTTTAGTCAGTAAGAGTCTGACACTCCCTTCCGCTCCACCGAGAGCACGAGGACTCATTTGATGATTTCCCATCCAAAAAAAAAAAGGATGTATTGTGCAATCATAAGATACAGTGCTACATTCTTTCGTCGACTTTAAGGTAACATTCCATGATTACATTAAGCGCTAATTGTTCGGTAAGTTTACTAAGATGCATTCTACTAATACTCGGTTTCTATAAACAATCCTTTTGCTTACCAATGGTAGCATTTTTTATTGCGAAACTGGGCATAGAAATAGATTCGTAAGCTAATTTTACCTGTGATAGCTACTTCCATATGGGAGGATCTACTATGCAAAACTACGAGCTCTTTACGTCATTATTGGTAAATATACAAGAGTCTTAATTTTTACCAATAATGTCCGTAAATTATAGGAATCGGCCGTAAGTAGGTACACATTTAGGCAAATTCGCTAAAGAAAAACTCAATTATATATTATTTAGTTTCCAGTTTAAAAACCTTTTCACCCCGAAAACTGTAAAGCATTCAAATCTTCGTTCACACGCCCTTAAACATCAAAGAGCTACTTTAGCTCTCAGTTCATCACGAGATAGACGGCTTTATGTAAGTATAAAACAACTTTTTTAATATCCACGTTATGACCCGCTAGTTTAAGTAAAAAATATTACGGTAGTCGTTACGCTTGAAAGAGTTGGTCCGTCGACTGTGATTACAATCACCTTTCATAAACTGTAAATATAAATGTTGGTTCAATTGTACTTGCAACTTGCATAAGGATAAGAAAATGATATTTTAAGATTTTATATGTCTGCGTAACTTCCGGCCGCGGTTTCACCCGAATACCCATTCCAAATTTCTTCTAAATCTGTCCAGCCGTTTCGGAGATTAGCCAGACAGACTGACAAAAATGTGGAAAATTATATTTTTGCTATAACTACCGTATATACTTTCATATGCATTGAGTAAAAGCTGATTTTGACATTACGAAAAGACACTTCAATTTTATTTATTTGTATGTATGTATAGACTAGCAAATCATTTGTTGATTGAAAGTTGAATCTAACCGGATCTTCACTGATGTCGAGTTAAAAAACTTTTACAGCGACTAACTGAAATACCATGATAGTTATTTAACTTTAAAATATCGTATCATTTCAAGATTAAAACAATCTTAGCACTAACGAATTAGCTAGTAAATATGAAACTCTTTTAAAAACGACTGAAGGGTTGTATGTGTCCCGGCCCCGGTGGGTTCTCGCATTGTCGAGGCGGGGGGGCTCAGTAGCCGTGGCTTGGTCACCCACGGTGAAGCAAAGAGGAACCCGAGGAGGGCTCGTCAGGGCTTTTGCCGGTAAGCCGACGACGTAGCGGCCAACAAGTAGGTTGTGGTGCCGCTTGTGCGACATCGCAACTAAGGCGGGCCGCGATGTCAAATGGGAGGCATCGCGGCTGAGGGTTGGAGGCCGCGGCGGGGGAAGAGTATTGCGGTGTGCCGCTCTCCATACCTTCCGCGGCCTTGACGGGGTCGCCACCGTCCGATGGCGGACGCTGTGGGGCCGTAGGGGAAGAGGAGTGTTAGTATGACGTTGGCCGCTCTCCCTATCCTCTGCGGCCGAAAATTGGCAGGTGGCGGGGCCAATGTCCTGACCCGTCTCATGGGGACCAAGACACGGGGTCGGGTCCCTGGGGTAGTCACGGCGTGCTATGTGTTCTGGTGCGCCGGTGATGGGGAGTACTCCCCAGAGGAGGGTTCGGTGACGGACAGCCGTGGCGGGTTCACGGATGAGTGCTAACGCGTGCCCGTGTTCCCGCCGTAAGCCGCAGAGGAAGACACCGTGGAGTTTTAGTGGGTTTGAGTCCCACATAACTCCACTATCTCCCCGTGGTAGTGCAGAATGCATGAGCATTTCTCCAAGACAAAAAAAATAAAACAAAAAAAAAGGGTTGTATGTGTACCTACTGTAGGGTTAGGAACACTGAGAACCCTAGACTTATATCTCACTAGGACACCAGTGGTGGCACAACCAGTTGAGCTACAAACAAAATTAATACCGCTACCTACAGTACCTCACCTGGTAGCCGCTTATAGTTGCTCAACCAACCATACAGTTTTGACAACGCTACCATGGTTACGCCACCATGGTGTTCTAGTGAGATATAATGATGCCTTAGTGTAGATGGACACCAAAACCCGCTTGATATCCTGATCACATCATACTACGATCGATCATTTTTACCGACTTTACAAAAAGGAGGAGGTACTATGTTCGGATGTTTGTATGTTTTTTTTTACCGTATGTCATGCATTATGTGTATTAATATGATCATGTTCTTTAATACCTCCTTGATTTGGAACCTCCCAAATGTAATATGTCAATTCAAGGTCAATGTCAGCGACCGAATTTAAGAAACAAAAATGTTATGCTCCGACAAATACGGCAATTTTCAAAGCTGTTTTTTACAACAACTTCTTATTAACTCAACATCAAACATTTTAACATGCATTGTTATTTATATAAAATATTGTTTACGGCTTTAAACACTTAAAGATTCTTAATGCTCATCGAGGCTGTATAAATTAACGAGACTATTGCGCATGTCGTTTTCAGAGATCGCAAAATTACTACAACCATATTTTTGATATTTTCTGAATATTTTATAAGAGCAATGGCAAGCGCTCGAGTGTTATATTGTTACAGTCATTTTACACTTATTGTACAGACGCCAGCACATCAAGCTACTACAATCTGTCAAATTTCTTTAATAGATTTTCAACTTTATCGCTAAAGCATAAGGTTCAAAGTTGATTGGAAAAATTTGACAGTTTCGGGTAGCTTGATGTGCTGGCGTCTATACCTGCAGCTATTTTAGGTAAAAGAACTTTGATACCCCAATGCATACCAACTTTCAATCACCATATGAATAATTTTGAACGATATTGCTAATCCACTGCTTCATAAATCATCAACAACGTAAATAACGCGATGAATGTTGTTGAAGTGTCAAAATGAAAGCCATTGCTACTGCTAGTATGTTACGCAAATATCCCGCTGTTTCCTTTTCGGTGGGCCGTTTTCAGAATCGAAGGAGTAGTAGGTAGGGGCTGGTCCTTCGATTCCTAATACTTCAAATTAAAATTCCTGGTCCTTCGATTCCTAAAACTTCAAATTAAAATTCAATTCATATGACAGTAGCTCAGCAATCATTTACCAATGCAATTTTTAGAATTATCATGTCTGTGAATACAAACCAGACAGTGTTGATTGCTAAACACTTTAAGATGCTATACCTAATACTTAATTCAAGTGTCAACTCTATCACCATATGTCAAAGAAAAACTCGTTAATGTATGAGGCCAAACACAGACTTCCAGATAGAATTGCACAGTAAATAATCCTATAAAATAGCCAACATGTAGATGATATTACGAAATTTCATACGGCATCTGCGCTTGCGACTTGCGACTGCTTATATGTGCAAGCGCATTGCTACGTAAGTATTCAATTTAAGGTAATGAGGCCTGTACGTTCACACACGGCTCGTATTAAATGTAGGTCTTAGACAACCAGTCTAATTAATATTATGAGACGTAGGTATATTTGTGGTGGAGGCACTGCTGCGACTACTAGGACCAGTTTTCTTGGGATTTAGAACCTGTACGCTGTAAATCCTGTAGCCTTGTTTGCCAATTAGATAAATGAATTTCTAGTTAAAGGTCAAGTTATTTTCGAAATTGGTTTGCTGCAACTCCTGTTAGGTACTTTGTCGTAGGTAGGTTCTTTCTCAAAAGGGAATTATATTTTTACAGAATGTGTACCTTAAAAGGTTAACAAGACTATTAATACGATTTTTGTGCATAAACCACAAGCAGTTCAGAGAAACCAGTCTCGCCTAACCTATGATATCTTGCCAAACAGTTACAGACCATTGATTATTACCACAACTAATTTAATGATAACTACTATCCGATAGCTTGGCAAATACTGTACAAATGCCACCAAAGTGTTGGTAATTAATACGACAGAACATATAATTAGGTAGCATTTAGATATCAGAGTGCCCATTTGCATAGCTTTTAGATTTTAGTAATTAGACAGAATTGCAAGCGAGTTAAGAATTTCAATTGCAAGAAAATACTGGCACTTAGGAAGTTTTGTTTGTGTCTAGGGCAGAAATGCTTACCTACTTGACTTTAAAAGGATTTTAGTAGAAAATAAAACTCTTTCGTTTCAGTCTTTTGTACCAACATGAAGGTTTAGTAAAACCTTTTAATGTCAAGTCTCACTTGTCACAGAAACGCACTAAGCCTTTCGCAATTTCGAAACATCGTTACCTAAATGGTCTAAAAATAGCAGAAGGCATAATCAAGTGGGTGAAAGAGGTTGCAAGCCAAATAAAGTGTGTTGTGTAGTGTGCACCGCGATGACCAGTGTCACAGCAAGGCTGCCGCTTATGGCAACACTGAGAATCAGTTTTCCTCCTTCCTACCCAGAGCGGAGCGGAACAACCTTGCTCATCGCTCAGAGGTCGCCACCCAAATAAACGTAAACACTTTTTGTCGTTCTTTGTCATGTCACGAAAAATAATATAATTATACCTATAGGTTATTATACATTGATTCGGCAATAATATTTATTCATTATTAAGAGGATAAAAATTTATTATGCACTGAATAAACTTCTTCATCATCATCATCATTTCAGCCGATAGACGTCCACTGCTGGACATAGGCCTCCCCCAATTTTGGGGGGGTTTGCCATAATCGCCACGCTTGGCAGGCGGGTTGGCGATCGCAGTATGGTATGATGGTGGAATGCATAGAGAACGCTGCTGCCCATTCTCCGGTAAGACCCTTAGTCGCCTTTTACGACACCCACGGGAAGAAAGGGGTGGTGGTATTCTTTAAGTCCGGCACCACACAGACAGATAAATTTCTTATACTTACTAAATTATCCACAAAATATTAAAATTAAAAATATAATAAACTAACCTAACTAAAACTGTTAACAAACTAAAATATGGCGTCAAAAAATCCCTTCGCTTCGCTGTCGACTGGTAATTTACCCAAGAAACTAGCAACATTGCCACGTTGTATAGCAATGCTTAGCCTCTGGCCAAGGTAAAAGCCAGCCCTTGGGTCACGGGAAGTGGACAACCAGCCGTTTTGTGATTTCATGATGATGATGAACGAACCATGAGTACTCGGACCCCACGCTCCGAGAGTCACCACCCCAAACGGCTCGAAAATATAATTACCGATAAGGTTATTATACTTTTGATTCGGCTAATCAAAAGTCAATTAGGTATCCAAATTAGGCTGAGAATCAGCACTTTTCGAAAGTCAAAATTACGGGTAATCCCCCAAAACGCCCCCGCCCTTTACCAGTTCCTAAAAAAAAGAAAAAAAAGGAAAATTATGTGGCGCAATAAACTCCCTAACAGCACAGCTGTCTGTTTAGTTAGAAAAACTTACTTCAAAACAATAGTAGGTATATGCATAGTTCAGACTAGTTCTGAGGGTCTCTGTAGGTATGTACATCACCTACCTCACTTACCAAACTGTTGGGTATTAGTCAGTTTTTTGTTAACTGCGTATATTTCATCTTTTTTATTACTCCACCAAGATTATTTGTTTGTTAATGACAGTTTTTTTCGTGTTTAATTCCAAGACGTTCATAAATTAATCGAATACTTCTTTTAAACTCTTCACCTTGACGTCATTCTGTCGTAGACTCAATTATTTACTGTCAATTATTTTGTTCAGACCACCCGTATTAGTTAGTTACTACCGGAATACTCCCACACTGTTTTGATCGCAGCATTTATACGAAGATACGTCTAATTTAAACGCTGCATTTGAATACAGATCTGGAGTGTGATACTAATAACATATTATTGGGAACATGTCTTCTAATGAAATAACTTTTCCTTCATAGATCTGCAACTTTCATCTTTGTCTGGTGCTCCAAAAAAACTTTATTCTGATATCCTGTAGGTGTTTTAATTCACCGAAGAATATAGCAATATTTTTAGACCGAAATCAACGATTGACTATAGTTTTTGCTACATAATAAGCCTATAATGTTCCAAGTGCTGGGACGCTGGGCTCCTGTCAGTGAGAAGGAGTGGGCCGTTATCCACCACGAGGGCCCAATATGGTGAACTTTCGTTGGTAGGTGTTGTATTGTGTGTTGTTTGAGTCTTCGAATTTTTGGTTCTAGGCCATGCTGGTTACCTCACGATATATATTCCTTCACCATTTTGAGAGCAGTGGTAATGAAATAATTTACACAAAGTAAAGCGCCTGGCTGGATTCGACCCTACGACCTATAGCTCGCAAGTCGCGTCCGTTACCACTGGGCCACGACTGCTCGTTTTTGATACAATTATTGTTTTCAGAAGACAACAGGACTATTCTGAAACTATTCCTCCCGTGAAAATTGAAGAAAATTCAGATTAAAAAGAGAAGATCAGGAGCCCTAAAAAGGCCACTTTGGAGAATCATAAAAGGATAACATTATGAATCGTAATATGGCCAAGACAGTCAGTGATTTTCTTTTTTTCGATGCAATACGTAGGTATAATCAAAGAGATTGGGATTGGATTTGGATCGGATTGATTGGTATTTTAGCTCAGACAAAAAAAAAATAACTGAAAAATGCTTCACCAATGGGATTTGATACGATTAACTTAACGGTAACTGTCCATTATGTTTTCCTTTTATGATTCTGCCAAAGTGGCTTTTTTAGGGCTCCAGATCACTCTACTATGTGTATACTACTACTATACATAATTATACTACTACTCTAACATGAAACTAGTCGAATTTGGATCACAATCCATATTGTACATGGATTACTTTATAATTAATTTATAAATTCATTCTTTCTTTCTTTCATTATACAATTATACAGCCTACCTGTAGTGGCAATAGACGCTTGAGTTGATTGATTGAAAGTTTATCACACTGTTTAGAAGGCCTACATTTGCATACAAATACTCAATTTGATTATACAAATAAACAGTTTTCATTGCATGTTTAGCTGGTGAAATCAGCGTTTACGTCCTATACAGACGAGGACACATTATACACTTTCTTATTTTCCCGACTTCACAAGGTAATCTAGTAATAGGCAATCTCAGGGACTCTCTCCTCGCTTAAACGCATGGTGAAAGTGGATTGCGTAAGCGCCCTGCCGTGTATACCGCAAATCACAGAATTGACGGATAGTGTTGCAAGATTAAGTGCATTTCCATTAAGATTGAAAGTTTTTGAGTGATTTGGGACAGTTGTGATTGTATTATGAAGCAGTGTGCGAGGGTTTGCCTTCCTAACGTTGTGACTGCGTAGAAACCCTTTTAGCTTAAGCACAGCACAGCTGGGGTTCCCAAATACATGAGTTTTAAAGTTTAAAGATAGTTGATACCTACTTTGAAACCAGCACAATCTAAGCATAGTATCTACTCAAAAGAAACAAAACAGAACTAGTTAGTCCAAAATACAGTTTTTGTTTTAAAATGCTCTGGGTACTTTTAAGTCCATACTCTGGCCACTTTACATTTGCCCTCTGTAGTGTTGCCATGATTGCGAGAAATTAACACCACGCTTAGCGGCCGTGTGAGGAAATAATAAATAATCGCGATACAGATGGTTGCCCTAAGAAATTGAGTGTTGGGCAATAAATAGGTCTGGGCATAGGCAGGCATCGTAATACATGTTCTGAGTCTTTTAGGTACTTATTTGGTATGATTCAATATGTTTGCCAGTTCAAAAAATAGTAAAAAAAATGTTCATTTTTTACATTTTTTTGTACATTTTTTCCCTCCTATTTTTTGGCCTCCTCTCACTGAGAGGAGTGGGACGTAATCCACCACGCAGCCTAGTGTGGTTTGGTAGATATCTTCGAATTTATGGTACCTACTAGGACATACTGGTTTCCTCACGATGACTTTTTTCGTCATTTTGAGAGCAGTGTTGATGAAATAACTTACACAAAGTAAAGCGCCTGTCTGGAGTCGAAACATACGACCCAACTGCTTCTCGTTTTTCGATTGAACGTTGACTAATTGCACCTGTTTCAAGAAGAAATGCTTTATCTACATTATTTTAATTACAAGGGTGGTTCTTTAATAACTTTCTTGTAAAAGCTTCTCAGGTGCTCTGCGGTGAGTTTTCTTCCCGGAAAACCCAGGAATCCTTCCTTGATTTCTACTCCTGTTTTGTTAAACAATATTAATATAGGCAGAATACCTACTTACAAAACCAAGGGCATCATAAAGGAACAATTTAAAAGATAATTCTTATTACACAGAATTTTATAAAATAATTAGGTAACACCTTGTTTCCCCTGTACCTGAAAAAGGGCAATTTTTAACTGCACCTCTATTTAGAAATTTAAGCATACAAAATTTCTCCACTAATAACCTACTGCATATCAAATAAATGACTGTACTACAAATTAACTACACTAAACCAACATAATATACAAAAGTAACACATTTGTAATGACAACTTAGGATGCAAGAGCGAGCGAAGCGAGCTCGGGACTTGGGGCACCCCGACTCGGACAGGTTAGGTTCGAAGGGGATGACGGGGGCTCGAGTGAGCGAGCAAAGCGAGCGAACGAGCCCCCGTCATCCCCTTCGTGTTAGGTTCTTTTAAACCCTGTAGACAGAAATAGGGGCCCCGCGAAGCGGGGCTCCGTCGACTACGCCTAACCACATATTTTTGTAGATAAAAAAAAACTGGGATTTTTTTTCTCGGCCCTATGATTTACTTTTAGTTAACAGATAGTCATTCAGTAAAACAGTTAAGCTTTAAAGATCTAACAGTATAGTATAATTGATTTATTTGATGAGCAAATTTAGTGTGCAATTCAGTACTTTTGGTGGTAATTTCGAATATTTTGATTGAAAAAAGGGGATTTACAGTTAAAGTATTAAATACCACCCAAAAAAAAAATACCTCTTTCTACTTTACTTCGTAACAGGCGATATCAAGGTTGGTTATGGTAGCAAGAATATGATTATCAGTGTCCGCCTGTATAATTGGATATCGAAGTATTCCCCGTTGAGCACCAAGTTAGAATATTGATTGGTGCTCAATGTATAGGTGCTCAAATAATAGGTGCTCAAATAATAGGTGCTCAAATGGGAATACTTCTTATCGACACAGTCATTATTCTAAGAATAGTGGTTCTACAATGTACCAGTGGTGAAGGAAAACATAGTTAGGAAACCGGCAGGTCCTTGAACCAAAAATTCGAAGACATGTTACATCCACCAACCCGCACAGGGCCCGTGGTGGATTACGGCCCACTCCCTCCCACAGAGAGGAGGTCTGTGTCCAACAGTGGGAACATTACAGGCTCATTATGCAAATCTAACAATGGTGATCAATATCCCAAAACCCAAACAGACACCTACGGATTGTTGACGCATCAAATCGGAAGGGACACCTGAATCGATCTTCACAAAACCGATTTAAAAAAAGACATTGTATCATTTTACGTCGTGACAATGTTAAGAGGCAAATAAAGATTTGAGAACCGAAACCTTTTAGTATTTTATACGTAGGACTGAGGAACCTTTTGCTGCCTATTGTTAAGTGAAGGAGTCTGATGTAAGCGAGGGATAAAATGAGATGGATAGGATTTGTGAATTGTGAAGTACACATTTTTGTTATATATGTATTGCTATATGTACCTATAATGCCTTTGCTGAAGGCCTTTTTTTACAGTTCTATGCTGTTTCATAAGCCTCGAGTATCTTATTTAATTATTTATTTATGAAGGTAAACCTACAGCTTCTGTATATAAGTACCTACCAGTATCTTTAGTGCCTACTACTGGGGGCCTAAAAAGGCCACTTTGGCAGAAACATGAGAGGATAACATAATGGACAGTTAACTGTTAAGTTAATCATATCAAATCCCATTGATGAAGCATTTTCTAATTATTATTTTTGTCTGTGCTAAAATACCAATCAATCCAATCCAAATCCAATCCCAATCTTTTTGATTGTACCTACGTAGTGCAGCAAACAAAAGAAAAACACGGACTGTCTTCGCCATATTATAATTCATAATGTTATCCTTTTATGATTCTCCAAAGTGGCCTTTCTAGGCCCCCAGGTCCGAGACGAGGTAGGTGGATCTTATAGTTGTCCGAAATAAAATGATTTTATTTATATAGAGGTAACAATAGCCTAGGACCCACACAATCGCTAATTAATAGAGGTCGGCCAGCATTCTCAGCAGTGGCAGAGCAGTGGTGGCACAGTGGTACGCCGACTGACGAGTTGTAGGTAGTGACACATCCGACGTATATGAACTGCCGTATCTCACTTCAGCCAAGCCCACTTCAGCGATGCGTGGTTTGGAGCATATCAGTATTGCAAATTTTATAGTAAAAATAATACCAAGTTATTCTTAAATAACCCAGACGATAAAAAATATAGACAAGGATGAAATTGGCTACAAATTGGAAAATAAAAATAGGTACCAAATAGTTCACGATGTAGACAAAAACAAGTAAGTACGGTTTAATACAAACCCACCTTATTATTATAAACAATATAAGATTTCACAGAATGTCATGAGATTTTTTGTTAGATTGACTTGATAATAAACCATTGTAATACAATAATAGAACGGAATAGATTTGACTGTGACTTATTAGGTCCATTAATTAAGATAAACGTCATTGATTCAGTTGATGATGATTCTAATAGTTTCTCATAAAACTTTGGTATAAGGAGTACAACAAAGTTTATTATTTTGCTATTGCTTATTTTCACACTATTCTATCTTTACAGTTATTATTTTTTCATGCTTGATCGCGTAGAACCTCTTTTCAATATGAGGAGTGAAGTCCAAGCAATATTTTTATATTATAAGTTTTTTTTTTACCTTTTACTAACACTACTATAATGTCTTTATTATTTACTCGTTTTTGTTTAATAGTAACGTGCAGTGGAGATCACTATATTAAATGAGACACTTGGATGTCGCCGATGTCAACAAAGATTTATTCAACACCGATTAGGAATGAAACATGGGGGGTGTCACTTGCTTATCGTTCCACGGAAGTTAAAGGGTTCCCCACTGGACACCTGAACCAGTAATTTTGCAGTATAATGAACCTTCAACCTAAATTAACTTGTTACATGCTGACCGTACCCCTCTCGTAGTAGGTCTAGTCCTACTTTAGCTATTTTTAATCAGTGTAATTATAAAATGATGTAATTAGGTAACGACTAAGATAAAGACGCAAAAAGGAGAAAAGGCGCTAAATAGCTAATTCCATTTATAAGAAGTGAAACAACTTACTTAGCTTCATTAAGGTCCCTAGTTAAAATATAAAAGATAAATAAATTCGCAGAATCGAGACATAACTTTATAACAAAAAACGCCAATTAACAATCTAGCTAGATTATAAAAGGTCTTAACGTAATCATTACATATCGTATTCTATATTTTTAACTTCGTTACCAATCCACGTTTGGGTAACATTTTTGCGTTGCAACATCCTACAGAGCGTGACAATAGTTAGCCGACCGAAATGACTGTTAAAGGAAGCGGGGTTATTATTAACAAACACGTAAGTATGAGTCAATGGGACGGACAAGTCGGGACGGGTGTTTCTTGGAACCCTTTTGTTGCTGCATATCATTCTCATTGCCCTTTATGACAAATTCGGCGTTTGGACACTTGCGTGCGGTTGACGCGCGACAAACGCGGCCGGAATGTGTCTGGATGATTTGTGTATTTTGATACGTTAGCAGGAATTTTTTTAAACATAAGGTGTTTGATTTTTTTTTATTGGTCACCTAACCCATCGAGTAAGTGAATATTTCAGCACAGTGAAAATAATTTTTAGGTTACGTAAAAACTGACACATCTACCTAATTGTGATGATGTTCTGCATCTTTAAAAGCACAGTATAAAAAAAAATATAGGTACCGAACTTGAAATAATTATTGATAGTTTATATTTTAAGTTAACACCATTTTTTCTGTGGGGAATTTCTCATGAATAGTTTATATTTAATTAATACCTAGATAAAACTAGTTTTAATTAATTAAGTGTTTTATGATTAATTAAGTGTCACTCAAATTAGAAAAAATAATGCTATTTCTGTATTAACATAAATTAAATATCGATCTAAACGCTAGATAAAAATGATTTATATTCTGCATTGGATACAAAAAAAACAACAAACATACAATATCTATTGGTCTCTCTTTTGAGATCTCGACCGTATTGGTTGATATCCCGACCAGTAGGTACGGTTGAGATCTCGAACATGATTTCAAAACTGATCGCGCACGGCTTAGCACACTATACCTGTGGTCCGCGGTGGGCGCTGAAGCAGCTGAAACGGGAGCTCCTCCTGGAAGCTTCGATCGTGCAGTGCAGGCCTGGGTGTCATCACCGGACAGGCCTGCCGATATTGACGATGAGGCGGAGTGGTTCCGGGAGGCCATGTCCGAGATACACCGGACGTCAGCCGGACGTCAGTGTACTGGTGGTCGCAGGAGGTGGAGTCGCTACGCAAGGCGTCGACGTGCGACACCGGTACACCAGGCAGCGCAGGCTCCGGATCCGCCCTCCGGATGCGGAAGCCTCGGAGGCGAAGCTGTACGAGGGAAACAGAGCGATGAAGACCTCCCTTCAAGAGGCTGTTCAGCGGGTCAAGGATATAGACCGTGAGGAGATGGTGGAGACTCTGAACAGAGATCCATCGGGGCGCCCTTACAAAATGGTGCGGAATAAACTCCGCACCTGGGCCCCCCGCTGACGCAGAGTCTCCGCCCCCCAGCTGGTGGAGGTGGTGAGCGCTCTGTTCCCTTCACGGGGGGAGCACACTCCCCCGCTCATGGCTCCGCCACTTGCGGTGCCCGAAGCGGACCACGCGGACGACGACAACATCCCTGAAGTGACTGGGGTAGATCTGAGAGTGGCGGTAGGTAGGCTGAAGTCTAAAATACCGCATCAGGACCCGACGGCGTGCCAGGTAAAGCCTGGGTTCTGGCCTCGAGGGCTCTCGAGCCTCGACTGGAGGCGCTCTTAAGCACATGTATGGAGAGAGGTCAGTTTCCACTTCGTCGGAAGACGGGGAAGCTGGTCCTCATTCAGAAGCCAGGGCGCCCTGCGGACTTTCCGTCCGCATACCGGCCCATCGTGCTGCTCGACGAAATCGGCAAGTTCTTTGAGAGAGTGATTGCAGGCCGCCTCGTCGGGCACCTAGTGAGGACGGGGCCGGATCTTGTGGATAGCCAATTTGGCTTCCGCAAGGGGCGCTCGCTGGTGGATGCAATAATGCGCGTGAGAACCCTCACGACGGGGGACCCGGTGCCCCGGGGTGGGGTCGTCGTGGCGGTGTCACTCGACATCGCCAACGCGTTTCACACCCTGCCCTGGAGCTGCATTGGGGAGGCACTCCGGTATCACCGGGTGCCGACCTCCCTCCGTTGAGTAGTCGGGGCGTATTTGACGGACAGAGCCGTAATCTACCCCGGTCGCGACGGGGAGTGGACCGGCGAGAGATGTCGTGCGGAGTCCGACAAGGATCGGTTCTGGGGCCGCTCCTGTGGGACATCGGTTTCGACTGGGTTCTGCGGGCCGACCTCCCTGATGGCGTCAGCGTGGTTTGCTACACTGATGACACGCTGGTCCTGGCGCAGGGAAGGTCGCATCAGGCGGCGGCTGACGCGATGACACGCGGGGTTGCGATAGTCGTGGAGAGGATCCGGCAGTTGGGTCTCCAGGCGGCATTGGACAAGTCCGAGGCCATGTCGTTTCATGGGCCCCGGAACAGGTCACCATCTCAAATAACGGTAGGAGTCACATCCTTGACAGCCGGTGGAACTTCGTCAGGCTTCGTCGGGCCGACGTTTGGCCCCCAAACTGGAACGGGCCGGCGCCACCTTCAAGCGGCTCTTGTCTAACCTGAGGGGGCCAAACGCCTCCTGCCGGAGGCTTTACGCGGGGGTTGTGCGGTCCATGGCCCTGTATGGGGCCCCGGTGTGGGCGCGTTCACTGCGGCGGCGAGCTGCCCACTACTTGAACGCGCCCCAAAAGGTGGTAGCCGTAAGGCTTATCTGGGGGTACCGCACGATCTCGGGCGAGGTGGCAAGCCTTCTTGCCGGACTGCCGCCATGGGATCTGGAGCCGATAGTCTTCGCGCAACTGTATGAGTGGCGCGCGGAGGCACTACGCGGGGGGGAAACTCCCCTTCGTCGGCAAATTCCGGCGGAGCGGACGGACCTCCGGTGCGATCTCATGGCGGCATGAAAAGAGCGACTGTCAACTGTGCAACCCAGCGGAGGGCACGCCACGATAATGGTGATAAGACCCCTCTTTGAGGAGTGGCTAGAGAGGCGTCACAGCGCCCTCACGTACCGCCTGACGCAGGTTCTCACCGGACACGGATGTTTCGGGAGGTTCCTGCACATCATCAGGCGGGAGGAAACGCCCGGGTGTCACCATAGCGAGAATCGCCCAGAGGAAATGGTGGATCATACGTTGGAGGTCTGCCCCACTTAGGCGGAGCACCGCCGTGTCCTCGTAGAGGCGATCGGCAGCGGCGGCGACCTCTCGCATCCGGCCCTGGTTCCCTGGTTCAAGTCATGGTCCGGAGCGAGAGGGAGTGGGAGGCAGTCACCTCCTTCTGCGAAGCAGTCATGCTAGCGAAGGAGGTGGCGGGATGGCTGAGGGACAGAGCCTCACGTCCCAGCCGCCGCGGGACACGCTTCGGGCGTCGGGAGCCGCGTGACGACTCCCGTATGGGGCCTGCTGACGGAAAGTAATGGGGAGCTCACCGTCCGATCAGGGCCAGGCCCGTGTCGGACGGCACGTACGAATTCCACGCGCGCCTCAAAGAACTGTCAGCATCAGTGAAAAGGCCCGTTAGGGCCGAAGCCTGCCGGGTCAGCGGGATTGTCCGGAAGGGTTACCGCTGCCCCGGAACATAAAGGGCTAAAGAACAAACACGGGTGGGTTTTAGACAGTAAGAGTCTCACACTCCCTTCCACTCCACCCAGAGCGGGACCGGGTCATTTGATGATTTCCCATCCTCAAAAAAAATCTTCTTCTTTAATGGATTTATAGTGTGCTTGATGTGTGTGTGCTAGTTTGTTGCGTTATGTATCCGTAGTATAGAGGCTTGATAAACTTTTGATTTAAATGATTGAGATAAACGTTTATTTCCTTTGTTTCGAGGTTCGATTAATTTTTATTTATTTACAAAATATAACATGATTAGGGTACCCTGACCAGGTTTAGTTTAAATTTATGATATTTTAAACAAAAAAGCCATTATTTTAATAAGTAGGCGAAATCTCGATCTCGCTTTATTGCCGGGAGAGATCTTGAATGGCCAATTTCGACACTAGACTTAGCACGCAAAATCTCGAGTTGTTATCTCGCCTCGAGATTGCATTCCCTAATTGGCATCACATTAAGTTATTAACAGTATTTTATATTAAAATTCTAACATATTAGGATAGAATATCAAAGTCCTAAAAATATTAAAACACTTCATAATCCAAATTCACTTGCGAGTTACAAGTAGGTACACAAATAGAGCCTTAAGTTTGGCATTACCAACCTTGTTCTTATTCGCAAAACAATTATAATAAATAAAACATGCTAATTCGTGAACCGTTTAAAAACGCACGTTTGAAAGGCGAAGCGCGTCGGTGGCGGTCGCCGGGACCCGTGAGGCAGGTAATGACACAAAACGATGCGCGTGACCATCACATAACTCACACAAGGATCATAACAAAGATACACTGCATACCACTGATGATAGATAGATCTTCGTGTCGCCATGTTGTGGGTAGATCCTGTGCTTGCGCTAGTTGTCTGGTTTGACTGGATCATTGTGGAGTTTGTTACTGGATCGTCATCAAATGAGGAAAATGACATAAAAGTGAGAGCGCGATTTATTACATAAAATTGTGATGTAGTAATGAACTAAGTGCTGAAGGAAGGCTAATGTCTAGCTGTGAATTTTGACTACAACGAATTCGAAAATCGGGGCTACTAAACAACCTATTTGTTTTGCATATAATTTAACAGAAACGCACATTCATCCTTAGGTACAGTCAACAAAAAAGATAGGTATGCAGGATCGTCGGATATAGTTGAAGTTTAGTAAGAAACCGATGGATTTTATCGACTGAAATTTAATTTGATAAATGAGCTGTTTGTTTTTTTTTCTATTAAGTATTAAAATTAAATTTTATTAAACAAATCCATAATACGAAATCCATACCCTATTTGTGCCTCTGAATCCGCATGACGACCCAGACTCCTAGATTTATGTGGATTGCTCTAATGCTAGACGCCGCACTGATTACTATATGCTCATATATGTCGATGATCGGCCGATGACTGTTAATTAAGAGCCAATTTAACAAGAAATAAGTGGTCGTGCTACTATGCCGTGATAGACACATTAAAGTATATTTAATATGATTAGTTTTTGCTGAAGAATAATGGGCATTCTTCTCTTGGTCACACCGGCATAGAAAGATGTGATGACATTAGGTTTTGTGGACGTGACTATTAAGTTCAAGTGAGATGATTCAGGCCCTTAAATGATCTCAAGTAAGGTTTAAGTAGCAGAGAAGGCAGAACCTTTATAGGTTATTAATTATCTACAACTATAAAATGCCTATAAGCAGTAGCTTAGTCACACGAAGCTTCACAGATTACGCATACACCACTAACTTTGGACTTGTCCGTCCTATTTGCACAACTTAGGTACTTTGTTTAAACAACACGGTTAAGTACGTAATATAATTATGGCACCTTGTTGAACAAAGATGTCAAAACAGAATTATTCATTCGGTACATATTTGTAACTGGTTTTTGCGCAATAACCACGCTTCGCTGAATGATTAGATGCGCTGGACGACCTTTAGAGCGAGCTGCGTTGCCTAACTGTGACGTCACAGAGGCTCAGGTAATCGATCACAGTTACAATGGGTTCTATGCAAAGATCAGGCTGTCTTCTTTTATCTGTGTAGTGTTTACCTGCCTGTGTCAATGTGTTGCGGTAATTCATTCGATTTGGTTTATTGGATGTAACAGTGTTCTTCTGAATCCTCTTGCATACAGCTACATAAAATAAGTAGCTTCTTGAGAAGGGAATTATGATTTCTTCAGTGTCAACCCAAGAAGAACTACTGCATGCACAGAGACCGCGTATCGAGACCGTACCTATATTGAAAGTTTTTTTTTTTTAGGAAATGTACCTATACCTATTAAGCGACTACACGCTAAGGGCACCCCCTGTGGGGTACGAACTTCGAGACGGCAGCAAGATGGAACAGGCTGGATATTTTTTTTATTATTTAAATTCAAATTTAATTTATTCAGGGACAATTCACATTGTATTTGAAATCATAAAAATTATAAAACTAAAACATTCACAATACAATAAACCATAGAAAATTCAATAATAATAAAAACTTTTATATTTTTATATTTCCATATCCTGCAATAGTCCTACACCAACCGGGGGTTATTCTTGGGTGCACTTGCATAGCGCATACAGGGATAATCGTCGGTTGGTGCCGCATTTCATAAAAATGTCCTAAGGGGCCTCTGCGAGTTGGCTTCGGCCCCTCGTACGCCTTCCAAAGGACCGGGACCCCAAGGTTCCGAGATATATAAATTCATAATAATAATAACATTTAAAAATAACACAATAAACATTACAAGCCAATATTACACAATCTCTCATGAACTACAAACTAATATTACCCAGTCTCATTACCTAATATCAAAAAAAATTAAAACGTGGATATGTTATCGTCTATCAAATACAGACATTTCCCCAATAGGAACGCTTTAAGTCTTGATTTAAATGAGTAATTCTCTCCTCATCTGTTTCATGCAGGTATTTTTTTAAATTCACCAACAATACTAAAACATCGAGGCTGGGCACAGTAAGAATTTTTAAATTTAAGTATAAAGTGTGGGCGACAGCTCTCTATTTGTGATTTCCGGACCATGGTTCATATGGCTCTCTTTTGGAGTACAAAACTTCTCTGGGAGTTATATTTAAAACTATTCCCCCAAAACTGAACACTATATCTCAACCTTGATTCTATTAGAGCATAGTATACCATTTTAAGGTGTTTATATCTATTTCATCCCTAAGACTGCGTAAGGCATAACACGCTTCAGCGGGATTGTCCGAAAGGGTTACCGCTACCCCGGAACATAAAGGGCTAAGGAAGGAACACGGGTGGGTTTTAGTCAGTAAGAGTTTGACACGCCCTTCCGCTCCACCCAGAGCGAGAGGAGTCATTTGATGAATACCCAACCGCAAAAAAAAAAGGCATAACACGCTATGGAAATATACGAATCGATGGCATGCAATTCCCTTTTCCAATTTAAATATTTGTCAATGTAGAAACTTTACCTCATTAACTATGTCAATTTTTACAACATTAAGTGCGATCGTCATACTGTCTTTATTACGAACTGTAGTACTAAATAACATTACTTTGGGTTCTTCAGTGTTAATTATGAGCTTGTTACTTTCAAACCAAAAATTAAAAACTCTTAACACAACATTAACCTTTGCGGAAAGCTTCTGTATGTCGTTAGCTTCAACTATTGCGTTAGTGTCATCCGCAAAAACTGTCGCTGTATGTCGGGAAAAATTGTATTAATGTAATTAATTAAATCATTGGTGAATAATATAAACAAAATAGGCCCCAAAATCGAACCTTGGGGTACGCCAGCCTCTATATCTTGCATAGAAGATTTATTACAATTGCTATTACCATTAGCTTGCATATTACTAATATCCACATACATTTTCCTGTTTCTTAAATATGAAGAGAAAAGTTGTAAAGTTTTGCCTCTCACACCATAATACTCCAATTTTGCAATGAGTCATTTGTGGTCAATTGTATCAAAGGCAGAGCTTAAATCAAGGAAAATGCCAGCTACCCTCTTTTTCCTATTCAATTTACTAATAATATCTCCCACCAATGTATATATCGCGTCCCATGTTCCGACATTTTTTTGGTATCCATTATCTCAAGTGCAAAACCTTGTTTAAATTTAGATGAACTACAAGTCTCATCATCTGCCTAGCCTTTTCCCAACTATGTTGGGGTCGGCTTCCAGTCTAACCGGATGCAGCTGAATACCAGTATTTTACATGGAGCGACTGCCTATCTGACCTCCACAACCCAGTTACTGGGTAATACGATACCCCTTGGTAAGACTGGTTGTCAGACTTTCGGGCTTCTGACTACCCGTAACGACTGTCAAAGATCCACAAATGACAGCCGGGACCAACGGCTTAACGTGCTTTCCGAGGCACGGAGGGGTCTCGGTATGTAAAGATGGTCACCCATCCACAGACCAACCGCGGCAAGCGTAGCTTAACCTGATCGATCGACCTGTGCGGCTGTTATTATTTAGCCACGGGCCCCTCAGCCCCTAGATGAACTACAAGTCTACTCATAATAATTTTTTCAAAAATTTTGGACAGAATGGGGAGCAAAGAGATAGATCTATAGTTTTTTGGATCTGTTTTAGATCCCTTTTTGTGGAGTGGAATAATTTTTGCTATTTTTAACTGTTCCGGAAAGATACCTTCTGAAATGCATTTATTTTAACAATAGTTAAAGGTTCAGCTAATATATCTAAATTCTCTTTAATTACTGTTATTGGAATGTCGTCATAGCCACATGATTTGTTATTTTTATACCATTAACTATTTTCACCATTTCATTTGGAGTAACAGGCGCAATGACCATGTCATTGTCCGTGGTCCTTTCCGAAACCAAACGGAAAAGACCCTGACTGGCGTTCTATTATTGCGGATTCTCACTGAACTAATGTATATTTCTCTATGCCAATAGAACTTTCTAATTCCATACTAACTAAACTACAATTTGACATACGACAACACTACGATCAGTCTTAACCTTATTTTGTGTTTAATATATTTTTCTATAGGCTGTTTAGCGGTCTGTTGTCAGTGCTCTTTTGATAGTGCTTTTATTTACACTTGCGCGCGCAATGCTAGTGCTAGCTAGTGCAGCGCACGGAAAAACAAAACCAGCGCGCCATTTTCCGTATAAGTTAATATTTAACAATACAAGACTGTTTTTACCTCGCAAGTGTGTTGAAAAACGTCGTATGAAACGCGTATGTATCACAAATGTGGTTATTAAACGTTATGGATTTGTCGTCGTCAAATTAGACATTTAAAAAAATATAAAATATCCGAATTTATGGAAGCTAACTGTATACTATTTTTTATTCATTATATTTACATAAAAAAAAGATACCCATACCATTTTATTATATTTTCAAATTCAAATGGGTCCCGCCTGCTTCCAACTTTTATTTAATTTAAATTGGGCTTGTTTTTAACTATTTAGTTTTTAACCGCAGTCGGGTTTTTTATTTTTTAAATTCCTTTTTTTATTTCCAGCTTTTAAGTTTACAAATTTTAAAGTGAAAGATTTCGCAGATTTAGTTCTTGGTACGGGTTTTTTACAATTTTTCACTTCGAATTACTTTTAACCATATTATATTTTTGTAATCACCTTTTAAAACCCTTTATTTTGATATCCAACTCGATAGGTTTTGAGAAAAAAAAAAATTTTTTTGAAATCGTAATATTGCGCCAAAAATCGGCCATTTTAATTTTTTTTTTCAATTTTGATATACCCAGTATCACTTTCACAATTAAGACGAATCTAACGCCACCTCTCAAGCTAAAATCGATCAAGCCGTTGAGGGTACAGAGCGTGCCAAAGAAATATACATACATACATACACTCGAATAACCCTCCTTCTGACGCAGTCGGGTAAAAACATAACCCTCCTTCTGACGCAGTCGGGTAATAATTAAAAAAACAGTCTTAAATAATAATAACAATATCGTCGACTGTAGGTTCAATTGAGGTAATGGACAAAATACGATTTTTTAAGAGAGGCCGACAAAGTTTTTTTCGAACTAAATCACCCATATCTTTTTTATTATTGACCTTTTTCGGATCTGATTTCACACATAATCTTGTATTTTCATGCTCTATCTACCTGTGTAACATTTATTTAAATAAATTAGCTATTTAATAAAATATACGTCCCTTACACCAACGTATTTTGTTAGTAATGTCCCTTACTGACCAAGTATCTTGTAGTCCCGTCCCTTACATTAAATTAACCTCTACGTTGGATCCAATCTATAATTAAAAAATAGTGTAAAGGACTTGTTGAAAAAAAGTATGAAAAAAAAAATACAGTGTAAAGAGATTTTTGACAGAAAAACACACTACGTACGGATATCTTAAATTTGGAAATCGTTATAAAAAAATAATTTAAGAGACATGAAAACGTATTAGAACCGTGTGTGTCGCCGCTTACGTGAAATGTTTGTACATTATAATAGCCAATTTCTATTAGTTGGAATAAAACAATTTTTATTTCATTTAATATAATATTTAGTATAATCAAATTATTTTAAAAAATGGTAACAATTTTACCTATACTTTGAATTCTCATTCAAATAAAAGAGTAGCTGCAAATAATCATAATAGAGACTTTATGGCATTGTCAATCAAATTAAATTAAACAATTTTATTTCTACCGCTTAATCAGCCTTCAATATGAGATCAATGTTTAATCATTATAATCATTAAAATTTTGAGATCTTGATTTTATTGAGATCAATAAACGTTTCAGAATTAGAGGTTTTTCATCAACATTATCTTCTTCGTCCGTTTGATTAAAATGGTCAATCACTTTAGCGCAATATGGTAGCTTCAAATAATATTGATTAATCTACTAGGCATAGCATTCACGCACAATTTTTTTTAAATCTTTGTATTTTGCCAACGATATAGGCAGCCTTGTGTTATACAATGGTTTTACTTAGTTCTATGCAACTATTATCCACTGTTATATCAGGCGAGTCTGCTAGTGGTGACGGCACACTAACATATGTTATACTCTTAACCTTACTCTTTCCCGTCCCTTTTCCTTTTCCCGTCCCACTTTTCGTTTTACGTTCTGGATTACTCCCCATCTTTTTACTTTGGAGGTGTTGATTTTACCTTAGCTGGTGTGGTCTCATCTTGTTCTTTTTCCTCTTCCTCATCTTTTGATCTGAAATATTACAATATTAGCTGCAAACAGTGTTATCAATGTAGACATTTGGCAGCGCCTTTGAGTACCTAGTAAATATGTATTGTCCACTATTATATAATATCGCTGCGACAGGTTATACAGAAGACCGAAGAGTATAACCTGCCCCTCTACTTAGCGTTTGTGGACTACGAGAAAGCCTTTGATTCGATCGAGATATGGGCTGTACTGCAGTCTCTACAAAGGTGCTAGATCGACTATCGGTACATCGAGGTGCTGAAGTGTCTGTACGAAAACGCCACTATATCAGTCCGACTCCGGGATCAGACCTCGAAACCTGTCCTTCTGCAGTGAGGTGAGAGACAGGGATACGTTATCTCTCCGAAACTGTTCACCGCTGCACTGGAGGATGTCTTCAAGTTTCTGGACTGGAAAGGGGCTGGCATTAACATCAATGTCGAGAACATCAACTCACCTTCGGTTTGCCGATGATATCATAGTCATGGCTGAGACTATGGAGGACCTCAGTACAATGCTCGATGATCTCAGTAGAGCCTCCGAAAGAGTGGTTCTTAAAATGAACATGGACAAAACGAAGGTCAAGTCAAATGCCCATGTAACACCCACACGAAAGTCTTTGACGTGTGATGACATATGGCACTGAAACGTGGTCGCTCGAAATGGGCCTTATTAAAAGGGTAAAAGTCACCCAAAGGGCAATGGAGAAGGCTAAGCTTGGAGTTTCCCTGCGTGATCGAATTAGAAATGAGGTGATCCCAGGAGAACCAAGGTAACCGAAGAATTGCCAAACTTAAGTGGCAGTGGGCAGGGCACATTGCTCGCAGAACAGATGCTATCATACTACTATCATACAAGAATCGATATCTATTAAAAAAAATAAACGAACAAAATTAGCAATAGGCAAACCCACAGACAGCTTAAAACATTTGTAAAAATGAATGTAAGATGTAAGAATGAATGAATTTAGTATAACAAAATGTATCTACACAGTAAGTAATTACATAGTACTAATTGTAGTAATTTTTGTCTGTGTCGAAGCAGCTGGTTTAAATGGTTTTGTTTTTCCATTTAACCACATTCTTTTTGGCAAAAACCGTGCACAATCCCGACCAAACGACAGGTGAACTCGCACTGATAGCGACTTTTTTTATGCCCGCGCACTGCTTTCGCATTGGTACCATCCTCTATTTCGCACACAGAAAGACGTTGTGAGATAGAAAAGGTTATGTTGTAGTTTTTAAGATACATTGTTATTATGGGGCTGATTCGAAATTTGGATCAAAAAAATTAGTAGGGTAAGCGACATTTTTCTTAAGATAGAATTTTTTCATATACACCATTCGAAAGAGCGAAAAATTCTGAACAAGACTGTATACTCAACTTATTTTGGGTATTTTGTTCATTACCTCAATTGAACCTACGGTCGACGATATGTAAAAGTATATAAAAAGGAGGGGAAATAATCAAAGGGCATCAAAAAATTCGTCCGCATCGCTGTCAACAGGAAACGTGCCCAAAAGGCTGGCAACATTGTCACGTTGTATGGCAGTGTCAGCATTTTTGACCAGAGGGATGGCCTATTTTTGGCCAAAGAACTGATTCTTTCAGCCCCTCTGGTCACGTGAGTCGACCAACCGCTTTCTGCTTTCTTTTTTTTTCTTTGTGCTGAGCGTGCCCGCCTACACTGGCTGTGGGTGAGTGGGAGTCGGGCCTCTGGCTTCAGGTGCTATCGTCACCCAACATAGCCACTTTGCTGGGTGCCCGCATCGCTGCCAATTGCGTGGCTCCGCATCGCTGCCAATGCGGTGAAAGTGTCGACTGCCTCGGACACCATGGCTTATCCTGCAGTAAAAGTGCAGGTCGGATAGCATGGCATGCCAGCATCAATGACATCATCCGTCGTGCTCTTGTCACCGCCGAGGCGCTAGCTGTTTTAGAACCCAATATCTTGGCACGCGACGATGGGAAGAAACCAGACAGAATTACCATAATGCCTTGGAAGGTAGGTAGGCATTTGGTGTGCGATGCAACGTGTGTCGACACCCTTGCGCCATCCCATCTTCCAAGCACGGTCAGCTGTGCTAGGGCGGCTGCTGCAGGTGCGGAAAACCTCAAACAGCGCAAATACTCCAATCTCTTTGGAACTTATATGTTTGAGCCGTTTGGGGTTGAAACACTAGGATCATGGCGCCCGAGTGCCCACTTAGTAGTTCCAGACATCGCCAAACTGAAAAAAAGGTAAAAATAAAAAAGTCTTCATTAAAACTTAACAACTTATTTGACACTTGTAACAACTTAAACACTAATTATAAATTATTGTATCATTTCAATTAATTTTTATGACATGCTGTACAGCCTATTTAATGGCTAATAAATGTTGAAATAATAAACTCTTTAAAGTACCTACATTAATATGGGGTGCAAATTAAGAAATAAAAATGTTAACGCCTGATAAGAAGGCTCTTTACATGATTAGTTTACTGCTTTTTATGCCCAAATGTAGAGTAAAAAGGATTAAATAGGGGGCTGTTGCCGAGACGAATAAAATAAAATAAAAAGGTATTCGCAGCACATGAAACTTTGCAACTTCGCCAGCTTTGGAAATCTCCTTTTACCTGCTGTCTATAGACATCGTGAGGAAACCGGCCTGCCCTAGAACCAAAAAATCGAAGACATGTGACATCTACCTACTAACCCGCACTGAGCCTGCGTGGTGGATTACGGCCCACTCCCTCTCACCAAGGGGAGGCTTGTTTTGCAGCAGTGGGAACTTTATAGGCTGATTATGCTGCTGCTGCTAGTTTCTATAGGGAGCGAAAACCACTTCCCATCAGGTTGGCAGCCGGTCTGATTGCCAACATACATAATTATTATATCCCGATGCATTTAAGTATACTTACAGAAGAACATACTACTTACAATATCATAGCTCAACAATAATGACCAATTAAGTTAAACCATAATTATGCGCTCAACTTCATTGTTAAATAAACTGTTTACAGATGATTCAGATTCAAACAATTACCTACCAGTCATCAGTGCAATGGAACTTGCAATATTATCCCTGCAAGGCCATCTCTGTTAAGCAGTTCCAACACATCCATTCGCGTCTCTTAAGAATACCAATAAAAAGTAAAACACAATTAGCTGTACTGTCAAACGTGGGAGTAACAGACTTGGGTCTTAATATGACCGCAATTACGTACATTAAAAGATCCAATACCAACTCGTGTGGGCTCCAAGGTCCCGGACCATATTGGGGAAAATTGTCTCACTGGCATATCAACTACATAACCCCTTTGTGAAGCCGACCAATAAATCTGTTGACATTGTTTAAACATGTGTTGTTCACGGATTTATTTTAAGTTGTGTTTGTTTAAGGTAAATTCAATTAAGTAAAGGCACTAAAAGGGATTGTACCTACTATTTTTGTAAAGATCAGGACTCAGAATGCTTCCTTTAGAAAACCTATAAGTAAAGAGTACACATTGTTAAGAAAGAATTAGATTAGTTGCACAAACGATGGGATACTTAGGTAATATCGTGTCTTGCGTGTCCTGTCGTCTGCTCATTACAGGAAATGATTGACGCTACTGATGGCGCCAAATACGTAGCCGAATGCTGGGTCCAATTCAATTCCATCGTCACGCTATGAAGAAGAAGAATAGACTAATGTTTGACACAGGATCATCGTGAAGCTAAATTATTTTATATAGATGTATACCCAAAAACATGTTCATGGTGGAAGCAATACACAGGTTAATAAACAACATAAGGACTTCAGTGATAGGTATCGTTGACTTCATTATTGCAGAACAAAAGATAATTCTAAAGATAATCAAGCTGCAATAAGACTTTATCCTCAAGGCTATAGTATGAAGAGGTGTAAATAAATAAGTACCATCTTTTGATCTCGTAGATAGACAAGACACGTGTAAACATAAACTTATCCGCAGACACAACAGTGTAATTATAAGTAAGTAGACATAATTAAAACGATTTTAATCGTTACCATTAAAACAATGATAAATAACTTACAGCTCATAAAAGTTGCGAGAACAACAATATACTAGCTGAACTGTTTTTTTTTTTTAAATCGACAAGAGGTTACAAAACGCTGGGAGATGTGGAAAGAACATGAAGAAAATAAAAGCTAATGAAGAATCAATAAACGTTGTAAGTACCTACTTAATTATTGTTTGAAATGTCTCGTTAATTTTTATATATGTTCCAGCAAATTAGTGATATGCTTGACCTGGTGAAGATTGTAGGAATCAGCTGGTTAAATCAAAGGACCATTCGATCTTTTTCATCTTAGCGTTATAGTAAAAGCAGGTCGAAAAAATAATATAGCGTTTTTTTAACTTGTTTGGCCCAAAATTCAGCAACGCTGATACCGGTCACCATGGTAACATGTGCCCGGATGGTAGAGTAGAGTCTCTGATGATTCAATAAAGAAATCAGGAGGAAAAGCGGTTCTTTCCAAAGATCATGTCTGCCCGTGGAGAGGCTACCATCGGCTGGACTCACGCACCCAAGAAAAAAGCCTCTGTGGCACTGGATTAAAGTTGTGCATTGACTGGCGTGGGTAATCTTGTAGCATCGCCCTCTCAATGGGGCTGGCTAAAGTCCTGCGGATTTCTGGAGGCGCAATGCCAGTCAGTGGATACAGCATTCGCAACCGATGTGATGACGATTAGGGGGCGGCCTGCGTCCAGCTGTGGACGTCTTCCAGCTGAAATGATGATGGTGGTGGCAAGGAGTCTTTTGTCGCAATCTGTGAAGAGGCTAGATTTATTATGGATGGACGGTAACATGGCAGTCGGCAACCAAAGACTTCTAAGAAACTGGAGAGAATTTCTCCTTACAAGGCATCCATACCCACCAGTGATACATCAGCTATTCCCAAATTTAAAAAAGTACAATAAAATACAGAATTCGCTACCTACGTATAAGATAGCGGATACGACCCGCCCACTGTGTTATTTACATGTGTCCAAAGTACAGACGGAAAAAAAAAACTCGCACAGCCATTTAAAGTAATAAGACAATGCGGTTCATTAAGTTAGCTACCTCCGCCCACTCTACGGCACCTTCGTCTCTCGATTTAACGAGTCTACGTAAAACGTAACATTTACATATGGCACACAGAGTAAAAAATGTTGACGTGTGTGCTGTAGGTTCTTGTAATTAAAAGGTTTAGTAATGTTATTTGGGATTCTTAAAGAAAAGAAAGAAAGAAAATACTTTCTTTTGCGGTAAACATGACACAGAGAAAGAACACAAGCACAAAGTTGGGGGAAAATATGCGTCAAATCCATGCGTAAGGCCATCGCTTAGCATAATGTTACCCTATGCGAAACAGAGCCCCAGCGGTGGTTTTCAGCGGCACTTGGCGTTGATGAGATGACCTCAACCGGTGCAGTATAAGATTTGATATGTATACATAAAAGAATAAAAAACAAAATCAATAATGATGAATGAATGATGTGTGATTATTAAATGTGTGTGCTGCTAATTAAATAAATATATATATTTGCAGAGACATGTTCGAAAAATTAATATTCATTTCTCCCCACAAAATTCAATAGGTACTCAGATCTCCATTTCTCAATAGGATTTGAACTTCTTTCTACAGTTTAAGCCACGGTTTCTAGTTATGTTTGGCAATCTGAACCTTTTAGACTTAGACTTAGTATTACAGAACCTCGCTCCAGCTTCAAGCATTACTTAAAACTAGTTTCAACCAATGTCTTAAAATAAAATGACTTTAAATGGCCATGACTTTTTTTTTAATGGCTTTAATTTATTTTCAAGTAATGCTTGAGTCTTGAGTGAGGTTCTGTAATATGGGACTGTTTATTTTCCTTAAATATAAACCCACTTTGTAATACCACTTTAAATGTATGATGGCCCCGTTGGTGTAGTCATCTAATAGGCGAAAGCGCGATTGCTGAGGTCCTGGGACCATCAGTTTCACCATCTTATTCATAAGAAATTTCAGTAGGACTTCGAAGTCGGGGCTGTTAGACTCACCTGCTTAACATGGCACTTAGACATAACTGGCGAAATGTAGGTGAGATGTACGTATTCTATGTAAATAAATCAATTTACTTTAAGGCGACACAGGCCCATAGAATAATATTCTAACCTAAACATACATATTTTTATTGCATACAAAATTGTGTTAATGATTAAGGCTTAAGACTATGTTAGTAATACTTCACTTTTGCTAACGGTGCCAACTTTCATGTGCAGATGGTGACTGATGGTGTTTTTAGTGAGGAAAAATCCTGAATTAAATCCCGATGGAATCTCCCCGGTTTTATCCTCAAAGCCTAGGTTCCTTTTGAAGGGGTCCCCCCGAGAACAATAAAAAAGGTACCTATTATGCACCTCTGCCAACTTTTCGTAGAATACAGCAGATGTTATGTTATATAGGGTGATTGAAAGATGGGTGCAAAGTTTTAGGGCAAAGATAGTACAGACAATTTAAAACCATTTAATCCATGATTGTCTTAGACGAAGTCTTACCAATTTTCTTTACCTAATTTTTGTTTTTTGTCGAAAATTCACAAAATTTTAAGTAAACTGCTTATTTATGGCCAAATTGAATGATAAATGAATTCGTTTTTATTTTATTTTATTAAAGTAATGTGTAAGCAATCTAGCAAAACATGTTTTAGGCCTCTGTGTCATTAGACATAAAAAACATAAAAATTAGGTAAAGTTAAATTGGTAAGACTTCGTCTAAGACAACCACGGCTTAAATGATTCTAAATTGTCAGTACTATCTTCGCCTTAAAGCTTTGAACCCATCTTCCAATCACCCTGTATTCTACAAAATAATAAATTTACAGGGACTATCAAACCAATCACCAAACTAAAGCTACGAAGTTACAAGCTAGATTACACAAGCAACAGCTACTAACCGTTTGAGTTCAATAGACTTCTCTATTCCAATTAACTGCTAACGAGTAAACATATCGACTGGTCACCATTACTCATTCGTGTAGGTTTTGTTCATCGGCAATACTGTCATCGATATATTATTATTTCTTTAATTTTGGGTCATTTAGATTATTTATTTTGTTTGTTTTATGGATAAGTAAGGGTCTCGTGATGAGTATGCGCATTATTTTCTGGAGAATTCAAAACTGCTGTGAAGTTTTTTCTTTGTCTAAAACGATTCTGCTCAATTCCTGAAAGTAAAGAAAAAACTTTATAGACAATTGATGTCATTCATTAATACCTGCATTCACAGCTGTCACTTTAGTCTAGCAAATAAAAATCTGAGTATGAATTATTTAAGGTTACACTTTTTTGTGGGTATTATTTTTAAATCTTAAGTATATGTATGATGATTTGGTCATTTGGGCACATACGAAATTCTTTTCTGAACTGTTACCCACATCTTCATAAAGTCTAATGGCATTGCCCGGATCAGAAGGCCAATTCTCGAAATTCAAAACATTGAAAATCTAGTCGCAGTCTCATCTCGCCGACAAAAAAATAATAATCGTTTATTTTATAAAAAAATGGGGAACATTTATTTATATTTTGACAAGTTTTTGACATTTACAAATGTCAAAAACTTGTCAAAATGTAGAGAAATTAAGGGCATTTTGGATAGATTGAGACTGAAATCAGACTGTGAATGTTCTTAAAATTACGAGAATTGCCATTTTGGAGACCACCATTATATTGAGTAATTCAGTTTTGAAAGTACCATCAGATATTATGCGTTACTTACAATATTTTTTTCATCATAGCATTAGCCAATGTTTTGATATGTCACGTCTCCGTCAGTTCTATTACCGATTGCAAAAGGTTGGTGTGACTTGGTTTAATTGGCATTTACTTTTGACATAATAGCAGACATATTTTGAGTATCAAGAACCCCCAGATTGGCTAACATGAAGCGAAACTTTCAAGACACATCCAAGTTATTTTTTATTAAAGTAATAATTGCTTATCCAAAACGATGAATGGATTATGCGAATGATGATATGGTTAGAAAGGAACTGACTACCAAGATGACGCCTTATAGAAAAGTATGGAAGAAAAAGATATGTTGCGCCGAGCCAAATAAATTGGGATGAGAAAGAATAACATCTAAACAGGGCTTTAAAACCAGAAAGCGAGAAAAGTAAAGTTCTTAATGGGAAATTGACAACTTCGACTCGGGTTTAACTTCAGTTTTTGTATTAAGAACTTTAAATTTGTCGGATTATAGTTCGAAATTTAAAAATGGTTCAATGGTTTAAATGTGGGTCGAAAGATAAACCTTGTTTTGTAATAAGACAGTCGGAGTTTTTTAGTGCTTAAGACAAGCCCAAAGATCAATTAAATTTTGCATGTAATCGCCAACCTTGAACTGAGTTAATATTTATGAATGGATCACTCGAAAGATCACGCCAATCTTCATTATGATGGACATTCGAAATGGAATGATATACTTGCAAAGCCTTGTGCAAGTTTATCATTCGTCACTATTCAAAACAACCTTTCGTCAGAATAATAAACTATATTTCAGTACCTACCTACTTTTTTATGTGATTCCTGTAGTCCATGACTCGTAGGTACTCCATATTGATCAATTCCCAAAGTTTAACCAAGTTAATTTTACTTTTGAGGACAGTGGGTGGTAGTAGTAGGTAGTAGGGTACCATCACATTAAGCAATTTTCAAATATGGTAATTTTCATTCAAAATGAAGTACTTAGTCGAAAAAATAATAAGGTGCGACAAAAAACACATGTTTTTAGGGTTCCGTAACAAAATGGTAAAACGGAACCCTTATGGTGAGACTCAGTCTGTCTGTCTGTCACAGCTGGATATCTCAAGAACTACTAATGCTATCAACTTGATGAATATTCTTTGATAGAAGTTTGTATAAAGATTATAGGAAAAATAAAACGAAGTCTCTAAATAGCACACTTTTTCAGAAATCATCAACAAAAGTTACATTAGTTCCACTATCGGTCAAGAGATGGCATGGCGCTGACTTACAACTGCAATATTCTACACCGCAAAGCAGTGTTAAAATTCTCTGACGAATATAGGCCTCGCCGATGAAAATTTAAAAACATAAAATGATGGTGTAGAACCCTCTCGGTGCGCGAGTCCGACTCGCTCTTGCCCGATTTTTTTGTGATACCTACTCTATGCCTACTAAATAATAATGTCACGTTGACAAAAAAAGGTGGATCGCTGCTGTCTAGCAAACTAAAATCAGAGTTTAGGTACTTAACATAATTGTTCCTGGAATGTTCAAAGGTTGGTGTTCATTCACGAACTTTCGCTCGTCATTAAAGTTTTAAGTAAATAGAGTACCTAGTGCCACTTAAAAAAATATCCAAATAAGGTATAGGTAAATCGGTGTGTGGTGAATTGGTTGGAATAACCACCGACGGCCGCCATTGCCCACGCACAATACCACAAACCTTAAGTACTAAGTGCGGAAACCAAACCTTCTAACAACATAGGATAAAAGTCGATACAATTTTGCGTTAAAAAAATTTAAACTAGCAGATTTCCAGGAAAATCTAGGATGATCCTGATGTTATTCTACTTGACAGGTGGCTCTCCGGACAATTGGATTTCTCTGAAAAAAATAACATGTAAGTAAAGGAACCAAAACTGGGGCATATAAATAGCAAAAAGGCAGATCGCTGGGAATTAATCTGGGCCCAAACAAATATTCTGTCTATATAAGGTGTAAAAAAATTAACCTTACAAACTTTAAGAGGTGCTTTAGACCATTGGACTGAACACTGAACCAACTCTGAAATCACGAAAAAAAAAACCGCTGTTTCATACATTTTGATCAAGTAGGTAATGAACTTTTGTATTAAACAGTGGATTTTTTTTCGTGATTTCAGAGTTGGTCTCATAGTGAAAGTTGTTCAGTCCAATGGTCTAAAGCACCTCTTAAAGTTTGTAAGGTTAATTTTTTTACACCTTATATATATAAAATTCAAAGTCCTGACTGACTGACTGACTGACTGATGTATCAACGCACAGCCCAAACCGCTGGACTTGAAACTTAGAAGGTGTGTTCTTTGTAAAGAGTAAGTATCCACTAGGAAAGGATTTTTGGGAATTCAACCCCTAAAGGGTTAAAAAAGGGGATGGAAGTTTATATGAAAGTCCGACAGTTTTGAAGTTAGGATCTTCAAATTTTGTATTTAGGCTGACAATTGAAAATTAATTTATACGTCTCTCAGCGTTTTTGATAATTCCACCCCCGAAGGGTTAAAAAGGGGGATGAAGTTGTGTATAGAAAGTAATTAATTTTCGACGTAAAAATCACAAAATTTATTATCTAGGCTTATAATTGGAAGCTAACACAACGGTGTTGTTAGAATTTCATCCATTAAGGGGGTGAAAAGGGGGTGAAATTTTGTCCTGACTGACTGATATATCAACGCACAGCCTAAAACGCTGGTCGGTACCGCTGGGTAGAGAAATTAATTTTGGAGGGTGTGTTCTTTGTGAAGAGTAGATATCCCCTAAGAAGGGGTTTTTGGAAATTTAACCTTTAAGGGGTGAAAAGAGGGGATTTTGTTTGTATGAAAAATCTTATTCCTTGAGTTAATAACCATGAAATTTGACACGAATACTTTATCTAAATAAATTATGAAGTTTGGCTTTTTTTTTAAACTACCCCCTGAAGAGGGATTGGGAGGTGTCAAAGTTTGTATGGAAGAATTTTAACGCGTGGACCGATTACCTCGAAACTCAGTATTTATACTTAAGACCGAAAATAAAGAATAATGTCTATCATCGTTATTCGAAAATTTACCCCTAACGGGGTGAAAAGTTAATTTTATAGGGGAAGACTTTACTGCGGGGCTTAACTCGAAAATTGGTATAAACAATCTTTGAGTCGAGTAATGAACACATCCCAAACAATTTTATGAAATTCCACCCCTGTGGGGGTGAAAAATGGGGATACAGATTATAAAAAAAATCTTATTCATTTGGTTAATAAACTTGGCAAGAATACCTACTTGCCCAAGCAAGTAATAAAGTTTATCATTATTCGTTTATCAAAACACCCCAACACCCCTTGTGTTGGGGTGTTAAAGTTTGTGTGGAAGAATTTTAACGCGCGGTCCGATTTACTCGAAACTCAGTATTAATACTTTTGACCGAAAATAATCAATAATAACAGCCGCACAGATCGATCGATCAGGTTACGCAGGCTACGCTTGCCGCGGTTGGTCTGTGGATAGGCGTCCATCTTTACCTACCGTGACCTCTCCGTGCCTCGGAAAGCACGCTAAGCCGTTGGTCCCGGCTGTCATTCGTGGATCTTTGACAGTCGCTAGGGGTGGTCAGAAGCCCGAAAGTTTGACAACCAGTCTTATCAAGGGGTATCGTATTTGGGTTGTGGAGGTCAGATAGGCAGTCGCTCGATGTAAAATACTGGTACTCAGCTGCATCCCGTTGGACTGGAGGCCGACCCCAACATAGTTGGGAAAAGGCTAGGCAGATGAAGAATCAATAGTAAGTGTATGGGGTTTTTGAAAATTATTGACCCTTTTTTTTATTATTATTATTGACCCCTGACGGGACAAAAAGTTGTAATTCGATTTATAAGGGGATTTTAATGAGAGCCTTGATAAACTCAAAAAAAAAATGGTACAAATAAATTTGGACTTGAAACTTGGCACAAATAATTATAAAGTTCGAATTTTTTTGGAATTCCAAACTAACCCAAAGGGGAGATTGGGGGTGTCAAATTTAGTATGGAAAAATTTAAATGCGCGGTCCAATTAACTCGAAACTCAGTACCTATCTAAGACCAAATTAAATAATAAAGTGGTTCAGGGTTTTTCGAAAATCTACCGCTAATGGGGTGAAGAGGGGTAGTCAATTTCATAGGGCAGAATTTTATTACGAGGCTTGAATAACTGGAAAATTGGTATAAATAATCTAGATTTTGTTTCGAAATTCCACCCCTATGGGGATAGAAAGAGGGGATACAGTTTATATGAAAAATTAAGATTCATTTGGTTAATAAATTAGAAACTTGGCTATATTTGGGTCAGTAAATAATAAAGATTGTCACTTTTAGTTTAAAAAATCCCTCACAGAGGATTTGGGGGGTGACAAAGTCGATGGATTAGAAAAATATTTAACCCGCTGTCGGAATAACTCGAAACTCGGTACTACTAAAACAAAAAATACTTAAAAAAAGTGATTTAGGGTTTTTCAAAAATTGACTCTACGGAGGTGGAAAATTCTACTGCTTGCTTCCTTTAACTCGAAAATGGGTATGGGTCTTTGAGTCAAGTTATGAACATATCCCAAACGATTTTTTCAAAATTACTCTCCTGGGGAGGTAAAAAGCTGGGATACAGTTTATTTGAAAAATCTGATCCTTTTGAGCTATAAACTAAAAAATTGGCCCGAATACTTATTTATATCTAAATAAATGATAAAAATCATAAACATACATTTTCGAAATTATAAGACGAAAGTACGAATTTCACGCGGACGAAGTCGCGGGCAGAAGCTAGTCATTGATAACGAACGTAAAGGTGTGTCCAGATCTGGCGAATGCGCCGCTCGCGAGCCGCTTGCGAACTGCGCGCGAGCTGCTCGCGTGCGGTCACAGCCTACGTTTGGTGCGCCGCTCTAGTGCATCTCCGGCAAGGCTCGAGTGGGGCACGCGTGCAGCACGCGCGCAGTTCGTGCGCACATAGCTTCTTTCGCGTTTGAACTATGAGTTATGAGCCTCAGTTGTGAATTAGCTTGCGCCGTTCGAGTACGGCGCGTTACATGCACGCGAGCGGCGCGCGGACGGCGGCGCAGGGGCTACGTAGGTACGAACATGAAATGCACGCGACAGTTCGCTAGCGGCTCGCGAGCGGCGCATTCGCCAGGTCTGGACACACCTTTAAGTTCTTATTATATTATTACATGCTGTTTCATCATAATTGCAAGGAACATCATCATCATCTGCCTAGCCTTTCCGCAACTAGGTATGTTGAGGTCGGAATTTTCAAGGATAAAGGACAATAAGGATGTTTATGGGTCTTCACTAAGGACGTCATTGTATTATCAACTAGCCGACCCGACAGAAAATGTCCTGTCCTTTCAATCATGCATATAAAATGCCCATAGAAAATGCACTTTCAGTGTCCGAATTATCCACTTTACGGCAAACATTTAATTATTTTCTTTTCCTTAGAACCAGCACCCTAATTGCGTCTATCAATCTTAATGTGAATCATTTTGAAGGATAATACTATCCATTGCTTCTTATCTTTAAAAAAATTGTCTGCTCAACAACGTAAATAACACAATGAATTTTGTAGAATAAATAACGCAGTTAATTTGAGAAGGAAGTAAGCTACAAGGAAGTACCTAAGCTACACCACCCACATACCGCTGTTGAAAATGGGAAAGTAATAAACCACAAATAAGAAATCTATTATAATAAAAATTAAATGCTGTTCGTTGGTAAGCGCATCACTTCAGAACGGCTGGACTGATTTGGCAAATTTTTGTTTTAAAATGTTCGTAACAGTCCGAATCAGCGGGGAAATTGCGTGACACACTATTAGTATATTGTTGAACTGTCAAAATGAAAGCCATTGCTTCATTGGTTTTTAATTTGACAGTCCAGCCGTTCTGATGTGATGATGCGCTTACCAACGAAAAGCATTTAATTTTTACGATTAACTTAACGGTTAAATGTCCATTGGGTTATCCTTTTATGATTCTGCCAAAGTGGCCTTTTTAGGCCCCCTGATCCTGAGATCTATTATATGGTATTTTTGACAGATTGAGACTGAGTCTCAATCTGTCAAAAATACCTCTAATTTCCTTACATTTTTGACAAGTTTTTGATATTTGTTCATCGCCAAGATGAGACTGCAACTGAGACTAGACTTTAAACGTTTTAAATTACGAGAATTGGCCTTCTGGTTTGTGTGAACAGCGGGAGGGGAAAACACACTCCACGGGCTGATCCTTTTCAGGTTACGGCCATAGGTAATATTGTTATCTATAACACCATAAGAAGATTCCAGATCTAATCGATTGTCAAGATAACTGAAGAAATACTTTATAATTTAGCATAATAAAATGACGAAAATATAGTGAACTTATAAGTGGGCAGCTATCAACTGACACAAATAATCGCCTTCCACTCTTGTACTGTTACTTACTCTTAACGTACGATGAGAAGACGAATGGAGGAAGTGAATCTATAAGTCCGTAGACCAGCACGCAGTCCAGAACTCTTCAGTCATCACCGAGTAGCTCGACTTTAATTCGCACGTGAACACGCCAGCTGATAAACTTAAGTACTTAGTGCATCTCAGTGGAACGTGTTTCTCAATACTAACTGAACTTCCTAACCTTCACGACAAATTGGTGTACGGAGTTACTACCCGTACATCAGGTATCTATCTAATCGATTGTCAAGATAACTGAAGAAATATCTATAAGTACATTGATTGATTCGGATTCTGTCAACCTTAAAATGATATGTTTCACAAAAAATATTAACTTTAGTCTGTTTCTGTATTTACTGTATCGAATTAAAACAAGAGGAATGGCGAAACAATTACTAAAACAAACACACGAGTATTAAAAACGAGTCGATTACCGATTAGTATAGTCTACCTACCGAGTGTTCGGTAATCGATTTAACTGCAGTTACGAAATGCATAATCAAGTGTTTGATCAGACCGTCAATGCAGTCAGGTAGTTTGAGTGGGTACTTGCACAGACCAAATACGCTACAGTTACATACACCACGAACTTCAGGCAACGTTTCATGATTTTGGAAAGCAGGTACCTACTGTAAAGATTATAGCCTATTTGGTGCTTAAATGCAACCTTTATGAATACTTTGAAAAGTAGATGGCAGAAATACGAGACAAACATTGATTTATAAAAAGAATAAGAAAAAAGACAGTAGGAATCAGATTTCACTGACAAGCCAAGAGATAAGGATAAAAATGTAAAAAACGTAGAACCATCTTCTAGGAATAATATTGAAGTAATATGACAAAACTGTGGTTTTATTTACTCGTCCCGGTACTGAGAACTCGTAAAGCTTTCACAGTACTTACCTACATTTATATTAAACTAAATACGTGAGTCTCAGGACTTGTTTTCTAAGGAAAGGATTTCATTATCAAAACGTAAAAAATACTTGTTCCACCAACTCATATAGCATAAATATTAATTGCTGGAGTTTCTTGCCCGTTCTTCTCCATAAAGATCTACGTTTTGGAATGGGCAACTAGCTTCAACTTTCTGACTAACTGACAGACTATTTAATTTTGACAATACAAAAGTGCCTGTACAAGGTTTAATTGAAATAAATGCTTTGAGTTTGAGTTTTGAGTTGAGTTTGATGCTAGTTTGTTGATTCGCAAAGATGTTGCTGGAGATGTTGGATTTGGTCTTTTGACGCGAAAAGAAGACGAGCATATTATTGATGTCGATTAGCAGATGAACCCACCTATTTGTGATCGCTTTGTCCTTAGCTCACAGTAAGATGCTGAATGCTGTTAACCAGCACGAAGATATAACCCCCTAACCCACCTTTAACTTAACGCATGAGTCCAAACTAATATTATTTGAAAATCTCTTTTTAGGGTTCCGTATAAAAACGGAACCCTATTACTAAGACTTCGCTGTCTGTCCGTCTGTCCGTCTGTCCGTCTGTCTGTCTGTCTGTCACCAGGCTGTATCTCAAGAACCGCGATAGCTAGACAGTTGAAATTTTCACACATGATGTATTTCTGTTGCTGCTATAACAACAAATACTAAAAACAAAATAAAATAAATATTTAAGGGGGGCTCCCATACAACAAACGCGGTTTTTTTTCCCTTTTTTGCTCGATATCAAAAATGGCAACAGGTAGGCACTTGAAATATTCACAAAATACTCAGTTGTATTTTAACTTTAATAATAAATAATAAAATTAAAATAAAATAAATATTTAAGGGGGCTCCCATACAACAAACATGTTTTTTTCGGCGTTTTTGCCTTGTGGTACGGAACCCTTCGTGTGCGAGTCCGACTCGCACTTGGCCAGTTTTTTTGCCTTCAACATCCTTGGTTTCTCAGTACTGTTTTATAAAATTTTAAATTACTTACTTCTTAATTTTAATTGTAAATGAAAAAAATATGAACACTCACGGAAGGCTTTTGTCCTTTAAAACAAATCATACATAAATCAACATCATATTATAATAAATCATTGACGCGTCGAGGAAACTACATACAGAAGAAACACGTGTAAAAAAGACATAGGAAAGTACATAATATATATTATAACTATTAACATAGGTATTTGGAAAAAGGACTCATGAGCCATGACTCCATTTCAAGTATAAAGAGTTAAGTCTAAACTAATAGAAGTTTTATAGTAAATACGTAATGAGCTGGGAACGTAGCGGTGATCGCCGAGCGGCCATTGTCCGGACTCCAGGCGCCTTCCGCTTCCAAATAACCATTCACCGCAGACCCCCAACTTTACACTACTCCTCTCTTCATTACTATCCATACTAGGTGCATAAGAGGGGCAGGACAGGTCGAGGAAGCCTGGTTTAGTGCATGTATTAGTATAGGAAAGTATCGAAAGGCGGAACGGCGCGATTGAAAAATAGAAAACGTGTGGGTGTACAATGTTCTATATGTAAATAACTAGACTGTCACCGTTTATGCTATGGAGGAAGTATCTGACGTGTGATTCGATTAAGCTGTCCTGCGATTTATATAAAAAAAGGATTTAGACATTTCTCTCCTGGGCGTTTTTGATTGAAAATGAAATGTACGATGACTGGTCTGCAATGCTTGTCTATGTCAAAGATTGATGCTGTTTTTATTTTGGAACGTTCATTGTTAGACTGATTGCCTAGAGAAATGGAGATTGCAAATAAGTTAACATAGATTTAGGAAAATAATAATACTTACAACATACAATTACATCTTGCAGAGGAGATTATTTTGACATGCTCCTAATTTGCCTTTTACAGTCCGTCGAGCACCTTTGGAGGCATTTTACAGTACTTATGTGTCTATATGCGATTGGATAAGCTCCAGGTTGTAGTATTTCCCTACATCAGTATAATAAATGATGGTCAGATTAAACATGGGACAAACATAACCGGTGAAATGTAGGTACCTACTGTGGGTACACCTCTGCCTAAACCTTCGGGGAAACAAAGCGTGATTTTATGTAAATCGTATTTCACTACGATATTTTTTCAGTAGACTTATCGGAAGTAGGTGTAGTCCAGCAAGTGTAGCTGAAAATGAGTAGGTACCTAAAGCGCGCTAATGAAACGTGAAAATTGTCTTTAATCAATAGATATCATCACAATCTGCCTAGCCTTTTCCTCAATATGTTGGGGACGGCTTCCAGTTCAACCGGATTCAGCTGGATACCAGTATTTTACATAAAATTATTGGCTGTCTGACCTCAACAACCCAGTTACTTGGTAATCCATCCACGGACCAACCTCGGCATGAGTTTGCTTAACCTTGAAGATCGGCCTGTGCGACTGTTATTATTTAGTCACGAGTCCCTTCACTTTTAATCAATATCATCATCAGCCTGAAAACATCCTCTACTGAACTTGGTCCTCTAATTAAACCACTTTCAGCTCATAAAACGCCTGAAGACCGAAACGGTGTTCATTATTTTATAATAAAAACAATATCTACAATGACTAATCTATATAATGTTAGAAACCGCGTGGCGTGAGAGTATGAGGAGACATCGGCCGCCCTCCCGCTATGCGCCATGCACTATATAGCCGCTTACGTTTGTGAGAGCGAATCGGCCGATCCCACTCTGAATACTGCTAAAACTGTGGACGTCGGAACATTACTGTTTATTTGTTTTACTAATAATATTTTTAAAGGCTTTACCGACTACTTACTTGTACCGTTCAACTGCCTTATGTACAGCCCTGCCTAGATCATCATCATCTGCCTAGCCTTTTCCCGACTATGTTGGGGTCGGCTTCCAGTCTAACCGGATGCAGCTGAATACCAGTACCAGCCCTGCCTAGATATATATAAATATGATCACTTAAGTAACTGTTGACTGCTGAGGAGTTTGTTGCGCCACTTCTTCTTTCCAGCTAAAGCACTAGGAAGTGGTGAAGAGCCAGCGGTTGCGGTTGGCACTGTCTTATGTTTCATGGAGCACTGTAGCACTATGTAATTTTGGGGTTCGAAAAGTGCTGATTCTCAGCGTTGTTTGAATAAATGATTTTTGTTTTTTAAAAGAATTCGACATGCACTTGACTTCTGAAAAAATGGCTAATTATACTAATCTAGAAATAAATTAAGGCATGCTACATTGAATTTAATACTGTTGTTTTGCTCGTAGTTGTTATTATCAGTTTCTCATTCAGTGTTTACTCTGTGTTCACAAGAGGAAGAAGATCTTTTGTAGATTGTTGCTATATCTTTATCCATTGACAGTTTTGCTGGAGTAAAAGAAATCGAAATACCGAAAGAGCAAGGACGACAAAGTCTAAGTCAATTAATATAATGAGCAATACTAATTAGGTACAAGGATTTTCTTTTTTTTTTCACACGTTCAATGTTATTTGTTTAAACGTCTAAAGAGCCTTGAAGGTCAGTGGCATAATTATCTACTGTCTCATCATCATCATCGTCATTTCAGCCGAGAGACGCCCGCTGCTGGACATAGGCCTCCCCCAAGCACCTCCACTTCGACCGGTTCTGTACTTCTCGCATCCAACGGGTTCCTGCGACTTTCACAAGGTCGTCGGACCACCTTGTGGGAGGCCTTCCAACGCTACGTCTTCACTCCAGAACCTTTCGGCCCCATCGGCCATCTGTTCTGCGAGCAATGTGACCTGCCCAGTGCCACTTAAGTTTGGCAATTCTTCGGGCTATGTCGGTTACCTTGTTTCTCCTGCGGATCTCCTCATTCCTGATTCGATCACGCAGGGAAACTCCAAGCTTAGCCCTCTCCATTGCCCTTTAGGTGACTTTTAGCCTTCTTATAAGGCCCATTGTGAGCGAACACGTTTCTACCGTCTCGCCATTTTGATTTTTTTTTTACCTAACCTATATGTACAAATCGATAGTTGACATCAAATCAAACAGAAAACATAAAATACCAAACGTCGCGTTTTCAAGATAATAACGTTCAAAGTTGTTAGGTCTCATGCGTGGCCGGCATTTTGAAAAAAAAAACAAAATGACGCGAGAGTAGGCAGGTATGCCTGTCTCCATATAAAAAACTTCAATCCCCTTCTTGTACAAGGCTACCGTTTTGTAGCAGACAGAGTGAAGCTGGTGTTTTACATGGTCGTAATGTAAAAGTTATCCAACTTTGTATTTCTTTACGCTCACTACCTTGATACAAATAAAGGTACAATAGCGGAGAGGCATAAATAGGAAATCGTCGCTCCACTGGCTCGAATAATTCACTAAGAACCAGAGTTTCACATGAAAATCGTAATTTTGTATGCAAATTGAATTCACCGCGGTTACTTGACGAGATTAACCTTTTATTTACACTCTGACATTATATTCGTACGTTCAAGAATGTGGTTACGTACCTAACAATGACCTTTTTGTCTTAATGTATAAAAAAGGAGGAGGATTTCGACTCGCACATATGTTTTCGAATGTTTAAAAGTGCTAAATATTTGGAGGTTTCGTTTAAATACAGATAGTGAAACATTGATTATCTAGTAGATTTGTTTACTAAACCAACAGTTTAATTTAACTTTAGTGCCAACTTGAAGACAAAGGAGATGCCTACTCATCTCTTTTGTCTTCAAGTTGGCACTTCACTTCACTTCAGGTGTAAGGTCATCGCCGTAGATATATGGAAATACTGCACACTGCTTAAGAAGCGACTTCCTGGGAACAAAAATAGAAAGCAAACGCATGAAGACATCGAACTTCAACCACTGGTATCTCGACAGCAGACTACCAGAGATGAAAACCAGCAGGCGCCTACGGACGACTGCCACGTTCCACCTCAAGGACGCCGAGACAACAGATAGGTACTTTAGATTAATTGTTTACCTGTTTACTTTTACTTTAATGTTTGACTTATTCCAGGCGTTTCCTTCTCTCCTTCTACTCATCTTAGCATCTTTAAGGGTTGCCAATATGTTGCATATTGGCAACCCTTAAAGAATGTAGCCCTTAAATAATATGTACGGTCTCATCGCCGTACATTTTTCTGCTTACTCTGTAACCTATTTTAGGCCAACGATGCGCGTCGTAATTTAGCATAATAAAATGACATGACTAACGAATTAAAATATAGTGAACTAATAAGTGGGTACCTATCAACAAGTGAGAGAAATAATCGCCTTCCACTCTAGTACCTACTGTTACTTACTCTTATCGTATGATGAGAAGACGATTGGTGGAAGTGAATTTATAAGTCCATAGACCAGCACGCGGTCCAGAACTCCTCAGTCATCACCGAGTAGCTCGACTTCAATTCTCACGTGAACACGCCAGCTGATAAACTTAACTACTTAGTGCATCTCAATGGAACGTGTTTCTCTATACTAACTGAACTTCCCAACCTTAACGACAAATCGGTGTACGGAGTTAACTACTAGGTACAACCCGTACCTACATCAGGTATCTACTATAATGCGGTTTATAGTCACTGAATCAATTGAAAATAAAATGTAATGCAATATTACCCTTCCAGTCCACTCTTGTGCCTCCTAGTCACTTTTTTGTAACCGAAGTATAAATTAGAACTTTACTAGCAGTGCCCCGCGGTTTCACCCGCATAAGTGTCGATCGCGTGGCAATATCGGGATATAAAGTATCCTATGTATAAATCATATCTGGGTTATAAACTATCTGTATGCCAAATTTCATCAAAATCCGTTCAGCCGTTTGTGTGTGAAGAAGTAACAAACATACAGACACACTCACAAACTTTCGCCTTTATAATATTAGTGTAATTACTTTCATCAAATCGTGTGCACTTTGCTACTTTGACTATTAGCTGATGGTTGTCTCAACTTGCCAGATCGATTCAAGTGTGATTCGATCCATTAGTCACTTAACAGACATTGGTACAGTCAGTCCAGACCAGTCTTTTCAGATTTCTTTTCAGCCGATTCTTTGAGCTGTTTTAGTGAATCAAGCACACACAAATATTAAATTTCCTTAACAAAAATCTCAACTACAACTCTATCATTGAACAACTTTAAATAAACATTCAACGCCAATATAAAAACGCGCACAAAACCAACAGAATTGTACAAAAAAATCACAAAAAAGAGGAATCCAATCACAATAATATTATGTTTATTGTATGACAACATCATAACGAGACAGTTAATTACACGGAAGATACGGTGGAGCGCGACAATATCATTGAGTCTTACGTTTCATACAAAGGTTACTTTATAAATATTCCAGTCATGTACAGTGCGTACACATCGTGATTGTACATAAAGCTGTACAGTAATTGGTCAGGCGATTAGCTCAGTTTCAACGACGCAATTATTGTTTTTAGTTACTATTTCAATGTTATTATGTGTTTTGTTACGCATGCCATTTTGTATCCAAATACGTCGATTTGGTCTCCCGTCCTTGCTAAGCAAGATTAATTATTAGTTTTGGAATTATATGAAAGATAATCGGGGAACACTTTGCGGCTTATTACAAAACGAAATCTAACTTTAGTTCTAGTCACTATCAGTATTTAGAAGTTTATTTCGATTTAGGGCTGATTTTTTCAACGCCAGATAATTTTATCCGAGGAATAATTATTTTGAAATGTTGACAGTTCTTCCACACAAAAACTGTCAGACGCCAATTTTATTCCTCGAATAAAAAATATCTGTCTATTGAAAAATCAGCCCATGCAAAGTTCTTAAGACTAAACTGACAACTTAGCACGTACTAAGAACGTATCTAAGCTGTCATTTTTGTATAAAGAACTGCATTTCTAAGTGCTGATTTTTCAATCGACAGATAATTTTTATTCGTGGAATAAATTTGACGTCTGACAGTTTTTGTATGGATGAACTGTCAAAAATTCAAAATTATTCCTCCAATAAAATTATCTGGCGTTGGAAAAATCAGCCCTAAAACAGTTAGTTTCGTGGTTTAAGCCTGAGGGGGCAATTGTCGTTTTTAGAACTCTGAAATCTGTCAAAAATACCTCTAATTTCCCTACATTTTTGACAATTGTTTGTCGCCGAGATGAGACAGCGACGACGTTTTGAATGTTTTTAATTACGAGACTTGGCCTTCTGATCTAAAGAAAAGCCTTGTTTTGTAATAAGGAAGTTTTTGTTTTAAGAAAAACTTGGAAATCACGATATAAAGGAATTTGCAAAAGAAATCTTGACGATACTGCGTAGAAAAATAAAATATTCAAAAAAATATCTTAATCAAACCATTTAAAATCAACACATCGTAAACTTTGGGTGGTCTACAACATGTTGTGATTTGTGAACAATTTGGACTTCTCTCACAACCCGTTAATAGATTTAAATAGATACGTTAAATTATGAATAAATAAATCTAAAACAAGTTTTATATGACAAAATAACATAATAACTGTCAATAAAACGTCCAACAGTCGCAATAATGATAATACTAACAAGTTGTTGGACATCTGATACCTGCGTTAGGTTGTAGTTTAATTTATAAGAATGAAGCGGTTTATGATTTCTTGATTTTTTTCTTAGGAGTTCATTTTAGATTTTATGGCATCAAAGTGTTTAACAAATGAGTTGATTTAGACTTGTCAACCAACTCATAAGTTGGTTGACTGTTTTGTTGGTGTTAATAGTGCAAGTGCGACTGCTGTGGAAGAGGTCCGGGGTTTAATTATAGAATTAATATTGCAATGATGAAAACAAACAAGTATAGGATTTTTACTTATCTACATCGCTAAAACCGGTGAAAAAAATGGGTATTTTGCACAATCTACAAAGAAGCTAATTCCAGTATATATGTATAATTATTTTTAACTAATAAATATAATTAAGTTTCCCTGATTCCACTGTTCGTTCGATTAAAAACTCAAATCTTTTCTTCCTAATTTCTTCGTACCTACTGTTCAATTGTTACTGACGTTTCTGTGACATTAAATGTCACAGAAACGTCAGTAACAATTGTAGTAAGAAATGCATGAGTTTTTTATCGATATCACATAGCGTAATCGCTATGTGATCAATGAACGATATTTAGATATCGTTAATATCCCGTACGCAAAATAAGCACTTTGACGTGGAGTTGAGGACACCAGCCCGTATTACGTACCTATCGCTAATAGGTCTCATATTCAAAACTCGACTTTCCTTCTCCTCCCTTATAACTGTATAAAATAATTTTATTTCTCCCGCTTACGCTTGTAAGTGGTCCCGCACCCCGGCTGAGCAGCGGTTAGAAGTCGGCCGTCAAATCGCGGCGCGCGAGCGTCCTTCACGGTTGAACGGGCGAGACGCGAAACGCGCCGCATGCACATAGCAACGTACTTACATATACGTAAAATAACAGCATTGTTTTAATCACCTGTTTTCTATTTCTCATTACAACTAAACTCCTGACGTCAACGGCTAAGCATTTAAACATGTACTTATTTCCTTAATTACATAAGTCCGTATCGCTTTACATGCGCATGAGAATGATCGTTGAGATCGTAACAAATAACCTCACTCTTGCTTCCCTTTGTAATAGAAATAATACAGTAAAACAGTTGTTCATCATCTACAGCCCGCGTTCACTCACTGCTGGGTATTTGCCCAGGCTGCAGGGACTTTTCTTGTGCCAATCCCCACACTCCTGTGACAGCATTATCCAGGTTTTGCCCGCTATGGCAACAATTTCGACTGCTCATCTCGCCGACAGACGATCGGCATCTCTTCTTCCAGTCCTTGGATGCCACTCTGTCACAGCCAACTCCACCTGTCATCACTGCTCCTTGCCTAGTGTCCTGCCCAACTCCATTTGTTTTAAGGCTAAACCCTCTTTTCATGGACAGTATCCATGTATCAATAAACCACGGAAACAATTGTTAACAAATAGTAAGCATAGTATGAATGCGTTAATAATTATTTACCTACCTATGTATATAATTAATTGACGATCGATGGTTCTTTGGAATATCCGCGAATCCGTATCCGGATATGCTGACTTCATTATCAGCGTCATCATCTGGCGATGTAAAGCAAAAATTACCTATTCTATTCCATAAAGATCATGCCACCATAATTATGAAAAATTCCAATGACGTTAGATCTCAATTAATTGGACTCAGTTATTACAACGCAAACCTGCACCCTACCTGTAGGTAAATAATTAGTCTGTGTGGTGCCGGACTTAAAGAATTGCACCACCCCTTACTTCCCGCGGGTGTCGTAAAATGCGACTAAGGGTCTTACCGGAGAATGGGCAGCAGCGTTCTCTATTTATTCCACCATCATACCATACTGCGATCGCCAACCCGCCTGCCAAGCGTGGCGATTATGGCAAAACCCCCCCCCCCCCCCCCCAAAATTGGGGGAGGCCTATGTCCAGCAGTGGACGTCTATCGGCTGAAACGACGACGACGACTGCACCCTAATTATGTATCACACTATCAATCACTACGTGCATAATTTTTGAGGATATTGCTATTCCATTGCTTCATATGTTCGAAAAATTTCTGTCCGCTCAACAACGTAAATAACGCAATGAATGTTGTTGGACTGTCTTAATGAAAGCCATTGCTACTGTTAGCGTGTTACGTTATTACAGTTACCGGCGGCACGTAACTTGGCAAGAGATTTTCGTAGTGGGGGAAGTTCGCGCATATAAAAATGTATGAAATTGTGCGTGCGCAAACTTCCCCCACTACAAAAACTCTTGCCAAGTTACGTGCCGGCAACTATACCCCGCTGTAAATGTGCTCTTTAATAGCTGAAATATCTGGTTGGTGAAAACTCCTGAAATATATATTTTTTTATTTAACTGCCTTTAACAGATGCGTTCATAATCATCCTATGGTTTTCAATACCTACCCGGAAAGATGCTGCAGAACATAATTGTCTTTTACAACTTTAACGGCTTACGGTTGACCTCTACAACCAAGGGCCGCAAACACGTGTAGAATGCATTAACGCATCCAACAAAATCTAAAGCAACCATCATTTCCCAATATCGTTGTAACACCGTGCGCATGATTACCACGGGTGTCCCCAGTCCCACGTAACGTTCAAACAGGCCACATTAAAACAATCCAGTTTTAGAGATCGGTAAAATTGATCTATTCATTTGTGTGCCATCCAGGAAGCGAGAGGTCTTTGGCTCCCACCGGAATGCGCCCCGCGTGGGTGGACGAACCGATCCCATACACTGCCATACACTTTCATGCACACGGCTTTCTATTGATTTAATGAACACTATCTTATCTTGGCCAATAGGCTTATTACGCTCACTTTACGCGTTTCGTGGTTGATTCATCCAATTAATGGTCGAAACAACGGAGCTTGGGGCAATATCGAACGGATCGGGTAATTAATCTACAGTAAAATAGAACATTAAAATTATACTTACATGGGTTTTCGTAATAATTGCGATATAAATCGTGCATTAAAGCGATAACAGATGGCGCCACGCGTGCGCTCGGTCCGTTTGTGTATACTTCATTTGAGGCGGGTCGAGTACTAAATAATATATCAGTCTATTTATAATGAGATGAAGATAGACATCAATGTGTTTAACATTTACATCAATATTGAGGTATTTAAATGGTTCTCATGCATTTTTGTGAATAAATTTTATAGGTTTTTGTTTTAAATTTTCAGGAATAGAATGCAATGCAATCAATTTAATGAAATGAGTATTTTTGCTCGTATCATATGGTGGCTTCTATGGTAGGTCTTTCCAATTTCAGTGAGTAAGTAAAAGATAGCTAGGTAAGTGTGGCAATTCAATCTGAACAGGACCAACAATTGTTTTAGATGCATGCTGAAAAGTCAACTGCAGCCGCTGCACAAATTAAAGAGAAAATTGAGATCCCACAAAAACATTTCATGTTAAATGTTGCCAAGACGAGACCATGTAGCTCGCACTGTCAAAAAGTAATCAGATCTCATGTAGAGCCAAGCTTCTAACTCTACACGCCCTAACTCTACAAGGCCTAACTTCGCAAACTCTACACGTTAGTCAAAATATATGGCTTGGCCGTTTCGTTACTACAAGAACCATTAACAATATGAGAGTTTTTCACTTTACGCTCATGTGAATGTAGCGAAATGGCCAAGCCATATATTTTGACTAAGGTGTAGAGTTTGCGAAGTTAGGCCTTGTAGAGTTAGGGCGTGTAGAGTTAGAAGCTATTATAAATTTTCAGCTAATTTTCATTAAGCTATATATAAATTTTCAGACCTCTAGCATCAAAATTTACGGAAGTCTCATACAAACTTTCACCCCCTAGTTTAAGGGGTTGGGGGGCGTAAAAGTTTCAAGTTTTAAGATTTTTTTGTTGTTTGTGTACTATTACTAGCTTACATACCAAATTTCAGCTTTCTAGGACTTCAGGAAGAACCTTAAGAATATTGATGATCATCAGTCAGTGAGTCAGTGACGAAATCGGGGTATTTTAGATATCAATAAAATCTAAAGTATAAGAGCTATGCAATTGAAACTTTATAGGTTTAATAAGTCAACCACTGACATCATATCCCGAAAATTTTGATTATCTGGTATAATCCAAAGCCAAGTTAAGAGGGTTCAAAAATACGACGAAGTGCTTCGAGAAAAGGTAGGTAGTGCCCTTGCGCTTCGCTTGGCTCGTCTTGGCGGGGGCACTCCCGTGTCCCCAGATATATGTATTACTAAACTTAAGCCCAAGTACAGTCACGAGCAATAATATGTCAACACTTGGCAACTTTCAATTGCGATTTTTTCACGAAATAACGAATGCAACGTGGAAATACGACACTTTACATAAACCTATGGGTTTGAAAATACTATGTTCGTAATAATATAAAATTTCATTCAAAAATAATGGAGAAAATCGCCTTTGAATAAAGTCAAGTGTATACATACTTATGCTCGTGACTGTACAACCATCGGGGTAATTGCGTGAAACACTAACAGTAGCAATTGTTTTTTTTTTTTCATTTTGACAATTCAACAATATTCATAGCGTTATTTACGTTTGATCAGACATAATGAAACAATGAGTTACCTATATCATTCAAACTGGTTCAGATCATAATTGAGAGCGTGTTATGTGATTAAGGTGCTGTTTAACTGGCATAAACATAAGATACCGATCTTATCAACCAACTTGCAGGTACAACAGTGACATTAAAAAGTCTCTTGCAAAAGTAGACCCAAATGCAACAACACCAATATCGGAAATCCACACAAAAAGAGCAGATATGAATATGAGCCGTGTAGTAACGAGTATGTTGCCTCTAAACGATATTGTAAAGTTATGCTCAATGAAGCTCATTACCGAGCAATTTCCGATGGTTTAATGTGTCCATAAATTTGCTGAGTCCGGGACAACGGTTTGATTGCCGATAAAACCTCGGCCGCAACGGCAGTTCTGTATTAAAAAGCTGTTAATATAATTTGCACCTCGCGTTATGATCGAGAGCTCGTCCTGAGAATAACATGGGAAATTAACGCGTCATGATGTCAGGTCTTATGGGTTTCGTTACTTTGTGGTTGATAGAATTAAGGCTGTTTGATATTTAGAAAGAAAGAAAGAAAAAGTATTTATTGGGACTCTCACAAGAATATCTCAAACTAAACTAAACACACTCATAGAAACAAAAAAAACAAAAGTAAAATGAAAATGTAGTATATTACTTGGGATTATTATTTGAAATTTTAGTGCTAAAACCTGACGATCACAATACAGGACATCTATATCTTCCAATGCGTGTTTTATATGGAAGAATGTACCTACTTATAAAATATGTGGTTTGGGTAGTATCGAAGCCAAATGCTAAGCAGTACCTAAGACAAATTTTAACAAAGATCATATCTTTTTCTGTATCCCAAAATCTAAATATGGTAAAGTTACCGTCATGACGTCAATATCCTATCTCTATTACTTAATAGAATTTCAAAGATTTTGTGTAACTTTCTGTGAATAGCTGTACATTAAGGATAAAAATTTACAAACTGATATAATAATAAACAAAATAGGTAGTTATGAAATAATAAATAACTTTTAGGGAAAACCGAATAATACAACACAAAACAAATTCGAGCGTTTATCGTTTTATCAATGAAGGATAAAGCTCCTGATAACAAATCGGGAATGCCCAACTCTGTTCCGCTGGAAATACCTAAGTCAACTTAAATTCAAATGCTAGCAACATTTATATATTAAATGAAAGGTTGATGCAGAAATCCACATGAAGGAACCATCCGTTAGTGAGTTTCCTTTTACATAGGAGGCAGAAATATCAAAAGACAACAAAAGCAGGAAATTTTGATGACACAGAAAATGTGCACAACGCACAATTTCCAAACAGAATTCTCATATTTAAGTGGGTAAGATAAATAATTTGGTTTATCCTAAGATAAGAAACACTTGATCTTGACTATATGAGATAAAATATTTTATATCTGGGCATCTCGTACATCGATATCATTATTTAGTTGATACTTTTGTTTGCTAAAATGCAGTTGTCGGTTGGAATTATATTCCTTTTAGGTAAGTGAGCATTGTTTAGAATCCTTGTTTGTAGTTATTTATCATCAATTAATTTGTACATACTCTTATAATGAATTACTCTGTGTGTTATTTATTATTTTTTAAACCCGAAAGATTATGCAACTTATGTACACTCCTGCCATACAATTGTTAAAGAAACCAAACTCCTTCTTTTCTAGCTTGCTTCAGCTACGTGCTATCGATCCCCTTATCTGATATCGCTGAGTCTGCGAGAGTAGTGAATGGAGTCGCGGTGGATATCACTCAGGTGCCATACCAAGCTAGTTTAAGGAGGAGGGTCCTATCAGGATGGGCTCATATATGTGGTGCAGTTGTAATCAGCGATAAAGGAATTTTAACTGCTGCCCATTGTGCTGATTCGTAAGTATTAAATAAGGGTTTTCTAATGATCGACCATTAAATGTTCACATCTTAGCATTTCGCATTTCTAGAAAGTTTGATAACTATAGAAAGCTAGATTACCGTCTTGACTGTTTTATATTGATAAATCTTGGATATTATTTGGATTTATGTCTTCTTTTATTTTTTTCATCTCCTATGGCATCTTCATTAGTTTACCATCATCAGCCTACAGCAGTCTACTGCTGGACATAGGTCTCCAATTGTACGCTATTTAGCTCGATTCTCGGCAACTCTCATCCAGCTGCTACCAGCTACCCTGCGAAAATCATAGCTCTACCTAGCCAGAGGGCATCCTACCTTACAGTTGCCGATTCGCTGTCTCCTTCATAAGTTGTTCATTGGTTATTATTCTTAATTACTGGTCTGTTAGATTTTATTATTTTCAATGAACAGATAATAATTTCCTCAATGTTCATAACTTTCAGACACGTATCGCAGCCATCTAACATACGAGTCACGGTCGGTACTTCGTTTCGAACATCTGGAGGCAAGAGTTACGATGTTTCCGTTGTCTACGTCCACGAAGGATATTCTGCAACGACCATGGAGCACGACATTGCATTACTCGGGACTGCAAAACCTATTGAATTTAGTCAGTATGTTGCTCCGATCGCAATTGCTTCCGAACATTTTGTTCTACCAGCTGGAACTGGAGCGGTAGTTTCTGGGTTCGGAACTACGTCGGTAAGATATATTTCATTACTTGTTACCACAGATATAACAATTAAGACCTAACCTCTAACCTAATCAGCCTATTATGTTCTCACTGCTGGGACACAGGCCTCCTCTCGGTGAGAGAGAGTGGACCGGGACATGCCGGTTTCCCCACGATGTTGTGCTACAACTCGTAAGCCGCGCCGTTACCACTGAACGATAAAGACACACCACTTCACATATATTATTATGATAGTTCTCGGATGTGTCTTGAAACTTACAAAGAAACCTCTTTCAATATTTCAGAGCGAAGGCTCGTCATCTGAGGTTCTGAGGGCAGCAAACGTCAGCGTTATCTCACAAGCGACATGTGCACGGGCATACTTACGCATTGCCACCATCAGCAGTGGGATGGTGTGTGCTAATGGCAGTAACCCACCACGAGACGCATGCCAAGGTGACTCTGGTGGACCACTGGTGGTAGGAAGCCATCTTATCGGTATAGTATCTTGGGGCGAACGCTGCGCAATCACCAATTATCCTGGAGTGTACACTAGAGTCTCTGCATACAATACCTGGATAACGCAAAGGTTACAAGCACTACGAATATAGGCGGATAATAGATATGATCTAAATATACAATGGAAATGTGAGGTTTGAAAAATAATGTCACATCACGGTGATTATTATTTTAAGAATGGACTTACTATGATATCGAATCAATGAACGAATTAAAGATAATAAATCAGAAACTCAGAACAGTCGGAACCAAATAAAAATGGAAGATATTAACAAAATTTGCCAGAGAAGAAGATTCGAAACCTGTTCAAAAATAATATTGTTTTATAATCATTAATGTTTTAAATCCAATTGAAACGAGTGGAAATTTTGTGAGTTTAGAATTTATTTGTAAATACAAATGATGTTATGCAAAATTTGTAAATAAAATTTATTTTATTTCGAGAAGTTATCATTGAACTTGCAGTGCATTGTACGGACGGGGACTTATTTAAATACAAACAACTTTCTACAATAACAATGGTTCTTACGGTATTTTCTAAGTACGTGTCAATGACATTTTACTTACTGATAGTACTTATTTTGTCACTTGCAATACCGTTAATGCTCAATAAGATTGTACTGGAAAAATGTGAATACAAACACCAACGTAAAATGGATTTGGTGTTTTTTTCACGTCAAGTATAATTTGCCTATTTGATATGATAATTCTTACACCGATAAAAATTTTATGAAAGGCATTCGCCGCTTCTTATCGTTGACATAAAGAAACGAATTGCTTACATACAGGTACAGTCACGAGCATAAGTATGTATACACTTGGCTTTATTCAAAGACGATTTTCTCCTTCAGTTTTGAATGAAATTTTATGTTATTACGAACAACGTATTTTCGAACCCATAGGTTTGTGTAAGGTGTCGTATTTCAACGTTGCATTCGTTATTTCACGAAAAAATCCCAATTGAAAGTTGCCAAGTGTTGACAAAAAAAAAAGACACGTAGGGTGTTTTGAAATCTGTTGTATCACAGAAAAATGCAATACCTTCAGTCAAAATGTATGGAACAGCAATTATATTTTTTTTATAACCGACGAGTAACTTCTATTGGACTTTGTGAACTAAACCAACCTCATTACTTATATGTCTATGGTGATAGACTTTTGTGTCTTCTGTCTGTTATGTCATAATCTGCGATATGGAATGTGTCCGAACCATGAACGAACAAAATAAATAATATTCCTATTTGTGATCTAAGTATGTTAATTCCACTCCTATCTAATAGGTTATGGGCCCAGAGCACCTACGCAAATAAGGTTTTTATTTTGTTTAATTTCTCGAAAAATAATTTTCTGTAAGAAGAAAAAAAAGACAATTGGAAATTTTTTTTTTTCCGGGGGCATTATAATCTGGTTTAAAATAATAAAAAAGTCCAGCGAAGCACATAGTTCGACAGGAATTCCAATAGAAAAGCTGCAGGGCATGGAAAATTACAATAACTGGAAGTTTTCCATGAAGATGCTCCTGATGCTCGAGGACCTACTCGAAAGTACCGAGTCCACCGACGGAAGCAAAGATATCAGAAAAAATCAGCGCGCGCTTGCAAAAATTTGTCTATCTGTACATCCCAATGCTTTTTCGCTTGTGCGTAACGCAAAATCAGCTTATGAAGCATGGACAAATTTACAAAAGGCTTACGAGGATAAGGGTCTGTGCAGACGCTTAGGATTACTGCGATTGCTTTTTGGAACTAAGCTCGAAGAGAATGCTAGTAACATGGAAGCTTACATTACGAAAATAACGGAAATTGGACAACAATTGCATGACATAGGTTCTCCACTAGACGATGGCTTCATAGCAGTCATCATGTCGAGCGCACTGAAATCCGATTACGACCCGCTCATCATGGCGTTGGAGAATTTCAGCGACAAGCTTGTCAGTGAAACTGTGAAAATGAAATTATTACAGGAGTTTTACAGAAGAGATGACAAGACAGAGACTGCATCGGCTTTGACTACTATTAAGAAGATCAAATGTTACCGATGTAAGAAGCCAGGACACACAAAGAAGAATTGCCCTAATAATGCTGTTTCTACGACTCCAGTGAGTAATGTCAAGGACAAGAAGAAGGTATTATTGTCAGCATTATTGGTAAATCTTAAGAATGATGTCTGGTACAGTCGCCGTCAGAGAAATCGAACCCCCCCAAGACTTAAAGATTATCGGCCGAGCACGCTCGGGCCCGCCGTCGCTCGTCGCTCGAGCGGCGGTGGGCGCGTCACGTGAGCCTTGAGCAGCTCCCTCCCCCGCCGTCGCACCCATCTCTCCCCGAGCGCATCCACCGATCCGCCTCAAATATTACTTGCAAGTTTTTAATAATTTTATATGGTATTTTTTCGGCTTCCTTCTGGCCGAACCGTAATACCAAGAATAACTTACAAAAAGACGCGCGCGCGATTAAGATACGAACCAGGCGCCAGCCGATCATCTGGATCGTGCGTTATACCACTAGGCTATTGGCTCAGTTATCAACCTCAACGAAAATTGGAATAGCATTAGGCTACTCCTTTTATCGAACAAGGTTATTAACGGTCTAATCTTCTAGATATTAAGGTTTAAATTCAACTTCCGTGTTATATTTAATACATTACTGTCTTGTTTTACAAAATGCAAAATTTTTCAAGGTTGCCTGGAAGAGATCGCAGAAAGCGATAAGGCCGCCCATTGTATATTTTGTAGTGTTTGATGTATCTTTTTCATGTTATGTATTTTTGTGGTGTACAATAAAGTATATATAAATAAATATAAATAAATAAATGCAATACGATAATCCTCAATTAACTAAAAGATAAGGTTGAAATTAGCATAGATTTCTTGTTAGGTTGAATAGAATGTGTTGATTGATACCGATTGTTGCACTACCGTCATTTTACTTCAGAAACTTAACTGCTGTATGAACTGCGAGTTAAGGTTGAATTTAGAATACTTCTTCGCCTTATTTACTAAACTGTGATTGATTGAGGGTATAATTACTTTTCAAATGGTTTCGTTTTCGTGCCGATCCGCTTGTGTGTAATTGTCTTCGTCGTAATATTATCAAATTTATTAAGTTTTTAACCAGTTGATACTATTAACCGATGGTATGGTTAATGGTTCGATTAACAAGTTTTTTGAAGGCTAAAAATGTTGTTCTCTGGGAACAGGAAGAAAGCATAAAGAAAAAAGCGACTTACACATATACCTATTTATTGATGCAATCATGTTGCATTATTACTTACAAGTTGGTTTTTTTTTATGTATTTCTAATATTATTATTTTCGTTACAGAGATAAACAGTTCGTAGGTGGATACAAAGGTATCAAGCGACGGGTGATGTGAAATTTGATCGCCAAGGTAAATACAAATGGAGCGACAACGTAATATTGTGAAAGTTCACTCAGGCCACCCTCCAAAACTACGCGTTCAAGTGCATACCTGACTTCAAGAAGTGACACAGTGACATCCTCTCCGTTATTAATAGGCAATTTACTCGGCGGATTGATTGTGTAACTTATCTGATACAATTGCATTGGAACATATATGAGCAAGTGTTAATAATTCCCAATATTTGTGGGATCATTATCTCGTAGTTAATCAAAAACAAACAACCTTTATAATTATCAATCCAGTTATTCTTGTTTACAAGTAGTCTTGTAATGTGTTAACGATGCACCATCTGACCTCACATATTTTTCTAATGTTGTGCTAAATAAGAGTTATCAGAAAATGTGATAAAAGAGAAAGATGTATATTATTGCTATACTATTATAGTTTATCATGTTGGTTCTTTCTCTGTAATTCACAGACACAAATGACAACATTACATTTTTTAACCAGGCTTTTATCCGATAAGATCTTATTGAGTAACTTGTATAATAATAATAAACCTTTGTTTCAGAACACTTAGATCCATTACATTAAGTATATACATATAGTCCTAATTACACAAAAAAAAATCTAATCTTAAACAAAAAAAAAGTCAAAAAGTTATAAAATTAAATCGTTATCGTTCGTTTAAAAAAATTATGTTTTCACAACTTTAAATAAATAAATATTATTTTAGTTATGTTTCTAGAAATATCTATAAACGAACCGTTATCTAATGTTAAACGTTCTAAACCTCATCCAGGGTATCTATTTTGTCTTTAGTTAATATTCTAAGTAAATAACCCCAATTTAACACAGATAGAAAACTATACTCAACCAGGAAGTGGATTCCAAGAAGTCCTAGAAATGTAATTAGAAAAATAAATGAATATTGTTTATCAAAATGCCTAGCTTTTATTACAAACCTCCATTTGATTTCTTAAATAATAATAAACGAAAATCACCTATTAAAGAAACTAAAAAAAGGGTAAATAAATAAATATATAAAGAAAAAAAAATCTTCTCATCCGCGGATTTGAACTCGTGACCATCGCATTGCCAAGCCGCAGTGTTTACCATTAGACCAACACACCATTTACGTTAAATTACCAAAAACTTAAATAGGTTTGATGTCAATACCAAGGGGGGTACGGTTTCTCTGCAGCGAACTGTACGTGGACTCTGGTGCAACCAACCATATGTGCAACAACAAGAGTGCTATATCAGAGTTGAAATCAACTAAAGAACTCACTGTGAACATTGAAAATGGTGATCAGTTATGTACTGCAGGCTTTGAGTATTAAACCAACTGGAGGCGCCATTGTCAGGCGATCCCCGCTGCCAAAGGTACGAGACCGCCGGTCATAGCGGTTATATACATGTGTGCGTATAGTTTATGCTTGTGTTTGTTTTTTGTTTTGTGTGCGTGCGTAACAACGCGATCGAATTGCATTAGTGTATTATTGCGTTCCCTCGTCCCCCGCGATGAAAGTGACAGACTTATTTGCATAGATATTAGTACTTGTGGCGTCTCCGGTTGGTTAATTACTCAAAGACTGCAGGATTAGGTAAAGTTAGAATTAAGTTAGATAGCGGTTTTAGAACAATAACTAATATTTATTTGGTTCCTCAACTGTCAACTAACCTTTTATGAGTGAGTTAACAAGAAAAGGTTATAAAGTTAACTTCAATTCTAAAACCTGTAGAATAATGGACGGGCATGAAACCATAGCTACTGCTAGTTATGTGAATGGTATTTTTCAATTAGATTCTATAGAGAAATTGTATGCAGAAGAAACTTGATTCGAAGGCAAATAAATATATATTTGTAGGTTACTGCAACAATACAAAGGGTTACAGACTCATTGATCCAGAGAACCCTGAGCATTGCATTAAATCACATCATGTGAGGTTTTTAGACGATCGTTTTTGGAAGAAGGATCTGTCAGATGATGATACTAATCAAGTAGTTCATGTTGTTTCAGATACAGAACAGATATGTAGCGCGGACGAAAACACCGGAGATGTAAGTTCTCAGGGTGTGCCTGAACATTGTCCTTCTGATGACAGAAATAGGAATAGGGACACAGTATTTAGTATCAATGACAGTAGTGATTCATCTGAAGTAGATAACACGTTGGATGAAACCTACATTCCAGGGAGTTTATGTGAAGACTCTACAACTACAGACTTCACTGATGCTGTAAATGAAGATCTATTTGCACAACTGGTAGCTCAACAGTATAGGGATCTTGAAGACCCGGAGACTCTAAGGAAGCACTTCTTGGCAATCAAGGTAAAGAATGGAAGGAAGCCATGGAAGATGAGTATAAATCCTTTATTACCAATAAAGTCTGCCGTCTTGTGGATCTACCTAAAGATCACAAAGCAGTAAAATGCAAATGGATCTTTAAGAAAAAGAGGAACTTAGATGGAAGTCTCCTAAAATACAAGGCACGGCTGGTCGCCAAAGGATTTACTCAAAGGTATGGCATTAGGGGTCGCAAACCGGGATACCGAATTTTGAAAATACCGGAATACCGGGCCAAATTTAGGTCTAATTAATACCGGTATTCATTTCATCAAAACCGGGATATTCGGTATTTTCGGTTTTAGTAAAATAAATAAAATTAGTAAACCATACTAAGAGTTAATTTTATGTTTTATGAGAATTTATTATTTTTATGCTTTATGAGAATTAATTATAAGTGCATTTTTTGGTTCGTTGTTCGTTTTGTTTATGTTGAGACTGTTGGGAGATGTTTCAGTTTGATAAACATTTTATTTTTAGAACTGATTCTTAGTAGGAATCCTACTTTCTAGTCAAACACTACATTTAATTAAAGTATTTGAACTAGTTAACCAGTAACCTAAGTTATTTTAATAAAGGAATAAACGTGCATTTAGTATTAGTAAATTATTGCTAAGAACTAACTGATTGATTACCAACATATCAAATAATAAACCTTGTGTCAATAAATATTTTGTTTTATTAAGGGCTGATTTTTCCATCGCCAGATAACTTTTATTCAAGGAATAAAATTTACGTTTGACAGTTTTTGTATGAAATAACTGTCAAAATTTCAAAATTATTCCTCGAATAAAGTTATCAGATGATTGAAAAATCAGGCATTAGAAGATAAATTCATTTAGGTTAGGTACCTACTTACTATTCCTCCGCAAACTAACTTTATTATACTGAATTTGCTAACTTTAGCTTAATCCCGGAAATATCGAAAATACCGGATTATCGGTATTGGTCTGGAGCCAATACCGAAAATACCGGTTTTGCTTAAATGATTCGGTATTGCGACCCCTATATGGAATTGACTACAATGAAACTTTTTCAACTGGTGTCCGTTACTCTACTATCCGTTTGTTATTAGCACTATCTTCAGAATATGATCTGGAAATAAATCACCTAGACGTCAAAACAGCCTTTTTGAATGGTGATCTTAAAGAGCATGTGCTAATGGAACAACCAGAAGGTTTTGTGAAGAAAGGACAAGAACATAAGGTGTATAAGTTGGATAAAGCCGTTTATGGATTAAAACAAGCTGCAAAGTCATGTTATGAAAAAATTAACGGAGTATTAATAAATAAACTCCATTTCAATAGGATGCTTTAAGAAACATGTGTCTATTATAACGGGCAAAAGAGGGAAATGGTTATAATTGCCCTTTATGTCGACGACATAATGTTATTCTCTTCATCGATATCCAAAGAAAAACTCATGTCAGAGTTTGAGATGAAGGATTTGGGACCTGCATATCAAATATTGGGCATGAGAGTATGCAGGAATAAAGAATCGATTACTTTAGACCAGTCACATTACATTGAAACTGTTCTACGTAAATTTAATATGAACGAATGCAAACCGTCTCCAACCCCAATGGAAGCAGGATCGAAACTAAAGAAAAGAGAAGTCAAGGATTCGTCTCGTTTCGACTACAGAAATCTCATAGGTTGCTTAATGTATATTTCAGTCTGTTCCAGACCAGATATCTCACATGCAATAGGTATTCTGAGCCAATTTTACGAATGCTTCGATGAAACACATTGGAATGCTGCGAAAAGGGTCCTGCGATATCTCAAAGGTACAAGTCATTACTTTCTTAAGTATGTTAAGGGCGGATTGGTCATAAATGGCTACACAGATGCTGATTGGGCATCCAATGAGGTTGATCGTCGTTCGTACACAGGGTATGTCACATTAGGTGATTCTGTTATATCTTGGGAAAGCCTTAAGCAGAGAACTGTGGCTCTCTCAAGCACTGACGCAGAGTATATGGCTATTTCAGATGCTTGCAAAGAAGCGTTGTTTTTACGTATTTTTTTGAATGAATGCCTTCAAGTTCATTGTAAGATAAATTTTTACAATGATAATCAGTCGGCACAAAAACTATGCTCTAATTCAATGTTTCATGCTCGTACCAAGCATATAGATATTAGGCACCATTTTATAAGGATATTGTAACTAATAAATTTATTGATATCCGTCGGCTACCAGGTCACCTGTAGGCATATATGCCTACAGGTGACATGGTAGCTGACTTGCTCACTAAACCGTTAACTAAAGAGAAACATGTTAAGTTCTCTTTATCTCTTTTATCAGTGTAATATTTAAGACTTTAGTTGAAGGGGTAGTATTGGACTTTGTGAACTAAACCAACCTCATTACTTATACAGAGCGTTAGGTTAAACGAGGGACATACTTTGAGGGGAGTTAGTATCCATGAAAATGAGCAGCTTTTACTATGGAGCCGAACCTGATATCGCAAAAAAAAAAATCTGCTGTTCAGTACATTTTGACGAGCTATGCGAACATAAATGTAGGAAACGGCTGATTTTTTTTTCGCTATTTCAGGATTATTCCCATACTAAAAGTTGTTCATTTTCATGAGTACTAACTCCCCTCAAAGTATGTCCCTCGTTTAACCTAACGCTCTGTATGTCTATGGTGATAGACTTTTGTATCTTCTGTGTGTTATGTCATAATCTGCGATATGGAATGTGTTCGAACTCCGAACCATGAACGAACAAAATAAATAATATTCCTATTTGTGAACTAAGTATGTTAATTCCCCTCCTATCTAATAATTTCAGCGCTTAGGGGTCCAGAATCATGTGATGAATCCATGGTAACAGGTTGCGAATCGATGTCCCTGTATGCAATGTTAGTGAATAGAGAAATATGAATGCTGAAAAAATGCAATGAAACCAGAAATTAGGCAACAAAAAGCATAAGTCATGTCTGTAAAGTGCACAGTCATTGTAAACAACAGACGCTTAAAGAATGATCAGGTGATCTATCGTAGAAGAATGAAACAGCTAACCTAATTATTTAACAGATTTGTCGCTGCAGCGTAATTACAACACAAGTCATGCTTTTAAAAAAAACAAAAGCAAAATAGTTTTCACCTCGATTGAAGCTTAAATAGATTAATTATACCTTATATAGCGATGATTATAGCGCCTTATAAGCTGTCTGGCTAATTGAGATGACGCCCGGAGTGATGCGGAAATGCAATGAAAATAGTTAGCATTGTTTGTACTTAGCATTGTTCTTCTTGAACGGTTTGAGTGCAGTTTTATGGATTTGAACAAAGATTTTTTTGCGTTTCTTGTAGTTTAAAAAAAAATGTGTTTCTCAAATCTTATTGATATGTGTGACCCTTTTAAAGCCTCTTTAACTACGGATTCATGATACAAGAGGCCTGCGTGTTTCAAGTCACGTCCACCTGTTCTTATTGCCATTGCGTAATTTCTTCTTGTTGGTAATTCTTCAATCAATCAATCAATCATTTATTTAGTTGCAAACATGGGTATTGGCACAAAGATGTTCTTTTTACATAGTATAGTCCTCCATATTTTACCGTCGCAAGGGCATGCAAATAACATAGTACCTATTCTCAAATTAAAATCAAACAAAATAAAAAATAACAATATAAATCACGATTGCAAAAATTATAAATGTCATATTTAGTCAAACAAATGTCATATTAAGGTTGTAATAAAATGTATTAAATAGTAATTACAATTGTTAAATAAATGTCGGACTGATTGCACTACTAATCATAAATGTCAAATCAAATCATAAAAATTATAAATGTCAAAGTTAAATAAATGTTGCAATGTTTACGTTGGTAAAAATTATCACAATGATGTCAACTTTCTTACTATAACCATTTCCATGGTTATTGGTTGTTGTTCAGCCGATGGAGCATTAGCAATTTCAGCAGTAGGCATTTTCAGGCTGTCATTTGTTTCATTAGTTACATCTAGAAAAAAGAAACTAGATTGTTTTAAATATTTTATTATAATACTTTAAAACATTACCAATATAACGTCACAGGTTAGTTTCGTTCCTTTGAGTGCTTTGGTATAGTGGAGAGAGGAGTTTGTTGTTGTCGGTCGTTGTAAGTTTTCCTTTCCAAGATTTATTGGAATATCAAAAGTAGGTCTTTTAGTCACGTGTAAATATTTTTCAACCATTAGGAATAAAAGATCTTGAAGTGAGCTGTATTAATTACCTACCTAATGGAATTATTTGAGTGTAATATGTAAAAGTGTTTTTAATGTTTTCGTGAAATTATAGTGGTTTTGAAAATTAGTCATTTTCATTTATAACTTTTCTATTATCTTACTAGATTAATAACTTTTTAATGATTTTTGATTGGCTCCATTTTTAACCGTGTTTTTTTTTTCTTTAAAGAAATAATTTTATTTTTACTCGTGCATAAACATTCGCTAAATCTGTTCAATAATAAATTATTTAACACAGCACCCCTCTAAAAAACTTGGTTAGGACAAAGACGGTTTTTTGCCGCCATGTCACCGCGCGCTGTGCTCTGATTGATCGCTTCATTTGAATCCAGTCGAGATTCGATTTATGATTAGCACCTATCGGATTTGAGAATCGTCCCTTGTGAGCGTTCGACAATGAGGGGTTCTAAGTTCAAATTGTTAGCTTGTTATATCGGTTTGAATTTGTTTCTTTAATTGTGACGGTTTTTCCTGTACCTAAGTAATTAGATAACTGGCCAACTGGGTAAGTTTAATGAGTTAAAATTCTTATTTATATGAAAGCCATACTTAAGTTGTTTTAATTTTAAGTAAATTTAAGAAATACCTAATGCACATGATAGATAAAAGTATATCTCAAAATTCAGAACCCAAAACGTCTTTACTTAAAACATTCTTCTACTTCTTCGAGCACAGTATGCGTGTGTAGTTTAATTGCTAATAAATAAAAAATCTGTCGAATAAGGCAACTTGAGTCCATTAAATCCGGTTTTATGGGTGGTTTTATTACAGCACATAAACCAGTAATTAACAAATTAATCAACAAAACAATCAACACTTATGTAAACATAATATCGAAAAAGTATTGTAATCTACGTTAAATACGGTGAAAGCTTCCGACACTCGCTCGTAATCCGTTTCCTCTTTCTAGACTACCACATTGTTCTTTAGCTTTTGTTAAACAAATGATTATGAACTCTACTACAAGCAAAACAAGGTTAGATTTACCACAACACAGCCCTTGATTAAAGATCTTTGAAACGTAAGCGCAAAAATTTATTTACGACACCCCCTCATTTAACCGTCTACTGTCTCTCTCGTTAGGGCGTATCGATGGTATGTTTTGTCTCGCTCCGTCGACCCATAATAAATTTCGGGACGATTCTGAATTAACAATACCATAGGCATAATTCGCGAGCCTGTTGCGACGCGCTCATCGGGATGTTTAACGATTGTTTTAATACTTTATGTCATTTTAACCATTAGGTGGGTAGTTTACAATTAATTTACTTCTTACGTATTAGTTATAATATACTTTCATAAATAATTTGTTTAGTAGCAACATATTATTACAATAAGAACGACCACATCGATGACAATTACCAAAACAATTTAATAAAAAAAACTAAGACTAATAAGTACCTTAATCATATTTAACCTTTAACTATCACCAATATTTGTTAACATTGATATTAAACTAATTGAAAACCATCATGAAATAGCAAATATTAAAGCAAAACAATCGATAAAACCAGTCCTGGTACCAGTACATCACTATCCAAATGACGGAGCGTACGCCACTTAATTCAGGGGTGGCATTGCTCAGACGGCAATAACGTATACACGAATAGGTGTCGAGTTGGGCTCCACTGGCGTCTTACTCGGATCAATTCTAATCTCTGTCGTCACGCCCGGAGCGACGCGCCGTGAGCCCGTGACACTTCGACCAAACATCCACTGTATCAATATTTACGTCATCTAATCATAACTGAGCTTCTTTCTTCTTAAATTACGGATGTTTTCGGAGTTTCTTGTTGTTTAGAGATCCAATAGTTGCTCTTCTATTTTTTTTTCAGATTTTTAATTCGATTATCGATTTAGATTAGGTAATTACTTTAAAATGTACTTGAACGTGCATTGCTTTTGCGTGTGTTTATTCGTGTAGTTAGAGTAGATATTTGTTTTTTTTTCTTACCTAAATAACGAAAAAAGGGCCGAAAGATGTTTAGTTGGTAAATCAATTCAACTTAACAATCAGGCCTCAATCACAATCCTTTAAACATTGAAAAAGTCAATACGTCGCCAATATTCAATTCGATTAGGCCGTTGAGCGTCTAAACCCACCGATAAGTAAGTGTAATGCTATAGTCCCTCGGCCTATTACCTGGCAATTTCACAGAACGATCTACGTCGGATCGCGTCGACAGCACACAATGATGTGACACACACGGGCTTTGTAACCGAGAGGGACGGCACTCGCTCCCGCGATTTGTTTACACAGTGTAGCTTTCCCTTTCGCGGCGCGCCTGTGTGCGTGACCATCTGGCGGGCGGCAAGCGGCAGCCCTGCGCCTGTGCTAGTGTTGTGCCCCCACACCGGAGCGCACCCCGCTTCGGGGTAGCCTGCCTACGCTTGTATGCGTGACCCAGTCGAATAAATCTAATATTACACACAAACATATTGGTGGCACGGCGTGTCATTTTTACGCTTGTGTTGTCGCTACTTGGGGTTCTTTATGCGGCACGATGATATTATTATTCTGATGATTACGACATCCTTTATGCTTACAATAAAATAATTAATAAGGGATGAAGTGTATTGTTGAGCGGGAGCTTGTGATCGGTATCGGGCCACTCGGCTCGGTCGAGATTTAAAAAGGTAACGATAAAGTTTATTACCATCTTCACGGCTAATGGCGGCGGCATTGTTTAATTAAAATATAAGCACTTTGGTATTTCGTTTATTGTTTAAAATCTATTGTGCCGATGAGAATTGTTTAGTTTATTGCAAGGCTCACAGATTGCGTGTTGGTGAATAATGAAAATTATTCGTACTAACATCGTAAATTGTAACGATAAAATGTTGTATAATTATACTTAATTGCTTACAACACATAATAAATAATGGTTTTCATTTTCAGGCAATATATTCTGATTGAAACTTTAAATAAACAGACGTAAATAATACATAATTATTAGCAAAACCAACAAAAACTAATATTTTTATTCACGCGATCATAATTTTACGTTAGTAACAAACCGGCTCCATGAATGAACCGGCACACTGATGTCGCTATTAGTGATGTCAAAGATCACGTATCGATAACATCGACAACACTTATTTTTCGGATACCAATATTTTCATGACGAACTCTTCACTCATAAACGTCATATTCAATCAAAATAATATAACGATGCTACTGATGACCTCAATATCAAATTTCAAACAGTAACTAACCTACAAAAGCGTGTTAATTAACCAGGTTGTAGGCACAAAATCTCCAAACATTCTCAATTACTTATTCTGTGACGGAACAGTTGACAGGGCGCTCAACCCCCGTTCAGTTTAACAATTACGCGGCAGGGCTCATTGTGGCGCGACCCTACCACTCCATCCATTGTGGACACCACTATAACGTGTCCAGAATACCCTGAACCCCGCCGAAACACAATCATCCCCCTCTGTGATCCCCTCTGAAGTTTACGCGGGAAGGTAATCGGCTCAATTTACACTGGGAAGTAATATACAAATATTATTATCCAGTCTTTTCACAAATATCAATAACGTATTACCAGCTTCGGGACAGATTTAAAAGTTAACCAACGTGATTTTTAAACGTTTAAATTACTTTATTTGGTGTTAATTTGAATAGGCTTCCGTTAAATGACATGTCAGTTTTGATTTTTGGATATCGTAACGAGGTAGCATGTCATTGTTAATAATCGTGTTACATTTTGTTAGTAACATGATCAGTTATTGTGGATGACTATTATTCATTAAGTTATCAAAGATTATTGCAGACCGATGATAGACAACCGTTCTAGCTACTAAACGTAATCTTAACACTTCAAACGATTCAATAATTAGCAAAGATTAAAATTAGCCGAACTGTTCCAATGAGCCGAGATAGAAACTTGTTGAAATTTTAGAAATATTTAACTTTGAGACGCGCCTCAACTTAATTATAAATTGGGTAATTTAATTAAATTTGTAAGAGTTTTACTTGTTCTCGGCTTTCTGACCTTTATAAGGGTAACGTCAGCATCATAGAAACCATGATTGTACAAGTTTTTCTTCAAAGTTTCAAGTATATATATTTCGCATATAATTGTGCAACAGATCTGGGATACCGTCGTGTGGTCCCTGACTGAGAATAAACCACGACTTCCCGTGGGAACCGAACGAACTTGCTGTGGGACCTTATTTTGAACCCTAGCCGGCTTGGGTTAGGTGACTATGAATTATAAAACAATAAAAAGGACACATTCTTCTTGAGAACATCGTGACCTGCCCTATAGATTAATGCACACCCTAAATACTTATCGATCTATCATATTAGGGAAAGTTACTATCTAATTTTGGATAGGTGGCCAACTTTAACACAGAGAAACGTCTAGAAAAATTTAACTCTATAACAGTCATCTCAGATAGAAGTTAAAATACCAAAAATTTTCATCTTCTGTCACTATTAGCTACTAGCTTCTCCCACTAGAATAGCAGCAGGGGACAAATTAATGTCAAGTACTCTCTACTACTTCAAGTAACATAAGTTATTTTGGGAGTCAAACTAGGCCAAGATGACCTCAATCGATCTTCAAAACGATCCCGATTCCTTTGCAAAGATATTCAAAGTTAAAAGGCGAGCAGGAGTTGCACTCATGTTATAAAAGTAACTTATGCGCCTCCTCTGTAGACGCTCCTCCCACAACTAGAGAGCAACCTTTTTCTAACGGGTATAAAGTCATGAACTTTGAGGTCAATAAAATTCGACCAGACTCGTCCTTTGTGAAGGCTGTCTACACATTGTGCTTACAGATTTCTAACTCTTTTTAGGCGAAAATTTTGTGACAAGTGGATTATGATTTAAGTTAATTAGTTACGGTGTTTTCGTGCAACGGCCGTAGACTGGACAATGTTGACCCTCGCAGATATTACCTTCAGAACGAAAAATAAAGAAAGGAAATGCTAAGAAGTCAATTTTAAAAAAAAACACAGGTCAGGCTCATGACGAAAAAGTACGTGACAGAACAAAAGCCACAGTAAGTGAGTGCAAAGTCAGGGACATTCGAGTGAAGTTCTGAGTTATTTCTAGCGAAGATCTGTAATATGTCAAAAAAGTGGTAATAGATAGTCGTCACAAAGTTAAGCTCAATGGATTTTTGTTTATACATTTAGTATCGTTTGGCCACTGTCTCACGCGATAGCTAGTTTGGAGGGCGTCCGGGAAGTGTCCGGGCGGGGTTTTTAAATATTCCGTTTATTATTTTTTTTTTTGGTAAGTACCAAAAAGAAAAGCGTTACTATTTCTTTTTGTTACCAAAATACCTCTCAGATAGAGAAGTGTATAATGGTTTAGTAAATTAAGCATTTTATTTGTATTGTTGAGGCATAATATGTTGATTTTCTATAAATAACAAAAAAAACTGGCCAAGTGCAAGTCGGACTCGCACATGAAGGGTTCCGTACCACAAGGCGAAAACGCCGAAAAAAACACGTTTGTTGTATGGGAACCCCCCTTAAATATTCATTTTATTTTGTTTTTAGTATTTGTTGTTATAGCGGCAACAGAAATACCTACATAATTTGTGAAAATTTCAACTTTCTAGCTATCGCGGTTCTTGAGATACAGCCTGGTGACAGACGACAGACGGACAGATAGCGAAGTCTTAGTAATAGGGCCCCGTTTTTACCCTTTGGGTACGGAACCCTAAAAATATGATACTTAACGATGTTTTTATTTGATGTGATGTGATGGCAGCCCTAGCTAGAAGTAACCTCTTCGCTCCAGACGTGAAAACTCCCAGGTTGTACAAACAGTCCGTCCGTGTGTAGCAATGACTTTCTATTATTGCTGTTTTGAATTCATGAGTTGTGGCGCTACAGGTTCATAACCAGTTAATATTGTTTTATATCATACGCTAATTTAACCCTTCAGTTTAAAGGTTAAACACGCGTTTAACACACTTAAGTACGTACAGTGTTAGTGAAAATCAACAACTGTATGATTGGAATTTTATTAATAAAATTGCTTCTCAGATTCAAATCGACAAGGGACAGAAAATTCGAAAAAAAGGAACCTGCTTTATTTAGTGGATCCATAACCAGGGGTTGACCAAGTTTAATACAATTTTAAGAACAGCACATGCCCATATATAAACACTTGGTAATAGGTTTTAATTAGGTACTTTAAATTTCTTTTTAAACATTTTCGAAAGCAGGCAGACCAGCTTCTGAAAGTTAAAAAATCCAATATACCTAATTAAGTTTCTCTGTGCCCTTTGGCAACAATAATAAATAAAGATAAACATCAGGTAAAACTACACAAATAATTCAGTGTTAACACCAAGATATGTAACCAATATTATCATATATTCACCACATTTAAATTCCATAGCGTACATACCTCACGTGTAACATTACACACGCGATTTTCTCTGCGAATCTTGCTTGTACTGTAGTAAATACAGATCTAACTAAAGAGACAATATCTCCGACGTTAAAAGGCCAGCCCGAGTAGATGGGAGGAGGAGGTAAGGGGTGGCCCACCCTCAGTGAAATTACTACATTTTGAAGGGAACAACTTTTTATGAGAATAAGCCGTGCCGCTATGAATCTCGAATTATAAGCGAATTGAGTGGTGGTGGTGCAATACTGTTCGTGATAGACTCTATCAATTTTTCTAATTATTTGTTTTTAATTATTAGGTCAGTCTCATAAAATATCAGTATCATCATCTCACAGTATTCCACCACTTTTACGCAACACCTCAACAATCTGTCTTCAATCAACCAATTAATGTGAGTTAACGAACTATTCAAGTTTATTAGTAATTCGGCGGGCGCAGGGACAACACAACAAAGTTTTCAAATAACTTTAAACTCTTGTAGTGACAACCTTATCGTCGTAAATGGTCGGGATGAGTCGGGAGAGGTCGGCTGCGGTCGGTCTCAGTCAATAAGGTGCATTGGCCGCCCCAAGTTGCCTACTCGACGTAACACTGGACCAAGGAGGACGGGGAGAAAATCTCCCGCGAAATGGGGTAAAGCGATGACAATTTGGTTTTACTTTACCAGATTGTTGTAACGGAAGATATTTATTATTAATGAGATTTTACTTAAAATATTTATTTAATAAAATATTTATTTAACCACGAAAGTTCACTCCAAAAGAACGTGGCAGAAGGTTCTCGTTGCGAATTTTCCTGTGTTTTTTTTTGTTTTTATGTTTATTTGCAATTGCAACCCAGTTACTGGAAACGTTACATTAGATCCAATATTTAAATAATCGTAATAAAATTATTATGACACTCGACGAACTTTAATTGATATTCGACGGCCTTTATTAAAAAGTTTTCTATCTAAACACGTCTGCGGGCTCGGCATGCCATATGGCCACACCGTCGTCGCTGCGAGGAGATGAGATTCTCCACGGGTCGAAGGGTGTGAACAGGCGCACCGACTCAAATACCGTTAGGGATAATTGTGTCTCTTTTATTTACACCAGCGCTTTAACAGCACACAGGAGCAATCTAATACACTTCTGAATTCAATAGTCTTTTGTTTCTTCATCATGACGTTTTTTATTTGGTCCAAAGTTTAGTCGCCTGTCAGTTGTTTAGTTAGAAGTCAGTTTTTATACGACCTTGACAAACTCGTCTCCGTGTGACCTGCGAATTTTATAGCTTATAAAAAATTGCCATCTTTATTTGTATTCCGGAATAGGTATTAGGTATACTTCAAATATAATACAGGTGCGTTCCGCATTACAATACCTACCTAAAGTGTCCGTAGAACCACTATTTAGTAGGTATATCAATTGTAACCGAATCTTGGTAAGGTGTTACATAACATGAGCGTGAGATATCCCTGTGGGCGGCGGGAACGGAATGCCGGAGGAAAGCCGACGGCCTTGACACGACAATATTTGGTGCGCCTACCTAAATATACACAGACCACAAAAGTACACTTGGAATCAAAGTCAGAGCGACAGAGGCTCAATTTCTTTGGATAGAACTTTCTCACTCTATAATCGTTGATATAAGGGTGACGTATACAGTTATTGAGCTTTCACGCTCAATGGGCCGGCGCTACTTATCGCTGCACGGTAATTAAAACCCTACGGTTGCGCATGTTATACTAACTTTTGTCCAGTTGATATAGTATTGGATTTTACAATAGCCAGAAAATATCCCTTAAAGTACAGAGTCTATTTTTAAACAATGCAAAAAGCTGAACCATATCGCAGTGAACAAAAAAATGGAAACGCTGAAATGTGTCATTTTTACCGTGTATCGTTTTTTGTTTTGCGCAACGGACGAAAAAGAAAAAGCAAAGAGACGATTAAAAATGATCCACGTGAATGTATTCGCGCGGACAATATTTTAAAACAAAATGTCACACGCTTTCCACGGGTGTCTGCTCCCACCCCAGGCGGGGGGCGACGGGGGCGTGGAGGGGCGCCCACCCCCGCTCAACCAGTGGGGTGTCATTGTGGACTGTGGTGTCGTAACTCCGCGAACTTTTTAATTTACAATTAGGTAGCTTCCCATTTCTCTGCCCTATTTAGCTCTCGTTTTTCCGGTAGACACCGCCGCGGTCGCAGTTCGTAATTAAAATTTATTTATCAAATTACTGCGCCCTAAATCTTTGTGATTTTTTTTTTAAGGAAGGTACTACGTCTTAAATTAACCCTTAAAGTAATCTGCGTGCTCCACATTTTCAATGAGACCATTTCACAAACTCCTTTGTTGTGTGGCTGAAACAAATGAAAATCGCCATAACACCATTCAATTTCAGTTGACGAAAGTGAATGCTCATAAAAATAACAAATGCTACTCAATGGAACACTGAAATCGCTACTAAACAGCCGAACGTCCGGCAAAACAACGAAGCTGGCATGAAAGAGCAATTGTATCGGAACATCGTAAATGACAGCGACCCTTGACCACGGGGTGTCCGTCACTGATCGCTTATTTTGACAAATATCGGCCTACTAATTAACTTGTTTTAAAACAGTGGATGTTCGACTTTTTCGCCTATTATTTGCTTGGTTTAAGTAATAAGTGGTTGAATATTTGTCCAATATTGCTTTGGGATACCTAGTACCTACTTAATATTTACTGTCATAATTAAAAAACATAATTTAGTTTACCCAAAAAAGATTTTTCTTTTTTCTTTCTTAAAGATCAAAATAGAAGATTTCATAGAAGTTAAATTCAGTAGTCAGTAGTGCAAAGTGATATTTGACTAAAAACAGAAAATCAAGCATGACGACTTAATTTTTGTTCTTTTCTCCTGAAAAATTTAGAGATTACTCGTTTTTCGTGAAAAGTGTTATTTATAATAGGTAATTCAAAATGAGATACCTACAATCCAAACCCCATGGTAACTTAGCCTAGGTGTTGGAAAAATATATTCCGCCTTGCGACAGACATGTGACTACACCAGCAGTAAGATTAGCAACCAGTGCAGCGGGGTAGTTGCGTAACGTACTATCAGTAGCAATGGCTTTCATTTTGACAGCTCAACAACATTCATTGTGATATTTAGGTTGTCGAGCAGACAAAATTATCGAATTATGAAGCAATGGGTTATTAATATCCTTCAAAATGATTCAGATTGAGATTGATAGTGTGTTACGCAATTAGAGTGCAGCAGTTGAGCGGTTATAGTAACAGAATTCATGAAAAGCGAAAACAAGAAAACAAAAACACGTCTTAGCTTATAACTTGCACCACACGTCGTCGAAAGCATCCGCTGAATTTGTCGCAACACCCGTGGCGTCTGTTTTTGTACCGCTTATTCACGCGGATGCCTTTACTCCGTATCCTTCTTTTATAACCGTCCTTTTCTCTACATGTTGAGACAATTATACTTCATAATGCTATTGCCAATACAAAGAACTTGGTAATACGACTAGTTTTTCAGAATAAAGGCTCGTTTATACGTCGTCACTCTTTTGTAAACTGCGTGACTGGGTCAACATTGGACTATTTTGTACGACAGCTGCATTAATTGGGTGCCCTCACGCATTAAAATAATTTAAAAAAGGGGTCCGTATATACCACCTTGTATTAACATACATTTACCTTACAAAATCCATTTAGTTAAGAGTTGAAGTATTTAATCCTTGCATATTATTTACAATCTCTGTTTATTAACCCCAGAGAGCAGTGGTGGCCACGGCTTACGAGTTGTAGGTCCCAGGATCGAACCCAGACAAGCGTTTTACTTTGTGTAATTTATTCCATCACCACTGCTCTGAAAACGGTGAAGGAAAACATCGTGAGAAACCAAAAATTCGAAGACATTTGTGACATCTACCAGCCCGCACTGGGCCCGCGGCGGCGTGGTACATTACAGCCCACTCCCACTCGAAGAGAGGAAGCCTATGATTATGTTTAAGCTTACATAAGTAAATTGTAGGTATGCTTGTAAACAATATGATTAGAATTTAGTCCAAAGCGTCACAAGAGACAAAAATACAAGAACCATTGCAACAATTTGTGAATGAACATGTAATAAAAGGTCTATAATTAAAATCTTTACTCCCGCATTACTACTTCTTACAATGACCGGTCGTACAAACAGTAACCGGGTACTTCACAGTTTTGTCTACGTTTAACAGTGCGTAGTTATTTTAGTGTAAAACTGAAAATAGTAATAAGAGGGCGATCACTCCGGGTCTATTTGTGTACTAATAAAGTTATTTCAGTCCTTCCCATATACCGGGTGGCGGGAGAAACCACAGAGAGAGCCGATGGTTTTCAATACACCATGCATCCGATAACATTCTAGCGAAGATTTTATGTCGGCAGCCTCTTCTTTCAGCCGTCATATAAAACTCTATTAGGTATACTGATGTGGAGATTTTCATTTTACATCAATGATTTTTACGTGCATTTATAACGGTATGATTTTTATGCTTTTCTTATTTGAGCATTTATTTTTGTTAACGTTCGTGAGTTATGTTCTTTTATTAATTACAACATTTATATTCCCTTCCCTTGGGTTATAAATATATACACTGACTGGATAAACTTTTTCGTAACTGTGTCCATACTGGATTGAAGTGGATTGTGAAATCAGACACTTGTGTAACTTAATGTCGTATAATCACGGTAAAACATTTCTGTAAAGGGTACACTAATATTGTAAAAGTACTGTCACGGGAACTATTTAATTAAGACCACACCGATATATGAAAACGCGTGCCGGTTTGTTCTAGATTAAATAGTTCCCGTGACAGTCATTTTATAATATAGTGTAGGTACCCTTTAACTGTTTTACCGTGACTATACGACATTTAAGTTACACAAGTGTTTGATTTCAAAATCCACTTCAATCCAGTATGGACACAGTTACGAAATCGTCTAATATTAAATAAACTATTAAAATAAAAATGCTAATTAAACTTTCGACCCACTAATTATGTACTAAGGTTTAAGAAAAGAAAATATCTAAGTTTTGACTCCATTCATTATTAAATGATCAGTAAAACTTTCTTTCTAAAGTACCCTTCAAGAAACCTATGCATTTAGAGACAAAGAAAATAACAATGAATGCATTTTTCAACCAAATCCTTCAGCCGTTTGTGTGTAAAGAAGTAACAAACATACAAACACACTCGCAAACTTTCGCCTTTATAATATTAGTGTGATTATTGTAGGATTCAAGAAAATGAATCGCAGCACAGCCCTGAGTCGAGCCCACGTTAACTCAAACATGTAGGTGGCATGAAGTCAGTCCTGAAAATCAAACATCTCTACGTCTAGACTCGATTGAATTCCTTCGGGAACGCTTCCGAACCGATCCGATTTCCCCACGGTAAATAAATTAATCGCAACTCGGTTTATTTTTATACATCGCTAAATAATGAAGTCCATTTTTATTTTTATATAGGCACCTAGGTACACAATTTAACCTTTGACCTTTGAGGTAAAATATTTTATAAAAACCAAATAAAGGAAGGTATTGTCGATTGTGAAACGCCCACGATTTTTGTCGTGGATATTTTTAAAACGAATTGTTACGAAATCATTGTATTATGTAAAAGATATTTGTTTACACGGAAAGTTAGTTATCTTATTTTGAAACAATAATAACTCGAATGGCATTCTTAACAAGTTACATGTATTTGTAAATTACAATGTTAGCTCAGGCTCATTGGAGTAAAATAACTTGATTTATTTCTGTTTGCATAGTGCAACCATTCTACATATTTGTAACAGCCTTGCTGACGGACTATCGGCAGAATAATGCTCAGGCGCAGGCAACATACCGTTAGGGCGGCCTTTGTCGACACGAGCAAAAAAGCCTTTTGGATCCACACCGCCCGCGCCGCTACCCTTGCCGGCAAAAAACATAAAACAGAAAGAAAGGACCTCAAATTAGGGAATCGGCATCGGAATGTTGCACCCGTAAGTTGAAGATGGGCATTTATTATAAATCGTTGAAATTATAGCCTCGAAGCATGGCGCATCCCTTTTGTCCTTGCCTCGAGTTAGATTGATGGAAGTTTATCATGCAAAAAACATCGGAAACTATTCTGTTATGGTTATTTACACCGTGGCGATGGCGCCTTGTTTTCGTAATTGATGTTGAAGTATGACTGGTTTATTATGCGTTGACGTTGTTGTTTGATAAGCAACGTGTTCTCGAGTGTTCGAATATTTTGGGAGAAGTAGCTAAAAATGTCTTTTTACATTACTACAAATAAGATCTCAAGTTATCTCTAGCACCTTGCATTTCAAAGAAGTTTTAAGGATCAAAAGGATGGCAAAGTAAACTCCTCTTCACAACTTTAAGAGCAAACTATGAAGGTGATCTTCATCGTGTGGGAAAGAAGCTTGCGCACAAAACCTCCTCAATGTAACAAGGCGATTCAAATTCTCTCAAAATGTGGGAATCCGCTACACTTGAATGGGAATCCACAACTCGATCAATACCCGTCTGGAATATTCCCAAAATTGTAATTTGGCTGTAAAAAATGTTTACCTGTTATAGAGCGGAAAGGCCCAATGCCACGTGCGCCTGCAGCTTGTACTCCGGTGTTTTTAACAACGCACCTCCTTGGCATTATCCTCGACATTCTGTTGTTTTTTGTATTGACATAACAATTAGAACCATGTCTTTGTAGTACTCTTAAATAAAGACGAGTGTTTTTGTCGTAGAGTAAAACTGTTTGACTATTTGAAGGCCAGAAGAGTTAGGTAGGTACTTAATTTTGGTCAATATTATTATCTCCTTAGCTTTAAGTATAACTGTAATTAGCAAATATTAATAAATTCATTTAACTTAGCAAGACACAAAGTAATCGTAAAGCGCGAGGTTCATGAGAATCGTCGTCAATTTCTTTCAACAATAGCATTACAAAGAAAAATATCTTGGGGCGCAGATAGCACCGAACTGAGCGGCGAGATGAGTTGCCCTTAGTTGGAGAGGGTGTGAGGCAGACGAGATTCGGCTGTGGTATAGGTGATGAGCGGAGAGCGATGTGATGTTGATAGCGAGTCGTGCTATGTAGCTCTAACCACAATACGTGTAGAAAAATTAGAAATAAGAACAAAAGAACTTGAGATAATACAGGGTAGCAGGGTCATCGACGCGCAGCAACCTGTTACCATGGATTCATTACACGATTGGACATTACACTGGACCCTCTTTTTTTTTTTTTGCGTATGGGAAATCATCAAATGACTCCTCCCGCTCTGGGTGGAGCGGAAGGGAGTGTGAGACTCTTACTGACTAAAACCCACCCGTGTTCCTTCCTTAGCCCTTTATGTTCCGGGCCAGCGGTAACCCTTTCGGACAATCCCGCTGACCCGGCAGGCTTCGGCCCTAAGGGGCCCCTCCTCGATGCTGACATATCTTTGAGGCGCGCGTGGAACACGTACGCGCCGTCCGGCACGGGCCTGGACCCCCTGCGCTGAATGTTTTCGTTGGTTATTAAAAAAAATTGCTGTTCCATACATTTTGACCGCGTAGCTTGCACTTTTCTATAAAACAGCAGATTTTTTTTGACAAAAAATTCTACGCTAAGAGGACTAAAATCATGTGCTGAATTAATGGTTTTAGTTTGCACGTCGATGTCTTGTATCAGATTGTGCCGTCTTAATATGAACTGTTTAAGTCCGAAAAATTAAGAGGGTAAGGGTCAGGACACATTGATCGACGGCGTTCGACGGTTTATCCAAACAAAAAGAGAGCAAAGTATGGAACGACGTACGCATCCTTTCGCATCGACGCGACGAACACGCTCCGGCGGCGGACCGACACAAAAACGCGATCGTTCGTCGGATCCTCAGCGGTGGATCGGCGTAATGCGTAAGTACTAGTGTGCTCCTTTTCAATCGGCAAAGTGCGAAAGACCGTTGATCAATGAGTCCTGACCCTAAAGCAAGAAGACTAGTTATAGAATGGAGAGTGTTACGAAAAAGTGTCATTATAAAACTCTCTAAACAAGAAAACGCACATGTATCGAAGTTACACAATATCGTTCGTTTGAGTTAACGGTAGCTACTAAAGGAAAAAAATTAAAAGGTCTCCGTGGCCTACGTGATCTTTTCGTATCTACTTCACCCACCGCTCCCGCCTGCGAATGTAACTTGTGGCCCACACTCGAAGATCCCTGTTGGATGGGACTCACCCGCTCTGCCATAAATCTTGGGACCCTCGACCGCCACCCGGATTCTCGCCGAAAATATCTATAAATACCCTCTCCTACCTACATATTTCAAATATTAACAGGGAGACTAGCCAAGTGACAAAGTCAGACATTTTCAGACTTGTTCGAGCGAGCTAATCAACCAACGCTACTGTTGTTTTTCTGTGTAATCTTTTCATTTATAACTTCATGAATGAAAAAGGACATTTTTCAAGAACGCTGATGTTTTCTATATCTGAAATCTGTATGGTTGCCTGTAAAGATATAATTCAAGAATTACTTACTCTGAAATTATAATCCAGTTGCAAAGTATTTTAGCACTGTGTACAGACGCCAGCACATCAAGCTACCCGAAACTGTCAGATTTTCCCAATCGACCTTAAACCTTATGCTGTGTTTAGTATTTTCAATACTAAATTTTTTATGTTTTAGTCAGTAAGAGTCTGACACTCCCTTCCGCTCCACCCAGAGCGGGAGGAGTCATTTGATGATTTCCCATCCACAAAAGTCTATATTAAATTGTCTATGGCAATCTCTACAAAATTACCTATGTAATCTGTGTAATGAGCCCTTCCGTTTCGGTCTCCGTACCAGCGTCACGTCTCGCACATTATTCTTAAAATTAATACCTAGTTACCTTTCCTATCTATCTAGGTACAACAGTATATGAAGTGTTTAAGAGTAATCAGTGCTCAATAAATTTTGTGTCAACAACAGTCAGCGTTTCACTCAAGCTCTAACATGCTGTAGCGATAAAGTTGAAAATCTATTAAAGAAATTTGACAGATTGTAGTAGCTTGATGTGCTGGCATCTGTACCTACTAAGTACCTATTTTCCGTTTAATATTTTCTGCACATAATCAGCCTATAATGTCCCCACTGGCGGGATACAGGCCTCCTCTCTGTGGGAGGGTGTGGGCTGTAATCCACCACGTGGACCCAGTAGATCTCACATGTCTTCGAATTTTCGGTTCTAAGACATTTCATCATGATGACAGTTTTGAGAGCAGCGGTGATAAAATAATTTACACAAAGTAAAGCGCCTGTCTGGGTTCGAACATACGGCCAACAACTAGTAAGTTGCGGGACATACTAGTTGTAGGGCGTAGGTTCGTAAGTCGCGGCACATCCTAGTTGTAGGGCGTAGGTTCGTAAGTCGCGGTTGTAACCACTGCTCTCACTAATAATTTCTTTTAAGGGGCTTACATGACCTAAAGCGCGGTCACTGTCGGACTGCATAGAAAACAAAGAGAAGCGCGATGACGCAACGCTGGTAATTTATTGCAAAATATGAAGCAATTATTTAATTACAAAAAATCTATTGTTTGGACGAAAAAATTAAAACACTAGTATTTTAGTATGTTGCTTGTAGAATAATCTGACAAAAAATCAAAATGATTGAATGTATATTAGTATGGTTTTTATTGTAAAAAGAAAGTTTTTAAAGGTATCTTCATGATTTTTTCTATCGTATCAAATTAGTTGTATTATGTTTTCATGTATCCTGAGGAATATAATAATAATATAATATTTTTCTGATTTTTTTTACTGTAGTCGATCATATAGGTACTTTTATTGTTACTATAACTTGCGTTTTTCGTGTTTAGCTCCTGTAAGCCCCTTAATTAATAATTTTAATCCTTTTTCATTTTGAGTGATTCTGTGGTAGTTTCGAGTATATCCTTGATTGAATCGAGGTCGAGGTCTGAGGTCGCGCGGTGATTGTCCCCGGGTGGGGCGCAGGATCTTTGTATTCCGTTAGATTTGCATGCTCACTGATAACGTAGCCGTAAAGCTAGCTGCATTTTGAAGATACGCTCCTAAATGCAATTAATACAATCTTATCAATCTTTATTGTAAAACGTTTTAACGGCAGTGTAACAGCAGTATAATTATAAACTAGATTGCTATTCATGAAAAAAAAACGAGTGTGCTTATTACCACACGACTGAAGTGAAACTTAAAGAGAGAAAGAAAATGTGCGCGCGCACTGCTGTCTCTTGCTTATATCCCCTACTTAACTTCCGTTCGCCTTGCCCGATCACACTTTTCGTAACGCTTACGTCACGCGTTCGCCAGCTTACTCCCCAAGTCAAGCGTGCGTAAAGAAGTTTCACTTCAAAAAGAAACTAGAGTAGGTACCACCGATACGAAAAGAAGAAGACCTTTACTAAATATTTTGCAAAACAACTACTTAACACTTTATTCGAAATTATTTATATATTTGTTGCTCTATTTGAATAACCAACAGCCATCCAAATAACTTTATTACTAAAATATTATTATACTTAAATATTAAGATTTGTTATCATGACAGAGAATTTTATATTTTGTCAAAATCATAATAAAGAGTATTTAGTAAGTCGTAAGTCGTCATAAATAACCCTTACCAAGACAAGATTATCGCAATACATTGTCATCAGTGAACAGCTGGTTGCACTAATGGGAAACACAACTAATTAGTAGAAAACACGCCCCAGGATAAAAGGAACAAAGTAAATACTTCATTTCAAGTAACAATAGAAAAATGACTTACCAACTGAATTTCGACAAGCCGTAGTACGACAAGATTTTATTTCGACGATATGGAACTCCGACACGTCTTCATTTCGACAATACTTTAGTTCGAAATACCTTAAGTCCGACACTGCTGTACTCCAACAAAGCGTTTCTTCGACATGACTTAACAAGGAAACGATGCGACTTCGACGACATGCTTCTTCGATAACAATGGTAGTCCGACATGAGTCAATTTCGACGTACTCTACTCCTGCATGCTATACTTCGACAATAGCTTACTTCGACGTGATGTATCTGAGACACGATGCTACTTCAAAATTATTCTGCGACATTAGGGAACAACTAAACTTGTGAAAGATGATATGGCTAGAAAGGAGGTGACTACCGAGATGACAACTAATAGAGAAGTATGGAAGAAAAAACATGTGGCGCCTACCCCAAATAAATTGGGATAATAATTATGGGTAAGAGAATTATGATAAGGAATAAATAATAACTGGTATTTTAAAAAACATTATTTTTATTAGAATAATGTAATATAACGCTAATATCTGTCACTCTCACAACCCATCGAATTTCTTTGAACAAAAATGTAGTTTATCTCAACAGTTAGCGTTAAGGGTATCGATTTGTAATTTACCGAACATGTAAACAGATGATATGAAGAAATAAGGTACTTAAAATGTATTTATTTATTTTTACTTAGAAAAAATATCCACAAACGTGTAGGTTCCGCTAGCATGTTAGCTGATAAAAAAAAACGATAGATTAGTTGTTCCCTAATGTCGCAGAAAAATTTCGAAGTAGCATCGTGTCTCAGATATATCACGTCGAAGTAAGCTATTGTCGAAGTACAGCATGCAGGAGTAGAGTACGTCGAAATTGACTCATGTCGGAGAACCGTTGTTGTCGAAGAAGCATGTCGTCGAAGTCGCATCGTTTCCTAGTTAAGTCATGTCGAAGAAACGCTTTGTCGGAGTACAGCAGTGTCGGACTTAAGGTATTTCGAACTAAAGTATTGTCGAAATGAAGACGTGTCGGAGTTCCATATTGTCGAAATAAAATCTTGTCGTACTACGGTTTGTCGAACTCAATAAACCTTTCTTTGTTATCTTCTAGAAAACCTCAACATCAGCCCGGTGTCTTGATTTGTTTCCTGTCAATGGGAATAGCAGTAGAATCGTAAATTAGCGAAATGTGGGTGTATTTTTACAACTCTGCACATCCTCGGGGAATATAATCGTGATCATGTCAAAAACCCCCAAAAAATGATCCAAGATGGCGTACACAGGTGTTTTACGGCGTACCGATCCATATCGTGCAGCCTTGATTCTATTCCGCGACGGCCGCGCTGACACAGTTAAAGCGAACTCGACAAGCAATGACTCAATCGACCGACGCGTGACGAAAGCACGATCCTTGATATGCTCACTAATAATGCACACGATTCATTAATGTTAATATATATATATTTTTTTTATATATGACCTGTACCCTAATTGCGAAACACACTATATCAATCTGAATCATTTTGAAGCATATTGCTAATCCATTGCTTCATATGTTCGAAAAATGTGTCTGCTTAACAATGCAAACAACGCAATGAATGTTGTTGAACTGTCAAAATGGAACCTATTGCTACTGATAGTGTGTTACGAAATTACCCCACTGGGCAACTACTTTCTGTGGTAAGAGCAGTGGTGGCCCAGTGGTTATGGCCCCGACTTACGAGTTGTAGGTCGTGGGTTCGAACCCAGGCAGGCGTTTCATCATCATCATCATTTCAGCCGAAAGACGTCCACTGCTGGACATAGGCCTCCCCCAAATACCTACACTTCATCTTGTGCTTGTTATTATTGGGGGGGCGTTTGCCATAATCGCCACGCTTGGCAGGCGGGTTGGCGATCGCAGTATGGTATGGTGGTGGAATGCATAGAGAACGCTGCTGCTCGGCGTTTCACTTTATGTAAATAATTTCACCACCACTGCTCGCGAAGCGGTGAAGGAAAACATCGTGAGGAAACGGCATATCCTAGAACTAAAAATTCAATGATCTACCTACCTATGACATCTACCAATCCGCACTGGGCCCGCGTGGTGCATTATAGCCCACTCCCTCTGGAAGAGAGGAGCCAGTGTCCCAGCAGTGGGAACACTAGGCTGATAATGCTTATTATGCAACTGCTTTCCAATATTATTCCAACTTGGGTGTCTGAAACAACGGAAAATGAACGTGTTTTCCTCAAAAAACCGTCAATATTTATAAGTGTGTCGTTTCCATAAAGTTCATTTCGTAATTGTCGTTTCAGCCGATAGACGTCCACTGCTGGACATAGGCCTCCCCCAATTTTGGGGGGGGTTTGCCATAATCGCCACGCTTGGCAGACGGGTTGGCGATCGCAGTATAGAATGATGGTGGAATAAATAGAGAACGCTGCTGCCCATTCTCCGGTAAGACCCTTAGTCGCCTTTTACGACACCCACGGGAAGTGAGGGGTGGTGCAATTCTTTAAGTCCGTTCGTAATTGGCCTGGGGGTAATTCCTGACTAGAAAATATACGAATCGTATAAACTAAGGAAAACTGGAAAATTTTCTACCGAGAACTCCAGCAAGTCTTGTTCTAAAATTTCAAGTAATCAACTAAGTTTATAAATAAAAATAACCCAAAAAACCTTCATGATTTTCCAGGATCATAATAAATTCTTGCCTCTTTTTTTAATCATAAAACAATACAAAAATTATGTTAATAAGTACACATAGTAATTCCTCCCTATCAGATAAAATTTATGAGTGCTCCACTTAATAGCACTTAACTAAAACTTTATTCAACCTACTAGCTTCAGCCCACAAGTTCATCCGCGTAAAATTTCTTGTTTTAACATAAAATATACCTTACCTTTCCTAAACGTTTTTTTTATTAAATATATTTTTTTTTATGTGTTTGACACATCTCGGGACCCTCGGGCCCCGGACCTTTGAAAGGCGCACGAGGGGCCAAAGCCAACTCGCAGAGGTCCCTTAGACAATTTTAAATGCTAAGGAGGCACTAACTGATGATTATCTCTGTTTGCACTATGCAAGTGCACCCAAGAACTGGTGCAGGACTATTGCAGAATATTATTTATATCCTATAGAAAACGACACTGTAGCTTCCATTAGTGAAAGAATTTTCGGAATCGGATAAGTAGTTGCGAAAATTACCCCCTAAATAAAAAACTCACAAATTTTACATGTTTATAATATTAGTACCTATAGGTAGATAGTACATACCTTGTTCACACGTACCATACACATTGTACATACCATAGAACGTACCTTACAACCTTATTTTGCCCACCGCCCACTTTGAATTTTTTTTTTCGTAGTTTTCCCCAATTTTTTTACATATTTAAATATGTAATATTATATAGTCGTAAGACATATCTTACGACTATATAATATTACACATTTAAATTCTAATAGACTTTCAAGGCGGCAGTAGAGAACCCAGAAGAAAATTATGTATATATGATACATAAATTTCTCTGGGTTTCCTACTGCCCCCTTGAAAGTCTCAAACACCCAACGCGCTTCAAAAAGGGGGCGTTACCGCCCACGTTGAGAACGTATAGTAAAGATAGATAAACAACAGTTTTACCGATCGTATCATTCAATATTTATAGCACACACGAAACTTACCTCCTATCCATAACATAGTACACGCATATGTCAGGAAAAACCAACTCATAAAATACTTACGCAAATAAGTTATTATCGATAACTTAAAAATCTTGTTACCGACAAAAATCGCTCGGGGAAAATCGATTTTCATTTAGGTAGCGACGTTTCGGAGAACATCCCTTTACGACGACTTTAGTGACGACTGTTCGACGTAAGATCCTTTACGTAACGAGAATGACGCCCACGGTTTTTACGTGTTTTACTTGTTTTACTTGCGAACTTATGACGTACCAAGAATAGAATGAAGTCAATTTGTTTCGTTACATAACAATGACGTAGACGGTACAAAAATAAATGTTGATTACAAAGGCCGTACCTACCTATGTTGGTAGGGGTAAGTCCCGATGTCACGGGTGTATCCTCGTCGTGAATGTGGCAGACGAACCTCCGGGAATTTGCGGACGGCGCTTGGATGATTACCTATATCATATTATTATTCTGTCAGTAACAGTCATCATCAATCATCGACAGTTTGATTTCAAGTGAAATAAAAGACTGATAAAGCCTGCTGCTTATTTTAAAGAAAGAAAGAAAGAAAAAGTTTTTATTAGGACACGTGCAGGACTATCACAAACTAAACTAAACACACTCATAGAAACATACAAAATAAAAAAAAATAAAAAAGATTTCCTATCCCCATCATTCCAACTTTTCGAAACCAGTGTATCTTTTTTATCATAACTATGAACTTAACTATGGATTAAGTATGAAGGTTATATATAACCTTTTTATCAGACAGATAATTATCTAACTAGTCAGAAACGGTGGAAATTTAGTAACACCAAATAAACAATATTCCAATAGTTAGCGAAGTTATTTGAATTAGCATCTGCTTTTCATAAGTTAAGACGGATGCGGATGTGCGCATGTAAATGTCGTTATCTTTTTGTCATTTTGTCAATACCTGCGTCATACACCTTTGTACATAGACTCGGTTATAATACAGTTTGTCGTTAACACTTAACTGTAATAGGTATTTTACATCTTAGATCTCAGAAATATAGGTTTTCCCAGTTATTTTCCAAAAGGACTGAAAAGAAACAGTGCAGAGTTTTACACTAAAAATTACGTACCAATTAATGAAGATACTTCAATAAATTTAGCCTATCGCAGTCCACTGCTGGACATAGGCCTCTGCCAGGCTGTGCCACAAAACCCTGTCCTCCGCCTTCAGCATACAGTCTGTCCCAGACACTTGCTTAAGGTCGTCGGTCCATTTAGCTGGGGGGCGTCTCACACTACGCTTGCAGATACGCTGTCACCTCCCCTGGACTCGCCTGCTCCACCGGCCACCGGTCAGTTTACTTACTCTGCAAGCTAAGTTGGTACCTAACTCCGAGAATGAATGAAGATCCATGCCAAGAGACCTCAAGTTGTTGAAATAGAACCTTGACAAGTTGACGGATGTATAGATAGACTTCCTAGCTTAAGTAAAAGGTTGCTTTAAGAGTAAACTAGTCACGAGCTCGAACTCACTGGTGGTCATGGCCAAAAAGCACTTATGTCTTACCTGGCTTCGTGTCCGACAGAGCTAGTATCAGTGATGAGCAGTTAGACACTACTCTACACGAACAACGTCTAGATCTCACGCACAGCAATGCTATTCTGTAAAAAATCTCACCGTGAAAACTTGGGTGAAGTGAGCTTAAAGTGAGCTGTCAAAAGTGTCAATTCCTAGCATCAGGTGGAATGACAGCTCACTTCACCTTAGTTTTTCCTTCACGGTGAGATTTTTACAGAATAGCACTATAGTAACAACATTTCGACTTTCAACTTTTCTAAATTATTTACGCGCATATCAGTTGATATGCGCGTAAATTATTTGGAAAAGTGCGTTTTATGAAAAAACCACTGCATATATCAATTACAAACTACACTAGATACTAAATTAAATGACTAACTAACTTACTATACAAATAAATACAAAAACAAAGGACACTTAGGCGGACTCGTCCGCATCGTTGACATCCGGAAACGTGCCCAGAAGACTGGCAGCATTGCCACGTTGAATGGCAATGCTGATTCTTTGGCCAAAGAAAGACCCAGCCCTCTGGTCTCGTGAAGTGTCGACCAGCCGGCGAGAAATTGCCTTAAAAAGGAGACGCGCACTCGGGCCCCATGACCCGAGCATTTTGACCCCAAACGGCTCAAAACTGTAGTTACCCATAAGGTTACAGTATTTGCGCCGCTTGAGGTCTAAGCAGCCGCGGCAGCGGCGCCAGCACAGCCCGCCGTGCTAGGGACATGAGATGGCGCTAGGGTATCGACACACGTTGCGTCCCACACCTACCCACCTTCCAAGGCAACAACGTCATGACGTCTGGTCTCTTCCCATGGTCACGTACCAAGCCGTTTGGTTCTGACACGGCTGGTACGCCAGCGGTGACAAGGGCTCGACGAATAACATAACAATAATAGATGCTGGCGTGCCGTGCCATGCGACCTGCGCTCTTGCAGCGGGACAAGCCATGGTGACCGAGACTGTCGACAGCTTCACCGATTATTACAAATAAAGTTTATTGAACTCTTCGATAACTGAGCTTTGTCGGTACGGACTTGATTTTGAAGATTTTACAGTTCGTTTATTACTTATTTACACTCAAAGTTACGTGAAAACTAGCAAGAAAAACGAATCTTTGTTGGCTCATACCTTTTAATTGTTTTTTTTTCATTTTAATATTCTGTTTCCTTACAGACAAAATGAATAATAAGTCAAGACAATAAGTATAATGTTTAACTTTGGATGCACAATGTCAATCAGCGGAGTAATAGTCTCCCGAAATTTGTATGGAAAAAATATCGACTAGGGGCACCTTAACTACCAAACACCTGTCACACGATAGTGACGTGTTCTTGTGATCCCGGAAAATGTTGTGACGGTACCCACACTGATCTACTTCCAGAATCGACTGGACAGATTAAATATCTCCAAGCTATTTGATACATACGCATTAGCTAATTAGCTGCTAGTGTGTCTACCAAATAATAAAGTTCATTTAGGGAAAGAAATTGTTTATCAAGTTGACACTCTACGACAATTTGCCGTGTAATAACCATTTCATACAACTGGCAAGGAAAGAAAGTTGTTATTGAAATATACAGACAATTTAATCAAATTGATACACAAGTAATTTCCTTGACTACTATTTAGCTACTTGGCTTATAGATCTGTCCTACACTGAACTAAATGCCCACTCTACTTTTCATGAATACAATAGTACTTTATCTACTTCAATTATAATGGAGATCTGAACTAACTGAATAGTTTAGCTGTGGTCTAGGCTACTCGAAAGTCTTTGAAAATGTCTGGACAACTTTGTTAGGCCTGCTACACACGGTGAGAACCGCAGCCTAGCGATAATTGACAGAAGGATAGATGGGTAAATTCACCTTCCGACCACGGAGGTATACAAATTATTTAAAAGGATTGAAAACTGACCTTCGGAATAATTGCGTAACACACTGACAGTAGGAATGGCTTTCATTTTGACAGTTCAACAACATTCATTGCGTTATTTGCGATGTGGAGAAGACAATTTTTTCGAAGATATAAGGCAATGGATTAGAAATTAATTAAATTTATCCTTCAAAATTATTCAAAGGGGCAATAGCGTAAGACAATCATTGCGTTATTTACTTGTTGAGCAGAAAAGTGTTTCGAACTTATGAAGCAATGGATTAGAAATTTGATTCAAAATTATTCAGATTCGGATTGATAGTGTGTTACGCAATTAGGGTGCAGATTGTGATTGTATGTTACGCTCTTAGGAGCTGGTAATAGTTACGGGTGTCCGCTGGATGCGAGAAACACAGCACCGGATAATGTGTTGACGCTTGGAGAATGATTTCCAGCAGGATGTCTTGCCGCTGAAATATGACAATGATGATTTAAAAAACTATCCAGAATAATTTTAAATATTTACCCAAACTTATCGAATTCGTACATTAGCAGGTAGGTAGGTAAGATCGTTTACTTTCTCAAGAGGCATGTTCGCATCTTTGGCCGCGAAATCGAGATTTATGTGACTAGACGAATTGCGATATTTAATTATATTTTATAGCACCTTCACTTCATCTTCGGAATAATAACTGCAATAATAATTATTTCTTTATCATGTCGTCATCATCATTAGTTTATTACCTATAAATCTTATTTTCCCTACTGCTGAATCAAATCTGCAACCATATTTTTTTTCCTCATTTTTAAGTAAATATACTTAAATAAATTCTTTATTGGCATAAAAAATGTGTATAAACAAAGTGAAACCCGGACTCTTACGCTAGGTAAAAACTCCTGTGCTTACTAACTGCCTCCTCTGCCTGGAGGTCCTAAAACACCTTATTCCTTTCCTAGGATAAATAAGTTTTGACATAGCTCTTATACCATCTTTTTCCTCGTACGCCAATTTTATGGACGATTTGTTCTTTAATTTGTTTTAACATACTTATGTGGATCCAAAATACGGAAGTTAAACGTTTTAAGATAACAACGCTAGGACATATTACACGGAAAATCAAACAATGAGGGGAAGACCCGGAAAATATTAATTAACTATTATTTTGTGTGACTAATTAGTAGGACTGATAAATATCCGACGTTGTAGTGGTAAAATATGGATAACTTTATGTTCTGATATGTGTAGGTATAGCCTGCAGAATAACCAGGGCACAATCTGGTGATTATGCCCTGGTTATTCAAGCGTGGTCGCTTGGTAGACATGTTGGTGATTGTAGTTACAATTGTACGCTGCTCCTCTAGCTCTAGCTAGGGGTACTAACGGCCTTATTACAAAACAAGGTTCATCTTTAGACCCAGGTGTAAACCATCGAGCCATTTTCGAATTTGGATATTTGTGCTTTTTACGAAAACTGACGTTAAACCCAAGTCTAATTTGCCAATTTTGCATTAAGAACTTTACGTATGTCGGAATAAAGTTTAAAATACATGTCTCGCAGGTTTGAGCTAGGTCTAAAGTTAAAACTCGTTTTGTACAGTTTTTTCGTGGGAGCAAACAATAATTTGACACCTAGGAAATCCCAAAAAATAAACTTTAATTCTAAAATGTTGCAAAAAGGAAATAAATACAAAAATCTGTAACACAGACTGGGTACATGACCCAAAATGTGACTTAATATACCGTAGTCAACGATGCTCCTCAGTCATCATTAGTCATTACCGTAAGGCTCGCTTCCCAATGACTCATGCCTTTAGCATGAACTCGATGATTCCAGGATGTTGTCGATAATCACGAGTTTTGAGCCGTCATCGTCATGCAAAAGATACCTGCGCAAGTAATAGGTACGTAGAAGTCATAATGTTTTGAATTAAATAGATACGAAAAAAGTGAACTCTGGAGGTACGCATGACCCCTAACCGAAAAAGGTGATACGAAATTTATGTTTGTCATTTTGTGCGTCATTGGGTGATGGAGATAAGTATAATTAATATTACCAGGAGTAGATTGACGTATCTAATCAATGCAGACACGCAAATAGTTCAGCTCATTCTGCAAAAATAAAATGAACACGTGTAAACTAAAAGAAAACATCCGCCAGTCGCTAGGTGCCAACACGTCTTCGCATGTTGCAAAAAAGATATAAACACCAATAAATGAACAGGTAACACCACTCACTCGTAGGTGCCCCAGTTTCTTATCATTATCAGTGACGCGCGCGCAAGTGGCGGGCCGGAAGTGATCTCGACGGCGCGGCGCACGCGCCTCGTCGCCGGAAGTGGGGTTCCACACATGCAGGTCATGGAACCCAATTTGTGATTACGAAGATGTCATTTGCAAGCAGCTTGCATTACACCAAGAATGACAATGGCCGGTCACTCCTAGTTTTGAATAAGCAAATACTTAGTTATACGATTGTCTTTTGTCCCATATTTCGATGTTATGTAAGCTATTATTTAATTTATCGGAATTTATTGTTACCAATTTCTATTGCGTGAGTCAGGAAGTGGTAGGTATTTATTTATTTTTATGGTCAAAAAATTGCAAACTATAAAACATTCTCAAACTTTTACATTGTTGCATAAGAATGGAATGCAAAACAAACTGCGTTAATTATTTTTCTAGATGATACACGACTTTCGATTCCAGATTAATCATTCCGATAGTTATAAAGACTTATAATTATTAAGAAAAATATGTAACGAGCGTGTAACATATGAAAGCTACTGTTCTCCAGTTGGCTGGCCATACATCAGTCGACAAATGATTGTGAAGACATAATGTGGGCGAAATTATTTCTCACCTCTAATCGACGGAAGACGGGTTATTTTAATATGATTATTTATGTCTCGTCGGTCAGACTAGGTCGTTGAGAGACGTTTTAATCAGAGCATGAGAAAAAATAGCCTATCGTTGACGAAATTTTCCTCCCAGAGCATGCGTGTCGGTGCATCTGTTGACATTTGCTACGAAGCTTACATAGAAGACTAGGTATTTACAAGGTCAGACACATGTTTTAGCTTTCGTACAAAACGAGAGTCTATGAATAGCTCGATTTTTCGAAGCTTTATTGCACAAACGAAACGTTCTAGACCTCAATGTGACCCGAACGCGTTTACTGAATGTAGGTATAAACTGAATTCAAAACGAACAGCGCATAGAAACAAGTCCAGAACTACCCAGGACTTATTACATGACCTGTATTAACATTCTACAACCATACAATCATGATCAAAATAATAAATATGTAAAGATTACAATATAATTCACTTAGTAGGAGGGGGCGTCGACCCGCGGCGCCACGCAGCCGCGTCCGCGACCTTATTACAACGCGTCTTCAACAGTTGATACATACACAGTAATTCAACTTTATACCTATATAAACGTGTCTAACCCACACAGATACTTTGCAAATTCTCGACGATAGATGATCGAATATTGAACTACGAGTAACACTGAACACTTCCGTTCGATCTCTTTAAATCTGTAAGTAGCACGATGGATTTGGAACATATAAATAACATTCTAAAAGACAGGGTTTGGGAGTTAACTCTATTTTTTATTTTAGAGATGATCTTATTAAAGTTTTCTCTTTGTGAAAATAAATAAATATGAGACGATTTATTTTTAATATTAATCATATTCAATAATTAGTTTATTATCCATTTCACAGTCTGTTATATTTATAAGAACTAACCCAAGTTGTTTCTCTCAACGAGTTCGCACACAGTGACGCATGAGCTATTCGGGCCCACGGCTCAGTCATAACCTCATTGTCCATCGATTCCTCCTCTAATCCTTCACGTCCATCCTTCGCTTCTATTTACAAGCTATCACCGAGAAAGCCGGATAAAGGGAAACGAACTTTCGACGAGAAAACAAATGAAAAATATTTTTTGTTTCAAAAGTCCTTGTAATAAAATGGGGTCAAACAACACTCCCAAGCACCACATTTTTCTGTAAAAATAAACGGAAGCAAAGTACGTTTACAGAAAGAGTTGAAAATTAGAATTAAGTCAAACTACAATGTGTCATATAGTGGATACAGTAAAGTAAAGTAAAGTAAAGATAAAGTCCCACTGCATGTTCACAATGTCAAATCTAAGCCAAACGCTGAAAGCAAACGACGTCCGATGATAGGGAAGACATACAAAGGTGAAAAATTAATAGCCTGGCAACCTGTCCACGATTTGTAAACATTCTCGACTCCCGCCAACGTGACGAATTCAGTGAAATGTATGCCAAACACCAGCACTCTAATTATAAACAGCTATCAGAAAAAAAAGTACTGCTCGCATTAACACCCGTCTAAATTACGAAGAAACGAATCAGTAAGCGATCGAACGAGACGCGGTGATCACGTAATTCAGCTGACTCACACCGAATATGTGCAGACAGGTAAATATTTAGTACATCGTACGTACGTACTTGAATCCATGCCAATGATTGTTGGGCTTCAATCGACTGAGAGACCTCAGTTTTGTTAATTTATTGTTTGTGAATTTACCAGATCAATACTATTTTCGACAATGACATCTCTTTTATGTTGATGGGTATTGTGGCCGAATAATTTACCAATCAAGTACTCAGCACTGTATTATTTCGAGATGCACCTATCAATCTGTCATTGAAATTGTCCAGTGTTGTTTTAAATTCCTTTTGTATTGAAACAACGGCTGTTACGTCTGTATCACCTGCAAACGTTACCACGCAATTTAAATGACTTAAATAAACGTATCAAAAACATGAAAGATTTCTCCAACTAATTAAAACACCGGTCATACAAGTGAAACATAGCAATTACGCCGGACTAGAATTGGTTTAACATTTTCTAAAACCAATACGTAGGAGATTTAAATTAGTGGGCGAAGTTTTACAATTAGAGATGCGTGGACACAGGTAAGAAAGCGACAATACATTAACCTACAGAGTACAGTGTCGTAGGGAAAACCGTCACACGAGTTTTGCTCAATTATAGTGAACAACACGGGGTTAGAACCGCTAGATGTTGTATTTATTGCTAATTAATTATGGAAGCATTAAAAGAAAGGAAAAAAAGGGGACACATTGTTTTCATGGACAATGAATATGAGGAGACATGGTTCACTCATGAAATCGTTATTAAGGAAGAAAGTCAAGATCTTTGGCTGCGATTCGACAGCTTAGCTACAATTTTCAATCGTCAGAAGATAGGTACTCAAATTGCATAGAGTTGGATGAAGTTCGAGTATATTCTTAGCTCAAACAACATTTCCTAAAGTTCCCAACAAAAACACAACCAACGCACTTAACAATTGGTCACAATACTCACAATATCTAAACGTCTCTTCTAGTAGAAGTAAGTTCGTTTATCATCGGCAACTGAGACAAGGCGGCAAGAAAGTGGACTTTCACTCAGTCAGTCGATGCTCGCTCCTTACTATATCACACCTCATTGGATTCTAAGGGCCTAGTTTTATTACTTGTAAACAACTCACAATTATTGAGAGAAATTGTTTATAAATATTAATATTTAAAATTTATATAGGTAAACTACGTGATTGTTGGGAGTTAACTGTGGAAAGCTTATGGAAACAGCTTCTATTCAAAGACTTCTTAGTTTACATGGGAAGATGCTACAGCTAATGATGCTACTTATTTATTGTTTCACATCTAAAACCAAATCTTCTGATCTATTCTGTTAAAATCTCCGTGAAAACTTAGGTGAAGTGAGCTGTTAATAGTATCAATCCTAGCATCTGATGGAACGACAGCTCACTTTAAGCTCACTTCGCCTAAGTTTTGACGAAGAGATTTTTACAGAACAGATCGGCTGGTACTCAACAACTACATTTTCACCAAGTAAATCTAATAAACCCGTAGGTAACTCATCATGGAAATACATTTGAAACTCATCAATAAAACCCAGTTCCCTTAATAATAGAGACGCATTGCACAACGTATTAAACAGCGATTAGTAGCAATAGCCAATAAACCAACGTTTTGTAGGTCATCAGACGCTTTAAAATCCTAATATCTTCGATTAAACTTGCGACGTTCATTAATAACTATGAAAACGCAATTAGTTTCGACCAACATATGTTCTTTATAGATTGACGTCACCTTAAATTCAACGACATTAAAATCTGATAAAATTAAAACTGCGTATAAATCGGAAAATTTTGCTGTAAGATCACCCGACGTTGCTGCGGAGTTTTGCTACTAAGCGAGCAGTAATTACATAAATAAACACATCTATAAAGTTTATTTTTGCTTCTATTACGCACTGTAGTCTATCAAACAGTCTAGTAATATATAATAAAATATTTAACTCCAGTAAAAATGTAGCTATGTATGACTGATGAGTAGGACGCAATCAGAAATGAAAAATATCTTTTAATGTATCAATGTCCACCTATCTTATGTCGACATTTCTAAAGTGCTACATATTGTTCTATTTAGAGTATCCTGTCTTCGATCTAATCAGGTTATGCCCTCTAAAAGAATCCTCATATGTGAAAAGATGGGCTTTGTAGCGAGTAATCCCGTTGCATAAGATTAATATCCAACTACATGTAAGTAAAATTCAATTTCAATATGGCATTCATAAAGTTTCAGAAGATATGCTAGATGACGAAGTGTCATAGTTCTGCAAGGTCACAGGTAAGATTTTCAGGAAAAGATATTTGTATAGTCTACAGATGATTGTTCATAAACATCCACATAATGTTTGTCTGAATGATTTGTGTGTGTAATAGCCATGAATGATACAATGTGTTCTAATGTGGAGCTGTCGGTGAGAAGCTTTGGACCTGTTGTTGTTTTTTTATAGGTATTCTATGTAAGTACCTACTTGTCTCTACACGCCTTAAAAGTAATGTTTTAACGACCATCGGGCCATCTGCTTTCTATTTTCGTTTTTTCTTCTAACTGGCAGCGTTTTTCATTTCATCCCGATCTAGCTCTATAGTATTTCTGAATGCATCTTCGTCACTTTGTTCATTTATTTATTTCATTTTAATTGTATATTATTTTTAAAGCGTTTCATTAACCTGAGTAAGTTATAACCTCACGTTCGAGTGCTTCGACCTTGTCAATTGAATTTCCACGCGTCGGATCTGCCTACGCGAATTTCCAACAAATCGTGTCATATTCTAACAATGAGTTACATCGAGACCGACGTCAAAGTCAAACATCGGGTTATAATTAGACGATGTACTTCTAACGTACATACATACGAGTATGGATTCTATGAACGTATTTACGGAAGCGCCTGCGCAGCGCTAAAAACATACTATAAATAATTGTTTAGTACTTGGCTTTAAGTTTTCTTATTGTCTCTGTCAGCCTATTGATATTCTTAGTTATTGCTCAGTCTGCTCGGAGTTTATTTCCTCTATTTAATAGTACTTGTACGTTCCTTTTCATTATTGCTTTTGCAAATAGGTAGGTATCTAGTTACATTCCTCTAAACGATTCGGTACTTATTCCTGTATTTAAACTTCCTGATCATCATTAACCAAAAGCTTCGCCTTCCACATAAATCGGCACCCTAATCGCATGCATAACATACTATCAATAAAAATCTGAATTATTTTGAAGGATATTGCTAATCCATTGCTTTATATGTTCGAAAAATTTGTCTCCTCAACAACGTAAATATCGCAATGAATGATGTTGAATTGCCAAAATGAAATCCATTGCTACTAATATTATTAATTAATTCAACAATAAACCGTACTTAATTAGTATACTGATAGCATTAGAGACTGGTCTCTAATGCTATCAGTATCAACTAATGACTAACTTAGGCCAAAAACAGTTCTAACTTCCTAGAAATCATCTGCATTGTTATACTTAATAACGTTACGTACATAAGTTCCGTTGTAGCTCAGTCCAGTTATTGCTTCTTACGTTGATCGGCCCACGCTTCCTGCATCAGATTTATTAGCGCTTTACGCTCCATCGCTATATATTATTAGAACACTTTAAATATTCCGTTGCTAATATTGTTCATCTTATATTGATGGTTAGCTGGCAGCTGTTTCGAATTCGGGGCTGAAAATCTTCCGGGATTGGCAAAGTAAACAGAAGAAAGAAAAGGTGGATAAAACTGCATTATAGCGGATCGATGCAAAAAAAGAAAGTTAGAACCGACAGACAAAAGAATGAAGCCGCAAGTAGCATGGCATTTAGTTTATAAAAATACTGAAGTGTGTTGAAATCGCCTAATTTGTCGCCTGCAATGAAGACAATTTTGCCATTGGAATGGAAAATCGCGAATGTGTAGCAGATTTATGACCAGCAAAGACCGCTACCCAGATCAAAATGTTCAAGCAAAACATCTTCTTGATATGAAAGTGAAAGTCAAACAATGCATCACACTCTTATTATTCAGCATAAGTTGCAAGCAGAGCAATAGTGTGGGAAACCCTGATTGAATAAGTTGATAACAGTTTTAATTGATTCCTAATTAGCCCCAATTCTATTAAAGAGCGGAAGTCATTAGCTCTACATACAGTCATAGACGAAAAATTAGTGTCACACCATTTGTGTCCATTCACAACCTATAGGTATCTGGTTCATGTCTCAGTTGTCAAGCGGAATACTTTCTGGATTAGAACTTACATAATATTGTCAGTCGAAAAATCAATCAACATAAAATAATAAAACTTCTAGAACTAATTTCAATTAACAAAACCGAATCTTGACATTCCTTCTTATTCTCGTCTACTCTACTATCGTTGCTGAACTTACAATCGTCTTAATCGACGGAAATACTGTGTATTGGACGTAAATAATTATCACATCAAAAATTATCATCATTGACTGCCTTGTTCCAGGGTACCTACTGATAATTATACATCTCCTCCTTTTCTGCCATGATTCCCTATTCTGTGCGAGTCTCATCCAGGCCTTCCCCGCTGTTCTTTCTAGTTCATCCACTCATCTGACTGTTATAAAACAAAAAGCATAATTCAGGCGGACACAGGCCTCCTCTCTGTGAAAGGAGTGGGCTGTACTACTACTGATCCACCACGCGGGTCCAGTGCTGATTGGTAGGTTATGTCTTCGAATTTTTGGTTCTAAGATATTCGGTTTACTCAAAATGTTTTCCCTCACCGCTTTGAGAGCAGCTGACTGTTTAGCATAAACAGCCTATAATATTCCCACTCCTGGACACAGACCTCCTCTCTTCTAGAGGGACTGTTTAATGAAACATAATTATGTTAAATATCTCTCTTCCAAACCCTGATCCCGTCGTCAACGCATCGCTTCACCGCACGTAAGTATTCAGTTCGAGTCATAACGCACGCGGTCGGAAGGTGAAAGGCGTATCGCTTTCGAATTAGATCGCGTTATGCCGACAACGGTGAAACGCCGACACTCTCCAATGTTTATGTACTTAAACGATGTCGGATTTACTTCGTTTGTGATTGTATTCATCGGTGTAATGTAATGAATCGGTTGTATATGGTTGAGTTAATTAATTTTGCATTTTTCCATTTGATGTCTTGTTTAATCCGCCAATAATTGCCCTCCAAATAATGTTTGAATTTGCTCTACCAGCTTTCAGATCAAACCAGGAAACCCCGGTTTCTGAAAAGCTTCAACAGACACTCTATCTACCAGACTGTGAAACTCATGTTGACTACTGTGATCGGCTGACCAAAATAACAACAGTCAAATATTTTTTGCTCAAACCTGGGGGAGGTTGTGCAAGCCTTTATCTAGTTTTAGCTTCATAAAGGAGGAAAACGTGAAAGCTTCTATGTACCTACCTAATACCTAATACTACACAAGTATTTTGAAAAAAGTAATTGAAAAACACATCAGCCGCATGCATGATGACCGCTAGACAAAATTCTCCACACAGTAAGTGCCTGAAGATTGATGTCGCCGCCGAAGCCGGCCCAGAGAGAGATGGCAAGACGACCTGGATGCGTACCGCGAGGGTTGGTTCCAGGTAGCGCGGGAAAAGATTTACTGGAAGGATTCGGGTGAGGCCTTTAATCAGCGGAAAAAAAATTAGTACTCCTTGAAACAGAAAATGAATCAAAAGTATTTAGTCAACGTAGATGCTAAAACAGGCGACACCTATTGACCAATATGTACAATTCTCAACAACTCTTTGTAATAACGATCATCAATCAACCAACTCAACCTATAGCACTCTTCTATTCAACATACACCTCCAAATAAGGACATAATGACGGTAATCACTTCGCTTGGCATATGGGTTTATGACCGTAGAGCCTGACCTTTCGCCCTGGCTGCTTCTCGTCATTGACCTGGAGCATTTGGAGTGTACTTTTAATAGTTACCTAATCCTACTACCACCAATAGGAAGCTTGGATTTTCTTGCTTGGTTGAAAGTCACGTAATCTGTCATCTGAGATACATGCCCCTCCTTCTTTTATGTCGTTCAAGTGTGTCTTTACTGTGAGAAATATGGCCCACTTCAGTAACGTTTGTACCATGAAGATTAAAGTAGAATTCAAAATTAAGTAGTCTTCCGTTCGCCATGGATAAGTCGTACTAACTACTCTCGATTATCTCAGGTCCTATTACCCTTGTTGGGGCAAAAGGTGAATTCTTGAAATTTTGACTTTCATTCTACGGTTACATGTTCATTCAAAATAACTGCATTCCTTCAAGGTGATTGCTGAAAAATTCAAAATAAAAATTATCGGCTTACGCATAACTTCTCACACAAAAGTCGCCTTAACTACTGAAGTTAAGGTAAAAGTCATGTCAATTCTAACAGCATAGTTAATTGTTACACACGTTACTGATAACGGTGCAGGCGCAACTCAATTATCGATATCACCGCAACTGAGGATTTTTTCGCTGTTTTGTTCGCGGTTTTATGTTCCCAGGAATTTGTGGTTTGTTTTGCATTTGTGTATGCTTGTTGAAGTTCATTATTTTGTTGTGTAGTTTGGGAATTGGCCACCATCTTTCCTTCTGTGGGTACCTACTTATTATGAATGTATTATGTACTACGTTAAATACAGAAGAGAACCATTTGACAGCCAGTGCTAACATTATCATCGCGACAACTACATATTAAAACGAAAGGAATGTAATAAAACATCAAAACGAACCTGCTTACAATACCTATGCTTAAAAAAGTCGAATGACTTCATACTAACCTAATACCTAGCAAATAGAAAGCAGATGAAGTATTGGTAGACTAAATAGACAGACCACTTGCAAAGGGAAGATCACAAATGAGTTGAATTGAATAAACGCTAGGAAGCATGGTGAGAGGGAATGAGGCCTATACTTAAATATGTCGAGCAAGGCTGTCATTATGATGGGGTTAACACACGTTGCTAGACTGGTTGCTAGGAAGTACTGCCACCATAGCATTCTTCCGCCAACAAGCGTTGTTATGTTCCGGTTAAAATGGTATTAGGGTGCCGGATATAATCCACAGGAACTTATAACTTGGCCTATATTTGTAAGATTAGCAATTCATTGGTCATGCATTAAACCACCCTTTGGTAATTCAAAGGCTGTGATGTCATTCGGGGATCTTTGACAGTCGTTACTGATAGTCAGAAGCCCGAAAGTCTGACAACCAGTCTGCCAAAGGGCATCGAATACCCTATAAGTGGGTTGTGGAGGTCAGATAGGTAGTCGCTCCATTACGAGCGATGGAGCTACTGCTTATTTGACCTCCAAAAGAAATACTGATGTTTTAGCTGCATCCGGTTTGACTGGAAGCCGACCCCAACATAGTTGGGAAAAGTCTAGGTAGATGATGAGGCTGTTATAACCACCTTCCATCAGTTAATATGTCGGCATTTACTTACGTTTACTAATAACATGAAAAGAACTCAGTCCACTATTTTCCATAAAACACACGCTATAATTGATATAACGGTTAATATGTGGCATAATAACTGCATGCATGCATCGCTTGTAAGGCAAGGCAGACTTATAATAAGTAGGCGAAGGCTTACCGCTTAGCACATGAATTTTATCAACAAACATTATCAAGAAAACACTTTTAATTGAAAGAAGATGTAGTGACAAAATTTTAAAAGAGTATGCTTCGATGGTTTGGTCATGTTGAGAGTATGTATGAAAGGCGACTAACACAAGGCAGATGTGAGTGGAAACCCCGGGACAGGGACGCCTTCTGGGAGGACATATACTATATAGCGGAAACCCTGTGATAGGGACGCCATATGGGAGGCCATATACTATATAGTGGAAATCCCGGGACAAAGACGCCATATGGGAGGACATATACTATATAGTGGAAACCCCGGGACAGGGACGCCATATGGGAGGCATATACTATATAGTGGAAACCCCAGGACAGGGACGCCATATGGGAGGACATATACTATATAGTGGAAACCCCGGGACAGGGACGACATATGGGAGGACATTTACTATATAGTGGAAACCCCAGGACAGGGACGCCATATGGGAGAACATATACTATATAGTGACCTTTTTGGTGATGATCTTCAGAAAGGGCAGGTGCGTAGGTGTGCGTGTACCTATGACCAGGGGCCTAGAAAGGCCACTTTGCAGAATCATAAACGGATTACATTATGAATCATAACGGACAGTTAACTGTTAAGTTAATCGTATTAAATCCCATTGGTGAAGGATTTTTCAGTTATTTTTTTTTTGTCTGTGCCAAAATACCAATTACTCCAATCAAAATCCAATCCCAATCTCTTTGATTATACCTACGTAGTGCAGCGAAAAAAAGAAAAACACGGACTGTCTTCGCCATATTATGATTCATAATGTTATCCTTTTATGATTCTGCCAAAGTGGCCTTTTTAGGCCCCCAGATGTATGAACGTAAACAAGGCAATAGGAGTTGTAAGGATCGTAGCAGGTGGCGTTCTATAGATTCTACCTACCCCCGTGGGAAGAAGGCGTGAGTTTATGTACCTATGTACTTTTATTTTAGAAAAAGCAAAGGTTCGTACATCTGGCGAACATATTAAGATAACAATGGCAATGAGATTAGAAATCATTACTTTCTATACGATGTAAAATTTCCTATTGCGTAAGCGTTCAAACATAGTCACGTAGTATGCGATAAGCACATGCAATGATGTTTTATACCTATACTTATTTACTAAGAATGTTTGATTTGTTACTGACAGATAAATTTGCGAAGAAAAACGTGATAACGTCGCCGTGATACTTATCGTACGAGCGGTGATTCACTGCATAATCAGCCAATAATGTTTCCACTGACACACGCCTCCTCTCTTCGAATGGGACTGGGCTATTATCTACCACGCGGGCCCAGTGCGGGCTAGTAGATGTCACATGACTTCGAATTTTTAGGATCTAGGACATGCCGGTTTCCTCAGGATGTTTTCCTTCACCGTGGGAGATTCACTGAATGTAAAGTTGTTCACCGATAACAGAGTCTGTCGGTTTATTACCATTCAAAGGGGATTTATTTATTTACAACTTCATCCATTGAACATCCACTACAAACTAAACACAGTCTCCGAGAATTGCTGATTATAAGACCCCATAATTAACCATCACCGATTACAAAATTGCCGACAAATAATGTTTTCACAAAAGCCGGCCGAAGAACCAATAAGAACCCTACCCTTCCTTTACTGAATCTTCATCTTAGCGTGTCGATGCATGGCAATCTAAATGGAGTCGGCCCAGAATTCGGCTACGGTTTGGTGCCATCACTAGCGTCCAACAGATCCCATCGTTTGTGGAACAGCACCGCATTTGCACTCCAAGGCGGACTCGTCTATGAATCTCCATCTGAACAGTTTCCCTTGTTTCGGCCAACGGTCTGTTTAAAGACTTCTAGGTTATCCAAGGCAACTCGTTTCCAGGTGAGGTCCTCACTTGCCTGAATTACAAATACAGTTGTTAGTAACAAATTCCAGCAATGCAATTTGTTTTATGCGACTAACTCTTTCAAATTACTCTTTTGATAAACAGCTGATAAGGTCGCATATTTTTATACTCAGATTAGCTAGAAACTACAACGTATGTAACTTGGTAAATATTTTGTAACATTTATTGCTACATATGTGAGTTTTTTTACGTTTTAACAATATTCTAAGTGGGCTATCAGAGGGGCAATTCCCGGAATTTTAAAAACGTTCACAGTCTGTACCTCAGGTCTCATTCTGTCAAAAATAACTCTAATATCCCTAGATTTTTTTTTTTAATATTACAATAACGTTACAATATTATTTTAAATAATAAAATTAGGTATTAGTTATAATTTCTTCGGTGAATAACATTTATGATCCACGAAACAATTTATTATGAGACTTTTAGGAAGGGGTTCATGAATACTCACCATTTGCTAAGACTCAAGAACTCCTAAGTTCTTAGCAAATGGTGAGTATTCATGAAACCCTTTTTGCAAATAAATTGTTTATTGTGACATAATCGTTACCAAAAAAAGTTACTAGTCCTTACATCTTTTCTATATTCACATACGCACGCATTTATTTTATTTACTTTATACAGATTAAATACTTTATTTATCAGTATGTTTAATGATAAGACGAATGCAGACAGTCTTGCGTTGCAATCGTTAGGACGTAGGTATTGTATTTTATTTTTGACGCTAAAAGTAATTGACTTATAGTTAAGTATCATACATGTTAATGACGAGCCCGTTTTCACTAATACTACGCGACACCTAAATGAATGCCTAAATACAAGCACGCTGTTGGATATTCACCTAAAAAGGACAACGACTAGAATTTTTGAAGCTCTTCCATTAAAATAGTCATCTAATGAAGATTCATTGTTTCACAACAAAATTTCACCACCATGAGTATTAGAGCGTATTCCATGCGCATCCGGCGGTGATCTCCTTACGTGCAAAATGTCAGCTTCGTCGTTAAACTATAACAGAATTGCGCACCGTCAATACCGCGCACCTTTCATGTGTGACGAACTCGGTGGAAATGGAGAAGGCATTTTTCATGTGTGATATTTCTTTACGTAATACGCTTTTGTTTGTTTGTCATCGTTTAATCTCCATGATTGAATAGTGTCTTTGTTTGTAGTAAGTATGAATTACTTAGCAATCGTGAAAAACTATAACTGAAAACAGAAATCAAAATTGCTTAAAACTACAAATTGTGAGCAGTCTTATCCACTAATTTGGTTTTACGTATTTACTCGTATGTCCAGCACAAGCTCGCCTATTAGAAAGAAAACACAAAGAGTTTAAACAATATACATTATCAGCCAACAGCGTTACCACTGCTGGGGCTGTGACACAGGCCTCCTCCCAGGACCTCCCTGTGAGAGGGAGTGGGCCGTAACCCAACACGCGGACCCATTGCGGGTTGTCAGATCTCACATGACTTCGAATTTTTTATTCTAAGTAGGACATGCCGGTTTCCTCACGATGGTTTAGTTCACCGTTTTGAGAGCAGTGGTGATGAAATAATTTACACAAAGTAAAGCGCCTTACTGGGTTCGAACATACGAAGTACAACTCGTAAGTCGCAGCTGTTACCACTGGGCCACCATTGCTCTCCAATGCTCTCAAACAATATAATAGCAGATAATGAATTGAAAGTTTTCTCTAACAATACATTTTCCGACTTTTAAAGTAAACAAACAGTGTCATAAAACAAGATTTGGCAACACACAAGACATTGTTTGGCATGTAAGATTATGTGACGATATCATATCCAAGCTATTGGAGCTTTAATCTTACATTGTGGTCCTCCATCCTTCTTTGAACGACGCGTTGGCACGGCGCTTCAAAATAATCATAAATTTATTTCAAGTGGCCAGCCGGCAACTAGTTGCACGAATCGCCAATGACGCTCATTTACACACATGCACAATACTAATATTAGTGTTCTGATCATATACGCAATTATTTATTATGTTTTTAGATTGCATTCGATATTATTGTCATTATGAAACGCCACAAAACTGCGCCTCTTTCTACAAACATGCATGTTTGCTGGGGTCAATAGATAATCAATCGATACCTACTAATATTATAAAGTAAAATTTGTTTGTTTGTGAGAATAGAATAGAATGAACACGACGATGATGAAGTCGGATTTGAAAAAATATTTTTGCATGTGATAGCTCAATTTTTGAGGAAGGGAATAGACTATTTAATATCACGCTATAACCCTTAAGTATCAGAGCAAAACAAAGAAAGGCAGAAAGAACGATAAGCGAAAATGAAGTGATAGCGTGGTCAGGTTGTCATGCGACGAGGCGGGTCGGGAGAACAAGACCTTCCAAGCGGACGAAGTCGCGGGCACAAGCGGGAAGAAGTCATAATAATGACTTCCAAAGTATTAACACGCTCCAGTAATTGATTAAATACAAAACGTTACCAAAAATGGACTTATCAGAATGACTCTACTTATTACTGCAGTAATATGTCGTATCAATATAACTAAGCATACAATAGACTAAGTACATAATCTATCTAACCAAGTATCCGTACAGTGTGAGTTAGTTTGAATCGTCCAGTCTTTCGCATAAATCACACTGTGTATCGACCGAATTAACACCCATGATTACAAGTTAGTGCCTTCAAATAATACTGTGAAAAACACGGATATTTTTCAAGAAACATAATTACTATCAATTTTGTAAGAATAACAAGCATTGGGTAAATAAATGATCAAGTTAGCGCCGAATCACAGTGATGCGCCACAATAAATAGTACAAAATTGGCTGCATCAATATAAATAGCTTCAGTTTTCTGTGAACGACTGACTGAACTTAAACATACCTCAATATACAGATTACAAAACCGACTTCACAACAAGTATTTGTTATACTGCTGCGTAAAGTGTGGACTTGAGTGACGTTGGTGTATTGATCGTTTTCATGACACTTAAAAGAAAAGTTTCTATGCTAACTGTTCGGTTTCAAACTGCAGTTTTGATGAAAGACCCCTCTTGAAGTTTCATAATAATACGGTTTGAAAAATAGCCTCTCTCTGACGCTAATTAATCTTATGTTTATCAGTGAAAAACAAATTTACGTAAAACGTATTCGGTACCTATGAATAACCACGATTTATTCTGATCAAATTCAAGACAAACATTCAAAGTCGAAGTCTTTATGTGCACAATAGATATACAAAAATCAATACATTAGCCTTTTCCCAACAATTTTGGGGTCGCCTTCGGCACCGGATGCAGCTGAACACCAGTATACATGAAGCGATTCCCTATCTGACCTTCACAACCCAGTTGCTGAGTTATACGATACTCCTTGGTAAGACTGGTTGTCAGAATTTCGGGCTACTGACTAGTATACCCGTAACGACTTATATAAAGGTAGGTATACAAAAACATGTGGTGTATTCGAATGAGTCTATCTACAAAAACACAGTTATCAACACCAACTTCCTGCCAAAAACCGCTGAAATTCTCGCTCGTCCAAAGTCACCGGAGCATCAGTGTTCGTATCCCGATCGCGCCCAGACGCTGCGTCATACAGACTCAATATATACGTATACAAAGGAGCTGTTCTTGGTTATTTTCCACATGACCACCTACATCTATCGACTTTAATATCTTTGTTATTACCGTCTGTGTTTCCCATTTTTTTATTCTGAGTTCGTTTTCATTATTACTGGATTGTTGGGCTTAGGGGTCGATGATTCATTATTGTGGAGCCATTTGAACATAGACAGCATAGTCAACTTACCATGCAACACGCTAATTGCATAACACACTTTCAATTATAATTGTAATGATTTTAAAGGATAAAATCAAATCCATTGCTTCATATGTTAGAAAAATGTGTGTGCCCAACAACGTGAATAACGCAATGAATGTTGTTGAACTATCAAAATGAAACCCCAATGGGTTTCAATGGGTTGCAATCTACTGTTAATCTGTTACGCAATTAAGTAGGTACCTACTGGAGAAAAATCCGAAGAACAAGACCTACATAGGAGACAATCAAATTCTTAGAAAAAAACACAAAATAAGCATCACCATCTCAATTAATTAATTGTTTTGTAATCTCAATTTTACCTTTTTAGAAGAAACCCTAACCCAAACATATAACTTTTCATGTATGGTACTTGCAGTCACCTCCAAAAATTAGTTGACATTTTCCCCTTCAGCTGTGAGGCCATATTACTATTTTTAAAATAAAAAAAATAATCAGATACTCCTAAGGGATTAAGTACTTGATTATTTTAATTTATGATAATTCATAGGTAGTTGAATTGATCGATAAAAACTTTATAGCAGTTCAAACATCACTAGAATTTTAAATCATTGTGTGGTGTGTCACAGCTGAAATGGAAAAATGTCAACTAAGTTTTGGAGGCCACTGTACGTGAAAAACCTGTAGGCATACCTACTCTGCAGGGTTAGATAGAGGGGTGTTTCACTGATAGGTAGTGTGTGCTTGTGTTGTGCTGATCCACCACTTTCCATCAACTGCTTTGAATTCCTCTTTCTAGGAAACAAAAAGAACAAGTCACGTAATTGTACGATAACAATTATTTAATTTACGATAACATGTATTTCGTTTCCATATTACGAGTATGTACTTTTACGTGGAAATGAAACGTACGGAAACGATTTTAATCACACTAATTGGATCCTAATACTTAATCATAAATCAGATAACATAATTCATCCGAAACGTATCGTTCGATTATGTATTGTTTTTTAAAAGGTTTTCGTTAGCTTTAATTTCGTATATTTGTTTGTTAGTACTTACAAATATTTTTGCAGGATTTTGCAAGCATTTTATTAGGCTTGGCTCCTGTCTTTTTTAGGGTACCAGAAAGAAATTCTTCTAAAAGTAAAATGTGTTCATTTATAATTCTTAATTTGCATTAATGTCCTCTTCTGTATAAGTTCGTCGACCCTATTAATTAGTTTTCAAGTATGAACGATACAGCCGGGCGCATTTAGTTAGAACTAGGCATCCGCCCGCGGCTTCGGTCGCGTGGTATGTCGATACAAAGTATCCTACGTCCTTTCCCTGGGTTCAAATTATCCCCATACTAAATTTCATCAAAATCGATCCAACAGTTTCGGAGATTAGGTGAAACAAAGACAGACTGATAGACAGAAAAAAATAAAATTGTTTTTCGGGTTCCGTAGTTCCTACAAGGAAAGGAACCCTTATAGTTTCGTCATGTCCGTCCGTCCGTCTGTCTATCTGTCCGAGGTTTTGCTAAGAGACCGTTAGTACTAGAAAGCTGTAATTTTCTAGGAGTGTCTATATCAATTACGCTGACAAAGTGGTAAAATAAAATGATAGAAAATATTTTTTTTTAGGTTAGCTCCCCTACATGTGAAGTGGGGATGAATATTTTTTTCGTCGTCTACTCCATCGTGTGGGGTATCGTTGAATAGGCCTTCTAAAATGACTTGGGGGTTGCTAAAATTATCTGGAAAAATTCTCGATGATAGTGCATTTCATGAACTTTGAAGAAAAACTTAATATAGCGGTTAAGATAACTTTATTAGTTTAGCAGTAATAGTCGTTGGGTGTTACATAATTTTGTACCAAATACAAAATCCTTAGCATTAATCGTATATAGTGACGATGAGAGTGAAAATGAAGTAGTTGCTTGTTTATGACGGGTAAAGACTTGCATTAAAAAAGAAAATATGAAATAAAAAACTATAAAAACCATAATAAATTATCATAATTTTCACAATGCTGCTGCTAGATGGCGCTGTACCAACGGGTTATGCTTTCATTCGAGTACCTATAGAAGTCACAAATGAACTTTGTTTATTTTCGAATTACAATAATTTTGTGATTTGAAATAAAAACTTGGCAGCAATCGTACTCTTATTTTTTAGCTTTACAAGGAAGAAAGTGGTTCTTATTAGTTAATGTCTAATCTGTTTAAAAAATTATCTTCGAAAATCAATATTTTGTTGTGTTTAGTATCGCTATTCGATAACATAATAATATGGCGTTGTGCCGTGACGTCATTTTTGTAGATCGCGGTGTTAAGATTTTCTTGCACCTCCGTGGTTACGAGTTTTGTTTTACTCTGGACACCCTTGTCATTTAATGTTATTGTCATAAGTCATAAGTTATTTATTTCTTAACAAAATACATTGTGTTTAAAATATTACAGTGATGATAAATAAAATAGGTAATAATAACCAACAAAAAGAAAAAAAGTAAGTACGTTCATATTTCAAATTCAGTACGCGACTACGCATTCAAAATAGAACAATATAATAATCTAAATATATTATTTAAATAAATCCTAATATCTTTACCACTACATAATTGTATTCATTATATGTATTCAGATTAAAGAACAACAGAATCGTACTATATTGTGTTAACGGGCTACTACGAAACCCTATACGTGGCCCGACACGCACTTGGCCGGTTTTTTCATAAGTATCGTATTATATAATATGTACCTATGTACTTTTACTTTCATACGAATTTAGTATAAACCTGTTATTTTGACATTACAAACAGGAACTTTAATTATATTTATTTGTATGTATTATGTATGAATGTCTGACTGTCTGACAAGTCTGACTATTTAAATGCAGCTAAATGACAAATATTTCACAGCACAGATACCTATGTGATTATTGGGGCAACTTTCAATTGTACCTGCGTTAAGTAGTTCAAATTGTTTCAATATGACTTGAGCAAAGTACGCACTAGTTAGTTATTGTGACAGCGGTTGTGTTCAGACTCGAAATAGCAAGTAGCTAGACACAACACAAGCCTACAAAGTTACCTACTGACACAAATTAACTATGTAGGTAAGTACTTACGGCTAAACAAAAGAAAATAACTAGCCAGTGACAGGTCAACAACCTGACCTACTAAAAACTTAGAATGTAGTTAAGTAATTAAATTGTTTATTTTCGTTTTACTGTTTCTTTCGATTCATTAGGAAATTGTTTACCTTGTACGCAAGAATGATGAGGTTTTTTTCTGCATTTTTGGAAAGGTAAGAATGTTAGTTGTTACGATTTGTTTTGTAATCTTGAAACTGTTTCACGTCAGAAGCTTATAATAACACTAGCTTTTGCCCGCGACTTCGTCCGCGTGAAACTTTACCCTCCCCCCATTCACCCTCTTAGGGGTGGAATTTCGAAAAACCCTTTCTTAGTGGATACCTACTCTTCACAAAGAACACACACTCCAAATTTCATGTCTCTAGGACCAGTGGTTTAGGCTGTGCGTTGATATATTAATTCGAAGTACTGACTGACTGATAGTCAGTCAGGACTTCGAATTTTATATCTATGGATTTCGATTTACCGTACGCCCAGAGGAGCAATTCTCGTAATTTTAACAACGTTTAGTCTGATCTCAGTCTCCATCTGTCAAAAAGACCTCTAATTTCCCTACATTTTCGACAAGTTTTTGACATTGATTCTCGCTGAGATGAGATTATGACTAGATTTTTAACGTTTTTGATTACTGGAATTGGCTTTCTGATGATAAATAAAGGAATACTTAGGTGTTTCGTTAGTCAAAAGCCTAAATTTCATTGCAAATTCAGTGATCCGTATATTGGTTGCTGTGGTAGCTGTGTGGTGCCGGACTTAAAGAATGGCACCACCCTATACTTCCCGTGGGTGTCGTAAAAGGCGACTCAGGGGCGTACCGGAGAATGGGCAGCAACGTTCTCTATGCATTCCACCATCATACCATACTGCGATCGCCAACCCGCCTGCCAAGCGTGGCGATTATGGCAAACCCCCCATTTTGGGGGAGGCCTATGTCCAGCAGTGGACGTCTTTCGGCTGAAATGATGATGATGATATTGGTTGGTTCTGTGTTTGAAAAGATGCCTTTATCCAGCACTGGGCAATGTAGGTATTATACTAAGTACAGACGCTAGCACATCAAGCTACTACAATCTGTCAAATTTCTTTAATAGATTTTCAACTTTATCGACAAAGTATAAGGTTCAAAGATGATTGACAACATTTGACATTTTCGGGTAGCTTAAGATGCTGGTGTCTGTACATGCAAATTTTCTTTTTATTGGATGTACTTATAGGATATAAAGTTTCACCAGTGCACAAACTGTAACCATGAATTCAGCACATGATTCTAAACGTAGCGTACCTAGTTTATTTTATATGTATAGTTGGTTATCATAAAAGAGTCAGCTGTTTCAAAGAAAAGTGTCACACACACGGCGGAAACGTACACGCACACGTTCAAAATGTATGGACCAACATTTTTTTTATAACCGTAAAAAAAATTCTAAGCTCTACTAGCATAGCAATTTTTAGTTATAAAAAAATAAAAATTTCACAAATTTTTAGTCTAGAATCTTGGCTGAATTCGAGGTTACAGTTTGCGCACTGGTATTTTTTTTCCGTACCTACCTATAAAAAAATATATTTACATACGTAACACAAAGCTGAACTCACTTAGCGGGGTTCTAAGCTTCAAAGTTTTCATAGCAGATGTAAACTTGGTAGTTACGTTTAAAAATAGTAGAATAGGCATCCTCATAATAAGTGATAAACTTTCAAGTCGTGCAGTTGATGTACTAACTGTAAGTAAGTATACTGAAGAAGTTTTAATTTCAGCGACACTGAGTAACTTTGCAAAACATTTCATGCACATTATGGCAAGATTTTTTTTAAACTATTGATACTTATGACTCAACGGGGCTGGCATGTTCTCAGAATAAAAGCCCGTTAAATAAAAAATAAAAAAAAAACTATTGATATTACCTACCTAAGCTTTTACTAGGTATATTTATTTTATGATTATTATTGTTTTCAGCATGTATTTGGACAAGACAAAAGTCATGTACAATTCGCACGTCTTGCCGAGTCCAATCCACATCGAAGGGTCGCTTCTCGAAGTTGTGAAGGATTACGTCTACCTAAGGCAAGTCATCCAGCTCGGTCGACACAACTTTGAGAAAGAGGCCGACAGAAGGATCCAGTTGGGTTGTGCAGCATTTGGAAAACTCCGTCAAGTCTTCTCGTCGCCTATCCCGCAGTGTTTGAAGACTAAGGTCTTCAACCAGTGTGTCCTGCCCGTCATGACATACGGTGCTGAAACGTGGAACTCTGACGGTCGGGCTGGTACACAAATTCAAGGTCGCTCAGCGCGCTATGGAGCGAGCTATGCTCGAAGTCTCTTTAAAGGATAAAATCGGGAATGAGATTATCCGAAAGAGAACCGGGTTGCCGACATAGCTTGCAGAGTAAGCAAACTGAAGTGGCAGTGGGCTGGCCATGTCTGTAGAAGGACCGATGGCCGGTGGAGCAGACGAGTCCTGGAGTGGAGACCGCGTATCGGCAAGCGTAGTGTGGGACGCCCCCCAGCTAGATGGACGGACGACCTAAAGAAGGTGGCTGGGGTAGACTGGATGCGGAAGGCGAAGGACAGGGTGCTGTGGCGCAGTCTGGGAGAGGCCTATGTCCAGCAGTGGACTGCGATAGGCTGAGTTGATTGATTGTTTTCGCTATTTGTTTTAATTAAATTTTTTATCTTATTTTAATTTATGAATGAAGAAAATATTGGCCAATTAATTGTTCTTACCCTATCCTCTAATCATGCATGACAGTTACTTATTTAAATAACAAATGGTGGATATCTGATAAACATGTTAAAATTTGTATTTTTGTTTAAGCACAGTGTTTTTGTTTATTATTGTGACACTGTAGCTCTTTAAACTGTTTATATTGCTGTGCACTAACAGGGTTCATGTATGAAACTTATACTTGTAACAACTTGTAAACTACATGAATGCAATAATTGATGATAATGGTAACTCCTTATAACATCAGCTATCTGCCAGTAAAATCCCCGGCGAAATCGGTCCAGCCTTTTCGGAGATTAGCCGGAACAAACAGACAAAATGTGAAAAAATGTTTTTGTTTTATCGTTGTACCTTACTTACTTTCATAAGCATAAAAACCTGTTATTTTGATATTATAAACAGACAATTCAATTTAATTTATTTGTATTCTTAGATTTAGGCAAACTTATTTATCAGTCCAAACTTTTAAGTAGGCATATGATATTATTAGGTATGTAGGTACGTAACGATAGATACCATTGTTTCTAAAAATTGATAACAAGTTAGGTAGGTATGACAGATGGTACCTATACGATATGTGCTGTAACCAAACAGGACGAGTGCGGTGTGCTATCGACGTCCTTGTTCGACTTACAGCATCGATAACAACAGCTCTGTGCTGATAACGAATTGCTATAAGCGTGCTTGTTTACCAAAATACCCATACAGTTTTTGTTCGATATTATCATATCATACTACCTATTTCATTTGATTTATCGATAAACGCCGCCAAAGCTCCGTGTTTTATTTAATAACGGACTTAGTTCCGACTGTTACATCAACGCTTTTGAACAATTCATGCATTTTATACGGTATACGGTATACCCATCAAAATATAGGCAAGTTACATTTTATCCGTAATAAAATAATATTTTATTGTTCTAAATTCAAATATAAACGGACGCGAGATGAACAGCGCGCGCAGGCGCGTGGCGCGAAGACAGCCGGACACTCCGCACGCCAATTAACGCGGCGCGTTCACACGACCGCCCGGTCGCGCGATACCCTTCCCGCACACCATCCGCGTAACGAGCGTTAACCTGTCTCAGCGCAAGTAATACGCGCAGCGCGTGAAACGCAAACGCGAGCGTTACCTCCGTTTCCGTTTAGGGACTCGCAGTCGCCCGATTTGAAAATAGAGAAACTCAAACATTCGCCCGATTATCGGGATCGCTGTCGATGGTCGGTCAGTGCGCCGCGCTCGACTCGCCTCGCCTCGCACTATTTATATCGGAAAGAGAGAACTGCGTTTCGACACTTCACGTGTATGTGTGTACCTTTATTTTATTACCATTTGTAGCCGGTTTTAACCTGCAACGATTAGTAAGCGTGGTTTATTTTATTGTGGCTTATGATGATGATGCGGCTCACTGTGGAATTTAGACATTATTCATCGGGTTCAATGTTCAGTAATATTCTGTTACCAAATAGTTAGTTGGTTTTAAAATTTATTTGAAAGTTCTTATCTATTACATTTTTATTTTCCCATACAATCTATATACAGGAGTGCAGCCACTGCACACTGCAGCAACAAAGTCTTCGGATTGTAACAGGTTACAAATGCGAAATACCTAATCCCGTGTGAAGCAGCAAATTCTCAATGTGATCTCAAGTAGGTAAACATGCATTATGTATATAGTACTATTGTAAATGTTATGTACCTACAAGCACTTCGATTACATACCAGAGCGAGTCCATCCAATTCTATTATAACAAGCGGCGCAAAAAACAAATAAATACTAGGCACATACGGAGGAGCAACAAAAAGAGTTGTAAAACCTTTAAAAATCTCTTGATATTTTATAAATAGTGTCGTGGGAGCATCTTGTACTTTGATCGACGCCGACATCGGAGCGGTGTCTGTAAGACATTTTTTTACTACCTGCTCCCTTTAAAATTAAAACTTTATAGATCTGTGTCTGTCTGTGATGAACGTCTTTAAACATTTTTTGTTTGTTCTTTAGTTGTCGCGGTTAAGAATTATTGGAAGGATTTGGCAAAATACTGGTTATTACCATGGCGTCATGTTTGAAGAATTACCTACTTTATGACTTTATAATTCAATCAATTGATAGGATGAGGAAAACAAAAACACAACTACGTACCCTACTTACAATTTAGTCTACAACATCACGAGCAAACATAATTAATCGATACAATTAATTAATCGGAACGATCGATTGAAATCGGAAGGCTGTTCCCAGCGGCTATAAAGGGCGATCGGTAAGGCGCGGGTACCTGCGCCCGCGCAGCTTGTGTGGTCCAATGACGTGACGCGGAACCTGCCGCCAATCAAATACGAGACGACTTCTTACGACCCATTAACACATACACAAGGACATTTGCGTGTGAACCGTACCAAACAGCGGGTCAGAGTCAATAGTTTTTATTTATGTTGGCAGATAAGTATTAAGCCGCAGGTGGAGGTCAGATAGGCAGTCGCTCCATGTAAAATACTGGTATTCAGCTGCATCCGGTTAGACTGGAAGCCGACCCCAACATAGTTGGGAAAGGCTAGGCAGATGATGATGATGAGATAAGTAAGCCGCAAATAGAGTTTAACATAATAACTTCCTTTAAAACAAATGACTAACATCATTTTTGAAAACGTTTTATATTAGTTATGAATTAGGTACCTACATTAAGAAACAAATGAACGTTTCGGATTTTCAAAATGCAAAAGCTGAAAACACAACAGAAAAAGTTTGATAAACACAATTCAACAAATGAAACCCCTGAGCAAAACAATTGTGCATAAAATTAATACATTTCTGAAAAAGAACTCGACACAACACAGAACATTCACAACCATAGGGTAAAGATAACAATAACCAACATTGAGGTGTCGTAATCGGATTACTTTCTAGCGTCAAGAAATACAATAACAGAAACCTACTTGCACACTGAACAATATTACTGACTTCAATCGCGGCTGTACTCGTTTATGATTTAATGTGCAATACACTTCGTAATGCTCTTATAAATGTCATAGACACAGAGGAGTTTTCCTTTGTTGTAAGATATACTATGGAAAATTATCAATCGTACCAATGAGTCACTTGTGTCTACATAGACCAATTTATTGCATTCCAAAGGTTTTTTAGGATTAAAAAAAAACAATAGCGCATTTTTTTTTAATCTTACTAATAATTGATCTTTTTAAAAATGTACTTACTTGGGGAAAGCCCCAAGTAATAGACTTTTCTGAAAAGTCTTTAATCTCTTGACGTCGACAAATCGAAAAGAAATTAGCGATGGAACAAGAGAAATGCTATCTGATGAAGTGATGACACGAATAAAATTTTTTTGTATGTATGTATATATGTATTTATTCTTATATTTTACTTATAAATATTATCTATTTGTTTTCTGTTATTGCACCTACTATGTATTGTTTCTGCATCACCCTAAGGTAGACTGGTAGAAAATGCCCATGGCATTAAGTCCGCCTTTGTACAGTTTTTACTTGTGCATAAAGTTTTAAAAATAATAAAAAATAAATAAAACATAATAAAGTTAGTCTCAAACTAGACAGGAAAATGAATGAACTAAACATACGAAACCAACAGAAACAGATGTCATTGTAGCATCCAAAACAAAAGGCAATGTGATCACACACTGAAACCGTAGTAATATAGGCGACGATTAATTAAATAACAATTGAGATGTGGAACGAGACACGACGGTATCAACGATTATGTCGCCGACTATATTTAGCAGCTAACTCCACTCTGAATGCCATGCACGAGGCAGGATGTTGATAAGATATTTGCATACACCTAACTATGAATTGTGACATAAAGTTTAACAAAAACGTATTAGGAAACCGCTAGCATTTTTGTGGCCCGAAGTTGGCCAAAATTGATTACGAAATATTTATTTTGATCTTTCCAAATCTATTGATCAAGACAAGGTTCTTAAGATCAAACTTTATAAGCTTCTAATATTTGGAAAATTAGAAAACAAACACAGCTTTTTAATAACGCCGCCGCCGTGCCCATGTCTAGACATAACATTATAAAGAAAACATCTGAGAAAGATCAGTGTTGAGTTCCATTTCACAATAACATTTAAGTAGATACCTACATAGGCCACGCGGAGAACTTAGATATGCTCACAATGATACCACGCAAAAATAACTGAACCGATTGGTTTGCTAAACGATGTTGTAACAGCAGATACAAATAAAATGAATGATAATATTTTGGATATCGACAGTCGAGTTGCAATGAGGCAAGTGCCCCAAGTGAGCGATCAGCCTTGGTGCGTTTGAAATCTCGTTGCGGGCGTGACCACGATGTTCAACAAATGATATCATACCAACACCAGACGATTACGTAGTAATCAAACCAGTCACTACGGCAACAGATCATGTATTACCCAGTAGAACAGTTCGCGCAGCTGTATATCCATTACGCTGTTTGTAGTACGTTTCAAAACATTTTCCGATATCAAGGAAGCGTTGGAAAATGTTCAAATGAGATAGGTTCGCGGTGAATCAAGAGGTAGCAACTGTTATTAGAGGATCACGCTTTACTGATAATTGTTGTCTAAATATTTACCGTTCCGAGTACATTGAATCTCATTCCAGTCTCCGAATCTAATGACTTAGTAATGTTAATAATCTCTTGGCTATTATTCAAATCCTGTTGTAGAGCAGTTCACATGCGTATTTGTTATTAGACAGTCAGTTTTTTTTCTGAAAATAATCAAGTTGTTCTAGTATAATATTCTTAATACACTATTAGTAGTCAAAGTGTGTGTAGGTACGATATTAAGTATAGTGAATAGCTTAACATCAACATGACAACATAATAATGGTTATGTTGAAAAAGAAAAATATGTTTAGAATATTTTCTGTTTTTATTCGTTCTATCTGTTTTCGTATGTTACTGCTTTTCTTTGATGTTCGGGAACTTATTGTATTGCTCATACTCTTTCCACATGATCTGATAAAATAATTTTAATAAATTTTATTTGAACATTACTTTTGCCTTCATCTAAATAAAAAGCTTCTATTTTTTACGCTCACATTTACAATAGGGATCCAACTTGTGACTCACATTTATTCAATGCTTTGAATATTAATTTAACATTTTCCGCTTGTAAACAAAAATTAAAAGTGGTTTTCCTACTGAATGGCCCATAAAAATACTATCAGAATTAGCACTACCGTTATTTTTAGTACACAGGAGGAAGAAGGAATCCTTGATAATTATAACAATCAGAAACCCTTCATGTCGTTGGTGAAGAAACAGAAAAAGAATGGATTTTCCTTACAGCTGGAACTTAGCAGAAAACCACGCGGGAATTTTCAACACGCAATTTGGTATCTGATGTAGGTGCTACTACTACAAAGTAGCAGAATAACAAGGTGCAACAAAACAAACTACGAATTCATGAGGTCCATAACAAAATCGGAACGGATGCTTTGCGGTGGAATCAAATAATCAATGATATTATATGCTGCATCCGGAAATTGGTACAGGAATCCTGAGCCGGAATTCCTGATGAGATACCAAATGTTTGCGGCCAGGCTTATGCACTATGGAACAGGTCAATTTGCTGTATTGATACTCGTGTTACTTTGTAATCTTTATAAATGTTTTCATAATGCCTCACACCTTCATTCCCCGAAGGGTTAGGCAGCGGTCTAAAGTACGTACACCCACATTGTTTAAGACCCACGTTGGGGGCAAGCCATTACCATTTAAGGGGACCTCAAATCCAGACTCTGGATTGCTAAAATGTTGCCAATCACATTTCCCAATACCACATCCTTATCAATTTTAATACCAACATTGGTGTTCACAGTGATATGACAGCCCTAATGAAGGTATGTAATTTTGGCGTCTACTGCTGCCTTCAAGTCAGTTATCAAAGTTCTCAGTACCTAATCGATCAATAGATGCCGCATCCGCACCCTGAAGCGTCAGAGCTATCTCGTCTATAAAGTTATGATATTTCTATCCTTTATGATAGAGGGTACCTTCCCTATGCCACCTACGTAACTACCTTTTAAAATTCACCTTCTCAATAACTTCGTAAATCAATGCTATGGAACTTTCAAAATGAAAGTTTTATCGATCTCGAATTAAATCAACGAGTATTAAAATGCAGCATGTTAAGTTATACTGTCTGATTTATCACTTCATCGCAATTCATCTGAATACATCCTGTCGATTCCTGCCCTGAGATACCTAAGGTATATTTCAGCGAATAAAAAATATTTGATGTAAAGTCAGGGAAATTATTTGTTTATCAAAATGACTACCAACTTAAATTGTCGGTTTTTCAATTGCGAATTGACATATGCACATAATCAACCTATACAGGCCTCCTCTCGCTGAGAGGGAGGGTTATAGGACATGCCGATTTCCTAGCGATGTTTTACTTCATCGGTTTGAGAACACTGGTGATGAAATAATTTAAAAGTAAAACTCCAAACCGAACCAAAGACTATATTATATAGGTACAGACGCCAGCACATCAAGCTACCCGAAACTGTCAAATTTTCCCAATCATCTTTGAACCTTATGCTTTAGCGATAAAGTTTAAAATCTATTAAAGAAGATTGATAGATTGCAGTAGCTTGATGTGCTGGCGTCTGTAGGTATGTACCTACAGGGTGATTGGAAGATGGGTACAAAGCTTTAAGGCAAAGATAGTACAGACCATGCCATGGTTGTCGACGAAGTCTTATCAATTATTTTTTACCTAATTTTTGTTTTTTATTTAATTCCCAAATTTTTAAGTAAACTGCTAATTTATGGCCAAATTGAATGATAAATGAATTCATTTTTATTTTGTTTAATGAAAGTAATTAAAGTTAAGCAATCTATCAAATCATGTTTTAGGCCTCTGTGTCATTAGACATAAAAAAATTTTATGAAAAAAAAAGTTGGTACCTTCTTAAGACTTCGTCTAAGATAACCACGGCTTAAATGGTTCTAAATTGTCTGTACTATCCCATCTTCCAATCAACCTGTATATTCTCTTTGGTTCGCACCTACAACTCGTAAGTCGCGGCAGTTACCACTGGGCCATCACTGCTCTCTGTTTTATAACATAGTTTTTTTTATTAGTGTTTTTTTAATATAATAATTATGTAATTAAATTAACAATGTGTGATAATTTTCATTTCCTTATCATAGGCACCTACAAAATTTATCAAATTTTTGTTAGTTTTCTTAAATCATGGCGGGAAACCCCGCCATCGAGCAACGCGCTAGAGAGTGAGCACGTCAAAAGGCCAGCGATATTCATTGTGTAATAGTCATTACACTTGAACTTTAACTCTTCACATGAGATTAGTAAGATTAGTTGGCCTAATGAAAGAACCACTTGATGCCTCTAGAAACTATGAGTTGAGAAGGTGCTGAGGGCCTCTTCTGCTTCTAACTTTTTGTAACTGATATAGATGGAACGATTGCAAAGTAGATCGTTTATGGATGATTACTATTCTTACTAATATAGGAAAATAAATCGCATATTTCAAAATCAAAATTTAAAGTCATCTAATCAAACCACAGTTTGGCCGTCGAGAGAATGCGTTTTTGACACCTGTCAGGTTCGTACAAACAAATACGTGTTTTGCGAATTTAATCTTTATTAAGTAGTTACTAGCATTGTCGCACTGACCTGGCAGGAACGCATTCTCTCGACGGCCGGACTGTACGCTGACAATTAGCACTTTTCGAATGTCAAATTCAATGTAAGCAGTTAAGCTTGTCAATTTTGAATTACGCCTACCTTTCCTATCTAAATATTTATTTATTCCAAAAAACAAATTACACGTTTTTACGTAGGTAATCACGAAAGATCAGACCGCAATAACTCAGTTTTTCGATTGCTTTTTTAGCTAACTGGTAGCAAATAACGATCTGAAAAAAAATCCTAAATACTAGGCATATAGTATATATAGTATAGCGTGTAAGTCCACGATTTTTTTTTTAAGATTAATAAATTAGTACTTGTAAAAAAATGTTGACTACGCTGAAAAAACCCAATAAAGTCATGCGCAAAACCGTCGTCTACGCGTAAGAATTTATCGAAAATAACAAAAAGTGTTAAATATTTTTAAATTTGAGGTGTTTATCTACCAAACTCAATTTTTATATTTTTATTTTGACTACTAATTTAATTGTAGTAAAATATCTAAGTAAATAAATAAACGTCTAAATAAATATCTAAATAAAAAAATCTAAATAAAAAACTTATAAACGAATTTATATTAAGTAGTTATCAAAACTTAAATTCGTAGACTTACTAGATAAGGTGATAAATACTTGTGTATTTTAAAAAAAACTAGATAACTTAAGGATATTGAGAAATTTGCGCTGAAAAAAAAATGATTTTTCTGTTTTTAGTCCGCAAAATTGATAGGGACTCTTAAATCTTTATTTTTCTGTTCCGATACGCCAATTTTAATTTAAATGCAACATTATCATGTTGCAACATTATCATGTTGCATTTAAATTAAAATAAAATTAAACTTAAAATTGATTGATTTAATTGTATTGACTACCGTCTTACCTATTATCAGTTACTCGTATAATCATGCTTCTGTGACAACGCCATAGAAAAACAAAAAACCAGCCTTGGTATCCAAAACCAGAGAAAACCCCAATCCAGCCTCTTCGGTATCGCTGAGAACTTCAAAAATATCACACGGTAAGGTCATTTAAGCTTATTAATTTTTTGTTAGCATCGTATCAACAATGAACGGTCGTCATTGTAAAAACATTGTAACATTCGCGAATCGGGAGTAACAAGGCCGTCGTCAAACCAAGTAGGAAGTAAAAACTAAATGATTCTGAATCATCAAAAAAGTACAGATTTCAATTTGATGTGTCTAGTTTTAAGTGCTGTCACTGTGAAGTGTTTCTTGAATTAATTAAGTGTATAGACAAAAACTTAAGGTAGGTATGCTGAAAATACAATGGGTTGGGTGCCACTGGCCAAAGGTATGGTTTCAGGGTAGAGGAACATAATGTTTCTCGGGTCGATCGATCAGGTTAAGCTAATCTGTTGGTCCGTAAATGGGTGACGATCTTTACATACCAAGAACCCTCCGTGCCTCTGAAAGCACGTTTATCTTCTGTCATTCGTTCATCCATCTCTGAGAGTTGTTTCGGGTCGTCAGAAGCCTGAAAGTCTGACAACCAGTCCTACCAAGGGGTATCGTATCACCCAGTAACTGGGTTGTGGAGCGACTGCCCTGTCGCTCCATGTAAATTATTGGTATTCAGCTGCATCGGTTACACTGGAAGCCGACCCCAACATAGGCTAGGCAGATGATGACACAAATAGTTTATAACCAGGATTATAACACATGGGATACCTTTCATCCCGATATTCCCACGGAATCGAAACTTATGCGGGTGAAACCTGCTCTGCTAGTATTATATAGTTGTCGCAGCCAACTGGTTAAATTAGCCGTTTAGTTAACAACCTGGCCTTTGGAAGTACCTAGTGCTCGCCTCGCTTCGCTCTCTCGGCTCGCTTCGCTCTCTCGGCTCGCACGCGGATGATTACAGTTCTAACCTAACCCATTCGGTCGGGGTGCCCTGGCTTAGTTACTGCGACCAATTCGGCTCGCGCGTGATTGGTTATAGTTCCAACCTAAACTATAGGTACTATTGAATATCATTCAGGCTGTTAGTTGAACGGCCGCCGTTTAGTTAAAAGGCTAGGCGGTTAACTAAATGGCTAATGGCTGCGACGTTGTCGTAAAATAGGATATAATTATAACTTTCTCTGTCTTCTACTGACCGGGTCAGTAGACGACACAGAGAGCCCACGTTGAGAATTGAGAACCTATGGAGTACGATATCATCCATTCAGCATTTAATGATCGCTGAACAATCAAACTTTATACAACAACTGAAAACTGGTAATAAAGACATCATTACGGTTACCATACTCGTTTGACTCGATCGTATAACGAAACAATTAAATTATTAGATATCTGTTTTAGTGCTTGCGGTGTAGACCGCTACTACCCTACTTATCTGAATACATTGTATGTAAACTGTAGGTATACCTAATTAAATACGCTGGTAGTTAATGTTTAAAGAAGAAATAAAATAAGTAAAAATATATTTTTAAGTTAAACGGTTTTAATGAAAATAATGATGTAGATAATGTAGGTACTAAAAGCTAAAAAATAATTCAGTACGTCCTAGGTACCAGTCATCACACCACTTTCCTCATCAATCTAGGGCATTGATCAGATATAAAAATAAAATCGTGCCAACAGGACGGGGGTAAAATTTTTCAAGTACTAAATTTGACCCAAATAAATAATAACAAATATGGCAAGCTAAATAAAACGGTTTAAAAAATAGAGGCGATGTTTAATCTACCTGTTTGCTTAATCCACGTACTGAAATCATCATCTTCCTGCCCCTATCGCAATTTATTTGGGACTAGCTGTGTCCGCGGCTTCGCCCGTGTGATATGTCGATAAAAATAGCCTTTGCCCGGTTCCTGGGGCACAAAGTATCCCCCTACACGGCACACCAAATTTGATTAAAATCGGTAGAACCGATTCGGAGATTATCCGGAAGAAATAGACCGACAGACAGACAAATCTTAAAAAAAATGTTTTTTTGTGTGGTAGACCGTACCGTGCGAATGGGACCAAGTGCGAATGGGACCAAGTGCGAATGGGACCAACTGCGAACGCGGGACAAAGTGCGAATGGGACGAAGTGCGAATAACCCCCGTATATATGTACTCTCATAAGCATTTTTTTTTTTTGGGTGGGAAATTATCAAATAACTTATCCCGCTCTGGGCGGAGCGGGAGGGGCGTGTCAAACTTTTAATGACTGTAACCCACCCGTATTCCTGCAGTTGCCTATGCCAGGGGCCACGGTATCTCTTTCGAACAACCCGCGACCCTGGCAGGCATGGGCCTGGTCCTTACCGGACGGCGAGCTGCCCATTGCTCGCCGTCCGCAAGCCCGCGCCTACGGTGGCCGGGATTCGACTGTCAACTCCCGACGCCCAGGGCATCTCCTGCGGCGACTAGGGGCGTGAGGGCGTAAAGATTGCCTCTCCCTCACGTGTTCCGCCCCCTCCTTCGCAAGCATAACGCTTCGCAGAAGAAGGTGACGGCTTCCCATGCACTCTCGCTCCGTACCATGGCCTGGACCAGGGCCGGACGCGAGAGATCGCCGCCGCCGATCGCCGCTGTGAGGACGCGGCGGTGCTCCGCCCAAGCCGGGCGGACTTCCACGAAGCAACTGTGTCGAATGAGGACCTGCGTTAGGCGAAACGTGAGGACGCCGTGGCACCTCTATAGCCACTCCTCAAAGAGGAGACTTATCGCCGCAACGTCTATTTAAGGGGGTTAGTAGGTATAAAGCTGATATTTGGACATTACTAACGGACACTTAAATTTTATTTATATGTACTTATAGATATGATTGGCGTATGTCCCTCCATTGATAGGTCATCATTTCAGTTTTCAGTACGTATTTTACCCTCTTTTTAGCCCTTTCTTACATACCATTTTTTTTTTTTTGCGGATGGGAATTTATCAAATGACTCCTCCCGCTCTGGGTGGAGCGGAAGGGAGTGTCAGACTCTTACTGACTAAAACCCACCCGTGTTCCTTCCTTAGCCCTTTATGTTCCGGGCCAGCGGTAACCCTTTCGGACAATCCCGCTGACCTTCTTACATACCATCCATGTCTCAGCCTCCAGCCATCCACATTTTTACTTAAAACTTTTCTCACCGCATTACCCCATTTTTCCACATCTCAATACTTGCTCATACCATGGCATTTTTTGACATGACAGTTTTCCAAAATAGCAATACTTATTGCGATACCTGTTAGCATGCATTATAGTCCAATCTGATAGATGTTGACTCTACGTAATAACAAGAGTAGGAGAATTTCCAGATGACCGCATTGTCTGTGTCTCTGTTTACAAAGTTTATGTGTTTTGCGATAAAAATATCACTTAAAAATGCAAATATTTTTCCTTATAGCATTATTATCTAAGTAGTAATAAAAAAACGTAAAATGTATTTAACTAAATCTTTAATTACGGGAATTGTTCTTTAGATTTAAAACATTCATAGTGGACTAAGGGTACTCTATTCAAACTTATTTTAATTAATTGTATTTGTAATATATCATTGAGGTTAACAAACCCGCCTACCTTTGAAACCCTTATATTTTCCAGAAAACCGAGCCTGTAACAAACCTATTAAGTATCTAAGGACAAAGAGCCGAGAAATTCCCGGTACTATACATATATTAAAGGTGATATCGACGCCATATCGCTTAACATAGTTGGATGTTCTATAAATATAGCTTTTCCAGGAGCTGTACTGCATAACACCTCGAGAAACTACCAAGAACTATGACATACTTGCGGATCACGTCGCAATTATTGCATCTCGCATATTAGTTTCCAAAGACATCAAAGCGGTTTTATTAATAACGTTAGGCTCGCTGCATACCGTCAATAAATTGGTACATTTCATGACAGGTGTATTTATTTACAACCCCGTTGGTCTCGTGGTCGCAAGCGCGACTGCTGAGCGTGGCCCCACCACGCTCAGCTCAGCTCAGCTCTTGATGGGTTCGATTCCCGGGTCGGGCAAAGTTTTATTCAGTTTTTTCATTGGGAATTTTTTGGTAACAGCCCGGAGTATGGAACTTGGTAATGTGATACCCCCGTGCCTCGGAAAGCACATTAAGCCGTTGGTCCTGCGCTTGATCTCTCTCCGGTCGTGTCGGATTGCCGTCCCATCGGACTATGAGAGTGAGTGAAAGGGAGTGCACCTCTGTCTGCGCTCACACTTGTACACTATAACATATTCCCGCTCCAAAGGCTAGGCTCCCGTTAAGATTGGCCGCTGTGGCCGAAATACGGTCTGGAGGATTTTTATTTACCTACTTACATTGTCATGTTGCTATGACTCAAGAAAATTCATTCCCCTTTATACATAAACGTTGCTTAAAGTTAAGTAGTGATTAGCGACTGTTGAAGCATACATTGTTGATGTTTGAACGCCACTTAACTATAATCATCGTTTATAAATAAGCCCCATTATGTCCGGAGCATTTAATAAGCTTAAAAATATTTAGAATTCAGTCCGATAAATGGGGAAACTCTCTAGACTCCAAATAATACAAACAAAACGTCATCTCCAAGCGCATGAAACAACCTGAGATAATTGTTATAAAAAATAATAATACCTATAAAATTCCTAACACCATAATCCGAACAAGAACAAATCCAATTATTTCCATACAAATAAGTTGACAGCGCGCAGAACGCCTAACCTTAGTTATAGCTCTCAGGTAATGGCCGAGAATCGACAGATTTGTGCAGCACGTGCGATAGTCGTCACGTGGCTTCGGCACATGTCACCGCGGTCCGCCATGTTTCTAGTACCGTCGACAAAAGAGTTAGGTGTTACACAACCTGCCTGTATACAGAAAAAATAAACCTCTTTCTACATATGATATTACGCCTGTGTACCCTGAAAGGTAAGGAAGACGTATATAGTAAACCTTTATTTCGACTGTTATGTTTAAGTCTCAAGTGATAGGATGCGACAGGTTAACTGCCCCGTTGGTCTCGTGGTCGCAAGCGCGACTGCTGTGCGTAGGGTCCTGGGTTCGATTCCCAGGTCGGACAAAGTGTTATTGAGTTTTTTCATTAGGAATTTCTCAATAGCAGCCCGGAGTTTGGAAGTAGGTGGTGTGATACGCCCTCGGAAAGCACGTAAAGCCGTTGGTCCTGCGCCTGATCTCTTCTCGGTCGTGTCGGATTGCCGTCCTATCCGACTATGAGAGTAAAGGAACAGAGAGCACCTGTGTTTGCGTAGACATTTGTGCACTATAATGTCTCCTGCGAACCAAGCTAATCTCCGTTGAGATCTAATCTCCGAAATCAGTCAGAAGGATTATTAGTATTAATAGGAGGCGAACCTATTGTTAATAGTGCCCAAATCTAGCCTAGATTTGGGCACTATTAACAATAGGTCCCGGCTACGTTTGAGAAAAAGCATAATTGGTAAAACCAAATAACATACTTACTACTACGACTAGTCGTACTCAGCACTTCTCCTCCACATTTATTATGCCCACGGCTAAAGTGTGGAACTCCCTGCCTGCGTCTGTGTTGGGATTCCACGTATAACCCGTCAGCCAAGAGTGAAAAAACATCTTCTGGGCTTACTCGATCCATCATAGACCTCATTCATCGTGGTCAAGAGCTAGCCCAATTTGCAAAAAATAAAAAAAACATTGCCCGACTATCGGCCGAATCTAAGACCATCCAGCTGTAGCGCTTGCTAGTGCGTAGGACTGAAAACCTTTTAACAAAAAAACCGAATTCAAAAAAAAAACACTACAAAGTGAAAAATAACTTTAATTTCGGAAGTTGGTGTCTTTGTTTCTTTGATCTGTATTTTAGTTTTTGCCACAAACTTCTCCTTCTTTTCTTCTTCTTCTTCTTCTTTTTGCGACCGGCGTACTGAGGTAACACACACAAAAAAAAAAGTAATACAACCGAATTGAGAACCTCCTCCTTTTTTTGAAGTCGGATAAAAATAGGCTTTTTCCCATCGCCTCAACGACCAATTCTGCATTGCCCGCTTGGAGCAGATTCCCGCAACCTTCACACAAGCACAACATTAAAGATTAAAAGTAGATAGTCGATCAAGTTAGATCCTTGTAAACATCTCTTTTGTTGTCAGTACTTAATTGAAGATTTGAAAAAATGAGCTACGTTTTACGCCGTACGCCTGTGTAATGGGGCCGTAGTGTAATAACGACCTTTAGAGCCGCGCATGTGTTATCGTTGTTCAATCAACATAACATTGCTATTGTGTATAAGTGCGCAGGGTTAAGGAGAGGTGTTAATAGAAAGAAAGAAAGGGTTATCGAAAGAAAGAGATTATCCTATTTTGTTTTTGAAAGAGCTTTAACCTTTTCGCCGCCAACGTACACAAAACGCAATGCCTCGCCGAGCGCCAAGCTATAAATGTATAACTAAATATACAGTAAACAGTAGTGATGGGGATATCGTCATATCGATGAATAAGATTTGTACGCGTAAAGTTAAGATTTAAAGTTGATTTTACGAATATAAATAAAAACTGATTAAATATTTTCAGATTTGTTTTATTTCACAGTATCCTTAATAAGAAAAAACAGTATAACTTATGAGTATCAAAGAAACTAATACATAACTCAATTAGAACTATAAGGAATGGGGTACATCTCTATTTGTTTCATGATCTCATTCTTTAACTTCATATCAAGTTATTGGCACTGAGGGCACGTTGAATTCGATTCTGATCAGGGATGGGGTCTATGATCTTTCTTTCTTCTATTTTTGTTTACTCCTGTGTTTTTTTAATAACTTCAGTCAACGTTTTTTACCGTAGGTATCTAAGTGGCATCTAAGTGGTACACTGTATTTACCATAATAGTGTATAGAGTACAAAAAAAAACAGTACCTAAATCTACTGTAATTACAGTGCATCTGGAGATACTGATGGGCTCACCGAACATTTTACATACTTATTGAATTCCTACTCTTTGATGAATAAACATTATTATTATCATCCAGTTAGACTTACCTCAGAATTATCTTCTGGTTCAATGTTCTCCACAAAATACCTACTCCGAGTCCGATTCCACACCTTGCAAAATTTTAAGAAGTTCGTCCGAATCAAGTTCTTCACTCATTTTTCTATTTGTTATCAAGTGAAAGAAAGAAAGATGCGTGCGCGCGAATCCGATTTTGTGCTGCACTATGCCAAAGTGACCTTGACAGCCGCACGCCTATGACGTCACTGACCAACTTCTATAGTAGTTCGTGGCACTCGGTGGCGCACAGGGGCATAGACGACCAATTGTTTTGTAGAGATGGGAAAATAACTATCGACAAGAATTGGTAACAACTTTATAATTACGTATCGGCATCTACCTGAAGGTCGAAATTCATCTACTATCCTTTGTAATGAAGTAGATAACTAAGCTCATATTTTATTGACCTCAAATTGTTTTCGATATTCGTAACTTTCTGTATTTATAAATATTTCAATGGTGAAATCAACCTTTCACGGCACATCACTGGCCAACTTGATATGAAGTGATTGGCGTTCTGAGAAAAGTAACAAAATTCGGAGTTTCTGTTTTTGCCGATTTTAGGACAAACTAGCGCTTATTTTGTGTAGAAAAATAAAAACAGGGTAGTAGACAGTGCTATCTTAAATAATAAAATGAAACAAAGCTTTTAATCACAGTCAATTTATTTTAATAAGATAGTTAAAATGAACAACTTCTATAGAAGTTGTGGAGCTGGTGGCACGAAAATCCCGAACTTCTATAGAAGTGCTTGGCGGTGAAAAGGTTAAGAGAGGCTAGACGTAAGAATTTTGGTCTTGTGATTGCAAGCGCTACTGCTGAGCATGAGGTCCTGGGTTCGATTCCCAGGTCGTAGAATGTTATTTGGATTTTCTATCTGAAATTTCTCAGTAACAGCTCGGAGTCTAATTCGTGCTCGGTTGATGGCAATAGCCTCGCTCTATTACATGGGACTTAAACAAAACTGGCGAAATGTAGGTCTTCTAGAGGTACAACTCTGCCCAACACTTCATGGAAACAAGGTGTGATGTTATGATAATAGACACACCCTGGACAATTTAAACCGCTTTAATCTTTTCACCTCGAATTCTTCTAGTATGTTGGTACGTCATACATCATATTATTATCATTCTTCTTCTTAGCGTGTCGATAGCATTGATAGCAATCTAAATGGACTCGAAAATTAACTTGAATTTGTAATTCTAAATAGAATGAAATATATAGATCTTCACTATTGTGAAGATATATATATTTCATTCTATTTCATTCTTTATTATTCAGCCAGCATCAAAAATTGGCAATTTCATAGGTAGGGGCAAGTGCGGAACATGTGGACACTTTCCAGAATTTGGAATAAAACATTTTTTATATCTGAATTAGTTTTTAACATATCTCATGTCTTAAGGGATAATCAGCCTTTCTTAAACTAAAATTCTAGTCTCATTATCACATAAACTTACGAAAATAATCAACTTTTTTTTAAAACACCATATTTGTCCACAGGTTCAACTGACGATTGTACCTATGGATAGTAAAATTGTACCTGTGGACGGTGTTGTACCTAGGGACGGTTCACAATAGTAGCACAATAAAAAAGAAAAAAAACAATTATAAACTTCTAAAAACAACTTCAAACATACGTAAATATATTCTTATTATTTCTCTCTATTTTTTTATGCTTACGCTACTCTTCACTACATTACAAGTTTTGAGTATGGCCATCGTCGCTATAGTCATCATTGGCTGCTGTGAGTGTATAGGCGCATATTCCCTTTCTTTTTAAACCTTTACTGACTTTAGATCTGTAGATAATTTTCTTTTTATTACAGGTACTTGTTAACAGGCCTTACCATACCTACTGTAATTTGAAAACATTGTAAAAGCCAATTATTTTGAAAAAGAGTAACCGTGGAGTTTCTTGCCGGTTCTTCTCCATAGGAAACGCTCAATTGGAACCGTGCACCTAGCTTCTGACGTTTCAAAAGTCCCATGTAGGTAGGCTTATGTGAAATAAAATACATATTTTGATTTTGATTTTTGGTTTTGAACTAGTTTTACTGCGAGGCACTGGAATAAAATAAACAAAACGGTTGATCAGATTTTGCAAGTAAACATTATGACACTTTACTCATATTTTTGTCCATAGGTACAAAATCAGACATAAAAATAAAACTGATCTAACATTGAGGATGAAACAGACTTACAGACAGGGAAAAAGCAATAACTTAACAATAAAATACATAGATCATAATTGCAAACACGATCAAACCGATATCGTAAGTACTTTCACGAAAAAACTCATTTAAGTTAAGCAAAATAACTATAGTATAATAATTACTTTTAGGCGCATTTTAACTTACTTTTAGGCTTTTATTTATTTGCTTGTTATGAACTTCAGAATTTACTACCTACAGACTTCACATGCACAATTCATATAAAAAATTTGTTGTAGGTACAGGTAAGCATATCAAAACCACGTGAAACAACACGTTAATTGCATAACACACTATCAATCACAATCTGAATCATTCATTATATTGCTAATCTATTGCTTCACATTCGAAAAATTTGTCTGCTCAACAACGTAAAAAACGCAATGGATGTTGTTGAACTGTCAAAATGAAAGCCATTCCTACGGTTAGTGTGTTACGTGATTATCCCGCTGATCTTCTAAATTGACGTGCTATCAAATACTCATGCGTCACATTTGAGGGTAGTTTATTTCCAGATTCCTGAGTCGTATTAACTAGCCTAGTCTAAGAACTGACGCTACAGTCACCTGAGATACCTTGAGGTCATAAATATATTTGGCGAGATGTCAATGTATAAAGACTGAATTTCGAAGGTTCGCTCGAGAGGTCACCTACATACTTCGAGGCACAATTGCTGGTCATGGCCGCGCGGAGACCTCATATCTGTCGCTTCGCACAAGTTATGTCCTTCAAGCGATTTATTGAAGATTAAGTAGTAAGTAAACATGAACAGAAAAACACGAAGAAAGAAAACACAATACTTGTGAATTCTATTACGTATTTGGTATTTTAGTAACAAAATGTTGAAAATCATTTTAGTCTGTTTTAAGTTTTAACCCTTATTACTAACAAAATATGGAATTAGAAAAAAATAATTTTTTCCACAGTCCAGAGTAAAAATCGCTATAAGCGTATAACTTCCAACGCATCCTATATGCGCTACACGAATGCGCAAGACAATCTGCAAATAACCATACAAGTAAACAGAGTAAACAGTACGTCATTACAAAATTATACTCAATAATGACACAAGTCACACATGTTGACAAAATCCTTTAGGTAGATCACTTTGCAGCCTCGTATCCATGGTGAACAAAAGTTGTGAAACCTTGTTGCGCAACATGTTTGGAGCAGTTCAAAACATGTTGTGCAACAATGTTTCACGACTTTTAGTACTACTTACTATTTACTTTTATTAGTACTATTACATGTAGTACCCATGTATATGTAGCATGTTTTCGACAACACAAAAACATGTTGCTGCAATAATGTTGTGCAACTTTTGTCTGTTTACCAAGCAAAAGTACTTTAATCAACACTGAAACATTCTAAGTCGCGTCCACCAAAATTACCATGAAGAGGCTACCGACGAAAGTATGTGTCATAGACAAGCTAAATTATTGTTCAAACATCAGTCGAATCGAGTGTCAAAGACCGATAGGTTTAATTAGTAAGCAAAAAGGCGCCATAGTAACATTGACGGCGCCGGCGTAGGCGATAAGAGTTGAGCGGCCAGTGTAAGTTGGTCTGTCTGATTAGTTTTAGCTGGTAATCTTAGAGTGCTCACGTGGGGTCTTGGTGATTGGTCGTCGTTTCGCGTAGGCGACTTCAGTAGCAGGAGTAGACGCGGCCGTCGATGGAACTGACCACTGACTGTCATACTAATACACTAAAATGTTGCTGTCATATTCACTTCTGTGGGCATTTATGATACAAGTATCAAAAATCAATCTACCTACTCCGATCTATGGACATATCAAATGAAGAAAATTACTTACTGTGATATTCTCAAATATTTTGTTTTCGTAATTTTAAAGTAAATTTTATTAAGTAAAGTTATTTAATCTCTTCATTCGTCTTCTTCTTCTTATAAAATCTTACCTCCGAAACTATTGAGCCTAAAATTAAAAAAAAAAAAATACAGAAAATAGTTCTATACTTAAAGATTACAGGAAAACCTATACGAAGTCTGTGGTCTTAAAAGAAAAACTTTATTCCGACAGTCACAAATCTCTGTTCTCTCTGCAACTCTTTTCCTGCTGCACATCAATGACCTTCTTCAGCCCGGTACTGTTGGGTACGCAGATGACAGTACTGTTTCAGAGAGATACTTGTCCAGCGCAAAAGCTAAGGGCAAAAAAAGCAAAGCTAAAGCAAAGGGGCCGAAGTTCGTTTCTTGAGAGAGGCCATGGTAGAGCGGACAGATTTGACCTTAAGCCTTGTCTCCTAGTGGGGTGATGACAATTTGGTCGCTACCAAAACACAAGTGTGTCTTTTTACCGCCAAAAGGAGTCGTTTTGACCAGACTCCTACTTTTCGGGGTACATCTGTTCCTGTAACAGATCGGCTCGAGCTCCTAGGCATAGAGTTGACGTCTAGTCTCAACTTCGGCAGCCAACTTTGGCCTAAATAGGGTGAAGCGATACTTTACGCCTGGACAGCTTTTAACCTTATACAAAGCGCAAGTCCGATCCTGCATGGAGTATTGCAGCCACCTTTGGGATGGCTCAGCGAAATATCAACTTGCCGCGCTTGACTCGGTGGAACGCAGAGCTAAGCGAGAAGAGAGGCTCATTGGCGGCGTAGAACTGGTGGAAGCCAAACTTCACAGCTTGGCTCATCGCCGCAAGGCTACCTGCTTGTCGGTCTTCTACAGATTGTACTTCGGTGAGTGTGCCCACGAACTCCACGACCTCATTCCACCGCCCCCCTTCTACCTTCGGTCATCCAGACACACTGCAAGTTACCATCCCAGCTTAGTTGCTATTCCAACAATTCGCGCTAAGCGTTTTCAAATGTTATAATGCGCACAGCAAAAGAGTGGAACTCTTTACCTGCGTCTGTGTTTCAGAGCGCATACAACCCGAATCTCTTCAAAATAAGAGTGAACAGGCTTCTTCTGGGTAAGCTCACTCCATCGTCGACTTTGTCACTGTCACCTCTGACCTAAACTAGAGTCAAGAGCAAACCCATTTAAAAAAAAAAAAAAAAAACAAATACGAAGACGAATTTCAAAATACCGATTTTCATAATTCCGAATGGTTCTAAATTTCTAATATAACAACTCTGATTTATTCATTCGTCCTATTTTTATTTAATTATATTTCGAAACATCAAAAATACGAATTCCGATTAATTAGAATTCCGCCTTGTAAAACTGAATAGCAAGACAAATATACGAGTAGAATACCGAATTTTGTTTTGACGCACAAAATATCGATAAATGCTAATACGATGCTACAAAATTGCGATGCACGTTACTGCGACGCCACTAGACTTCGATGCACGTTACCGCGATAGATCTTCACAGCGATACTACTTGACTTCGATGCACGTTACCGCTAAAGATTTTCACTGCGATACTAATTGACTTCGATGCTCGGTAAAGGTATTTGTATTGTCATTCGCTCGCCCTTGCATCCTTTTATGTTTAAGGGGTTACGAACGCAACAGGTGACATAGGATGCAAGAATGAGCGAAGGGCACCCCGAAGTTAGGTTTGGTTAGGTTACTTTAAACCTTGCCCTTCGCTCATTCTTGCATCCTATGTCACCTGTTGCGTTCGTTGAATTCGGGTGCGGTAACGGTAACGTAAGTATTAGAGCGTAAGAAGAAAGATAATTCGGAGTAAGTATTGAAAATCGGAATGTCGTTTCTCGGACTGAGAACCCATCGAGCATTTGATTCTTCGAACATATGAAAATCGGAAAACAAACAAATCGTATTTATGATGTTCGGTAAAGTAAATTTCGTGATTTTTAATAATAGGCATTATAATTCTTAGGTATTTTGAAATTCGGAATTTTGAAAATCGGAACATCGAAATTCGGAATAAAATATTTCGGAATATTTGGGTGTTCCCACATAAAACAACATGTGAAGTTTGTTTTTGGGATAAATTCATTCCAAGTACGGAACCCTTCATTGTGCGTGGTCCGACACGCACTTGGCCGGTTTTTTTTCTAGCTTCTGGCCGCGGCATCGCCCCTGTGGATGTCGGGAATTCGTGGGTTTAATTTTTTTTTTGCGCGGAGTCCAATTTTTTTTTCTAAAATAAAAATAGCCTAAGTTACTCCTCATAACATCACCTGTCTGCCAGTGAACGTCCAGTCTTAATAGGTCCAGCCTATCCGGAGATTAGCCGGTACAAACAGATAGACAGACAAAAATGTTTATAATAGATTTTTTGTACCGTATACCTATACTTTCAAAAGCATTTAGTAAAAACTTATTAGGACATTACAAACAGACACTATAATTTTATTTATTTTTATAGATATTATAGATTATTACTGTTTGTGTTTTAGCTACTGTACCTACCGCATCGATGATTCTACTTCGTTTACTGTCAAACAAATAAAATCGATTTTATTGCTTATTTATGTTAGTAGTTTTATGTAAGCTACGCTTGATTAGTGTCGATACTTAAAACGGAAGTAGATACAGACATCTTATTTATTTTATAATGCTAATTATTTTAAATCCTGGCATAGCTACTAAGTAACAAGTGCATCTTATATAAACACTCATTATTTATTGAATATTAGCCTTTACACAACCCCGACCTATGTACCTACATATTTTACGAAGTTCTTACCCTAGAGATGGAAAATTGATCTTTTTCGTCATCCTCCTGTCCTTATCTGAATTTGATTTCTTTTTTTTTTGGAGTCAGCGCCAGCGCAGTATGTATTCTATTTATCGTCTTTCTTCTATTTGTCGTCTCACGGTGTTCAGTTCTTTTCTATGCATATTACCTTGCACACTATCGTGATTCTGCGTATTTTTTTTCTTTTGCCCCTTTGCTTATATCCACACAAATTTCGTAGTGTAAAACACCTTATGTTTGCAAAATATCAAAAAGCGTCATTTTAGCCCCCACACATCGGAGTCTCGTACGTCCATGCCTCGGAAAGCACATTAAGCCGTTGGTCCCGGCTGTCAATCGTGGATCTTAGACAGTCGTTACGGTAAGTCAGAAGCCCGAAAATCTGACAACCAGGCTTACCAAGGGGTCAACCAGTATTACCCAGTAACTGGGTTATGGATGTCAGATAGGCACTCGCTCCATGTAAAATACTGGTATTCAGCTGCATCCGGTTAGACTAGAAGCCGACCCTAACATAGTTGGGAAAAGGCTAGGCAGATGATGGCATCGGAGTCTCGTAAACGGTAAGGCCTCGTCCAAATGGGGAGCCCCGGCGCCAAAACCAGTTGCTCAGTAGTAATGAGAGCAATTAACACGTAAATGTTGAAGACCTCGAAGGTGACAAACTTCCACGATTCACGAACGATCACGACTATGCACGAGCATAGAACTTGACGAATCGCTTTTGACAAATGGTTTGGATATTTTTAGGATTGATTGAATAGTCTGGCGGTGGCATTGTGATCGCTAAGTGTAGCATTGTAACTAATTCTATCAATCTTTCTATAAAAATAAATAAAAGTAATCTCAAAATAACAGCTTTTTACTAAATGCTATGAAAGTATGTACGGCACTTATAACAAAAAAAAAACAATTTTTAAAATTTTGTCTGTCTGTCTGCCTGTTTGTTCCGGCTGATTTCCGAAACGGCTGGTCCGCTTTTGATGACATTTGGTACGGGGATACTTTGAACCCTGGGGACTACTTTTTATCGACATAACATGCGGGCGAAGCCGCGGGCGGAAGTGCGACTGAGATAAGATAAGTTCAGATAAAAGAGCCTCATGACTTGAGTGTTGAGTAGGTTTACTGGCGTACCCTGGGCAGTCATGTCGCGTACCAACCCGCCGACTAGCTAATCATGAGAAGGAGGATTCATGAAGGGTCTTGGGTTTTCTCCATGCGTATTCCCAGGGCCCGAAGTTTAGATTGTGCTCAATAAACGGCAATAGGCTGTCCCCCTTGGCCTCTATCATTATGGGATTGATAACTGCCATGTGCAATATGTGGGAGAACGCTAGTGTAGGTACGCATTTGTTCAGTGTCTACACTAAATACATGCGTCATTGGATGTCAAGGAGTATAATTTTATAGTCAGGTCATTATTTAAAGCAAAACATTGTAAAAATCTACGTACTTAACTTACCAAGTTGCTAAGTGAGTTAGGGTCAATATCAAGAAATAAACTTAAAGATTCAGCTTTACTCCGTGACTGTACTAATGATGAAATTGGGCAGTGGGTCTAGTCGAGTTATTAAAAATGTGATTGGGTTGAGTGATCCCGTGAGGGTCCAGTAGACCAGAGACTCGGTATTTTATAACATGAAACCATCGCTACCGCTACTATTAACCTCTGCAACCTAACTAGTGGCATTACCACATGTCCGGTAGTAGGTAGGAAGTAGTAGGTACCAAACTAAGGTTAGCATGAATGTTGTATCTACACGGTAAACTACAAAATATCTAGCCTAGCAGCCAACAATACTTAGCTTCTTCTAAGTATTCCCATACCTGACTTTTTTAGATCAAAAGACACTCTCAAAGCTGTTACAAAAGTAAGTAATTTAAAAATCGTCGATGATGGCACGATGACGCACGGTGTGTTAGAAAGCCCGATTTTGTTGCATGCCCTTTTTATTACAGAAATCGATAGTATTTATCATTTTAAGCACTACAGTCAAAGTCCGGCATCGATACGACTTGTAGATGTTTTTAAAAAAAATCTCAAAGTTGTTGTATAACCGGGTCATGACAATAATAAAAAAAATTATATAAAAAAAACCAGCCTACATATTTAATTTCCATTATAATTACTAATCAAACTTATAATACCTAACTATCTGACAAGTTTTCGTGTGTGTATTGCAAATAGATCGCGAAATATTAATATTTTTATGTTTTTTACTTTTTATTTAATTTCTTGGCAATAATACGGTATTAGATGGAGATATTTGACCAGACGATTGTCAACATGTATGTCTATCGACATTATTAAAACCACAATCTAATTCAGCGTTATTTAGAAGTTATGAGAATTTTCAGTTATATCCGGATTTTTTTGTACTAGGGTTGTCACTTTAACCAGAATTTTAAATTTAATATTTTTTATAATTTTGAGTTTAGCTGAAAGAAGTCGTATATATTATCGATTAATTATCTTTATATGTGCATTTACCAATAACTGAAACTATACCCATGGGCACTCTTATTCTTTGATTCTTTCGCTTAGTCCGCCTGGGTGGGTACCACCGACTTGGCGCTTATTTCCTCTGACCCAGTCATTTCTGACTTTCATTTAAAGGACAGAAATAAAAGTGCAAAGAGGATCCCATTACCAGCAGAAGCTTTAAGTTTGCTAAAACCAGTTAATGCGAAAAATGTTCTAGTGGATGATCATTCGTCATTCACTGAACATGATGAAGATACTTTAATTATTCAAAATGAAAACCAAGATTTATAATTTTTCAGTTTTTTGTAAATATTTTTAGTTTTTACAACCCGGATAAAACTTGACATTTTCGAATGTGACAACCCTGGCTAAAATAGAAAAATTCTCATAACTTCTAAATAACGCTGAATTAGATTGTGGTTTTAATAACGTCGATAGACATACATGTTGACAATCGTCTGGTCAAATATCTCCATCTAATACCGCATTATTGCCAAGAAATTAAATAAAAAGTAAAAAACATAAAAATATTAATATTTCGCGATCTATTTGCAATACAGACACGAAAACTTGTCAGATAGTTAGGTATTATAAGTTTGATTAGTAATTATAATGGAAATTTAAATATGTAGGCTGGTTTTTTTTATATAATTTTTTTTATTATTTTCATGACCCGGTTATACAGCAACTTTGAGATATTTTTAAAAAACATCTACAAGTCGTATCGATGCCGGACCTTGACTGTAGTGCTTAAAATGATAAATACTATCGATTTCTGTAATAAAAAGGGCATGCAACAAAATTGGGCTTTCTAACACACCGTGTGACGGTGACAAGGCATTTTGCTAAATGTTTATGCTATGGGTACTGTTATCAGTAATAGTACTAACGGTTGTTTAGCATTTTTGCTAGATTTTCGTGCTACCTAAATCAAATTATTTTATTTCACATAGACCTACATGGGCGGGTCTCTCTTGTTTCATCGAAAAGAAATTGCCAAATTATCACTTCCCAAACAATAAACTTTTTACAAAAAATTGTAACGCAAACCTAACCTTTGGCAAGTGAACGTTTAAACATTAACTTGCTTACCAAATAGTACTTTAACCAAAAAAAAAAAAATGTTTGTCAAATATTTCAGTTGGTAAGTATAACATATTTTACGCAAATTAAATAAGCCAAATATTTAGTATTTCAATTGGCTCTGTTTAATATGATATAAGGTAAAGGTATTTGTATTCTCATTCGCTCACTCTTCCAATGTCGACGGAGCCCCGCTTCGCGGAGCTCCTATTTTTGTGAAAAGTTACCGAACAAAACCGAACCTCGGGGTGCCCTTCGCTCGCTCTTGCATCCTACGTCGCCTATCGACCGACCGCAACCATGCAATTATGTAATTATGACAAAAAAGTAATTATCTAAGTAAAACCATGATATTCCCAAAAAAAAAATTGTCCATATGTATTTTTTTCATTTGACTAAATATTTATAGTCTAAAGATTGTTTGCTGTAATAAATCATTTGATTAAAGACCAAATGCCTAAATTACATTATCCTTGATAATATTCTGCCAAGTAAAAATTTGACCAAATGAAAATGTGCGTACTAAGATCATTCGATAATTGCATTGGTATAAAAAAAGGTTGCTAAAATTTGTTTGGGTAGTGAAATTTTGGCAAAATCTTTTCGGCAAAACGGCAGGATCCGGGGGGAACGGTATTTGTTTTATCAAAAGTTGAAAACTATGCAACCTAAAAAACAAAGAAAATAATGTTTGAGAATGTGCAACTGCGCTTTTTGATATGATACCCCACATGCCCTAGTAGGGACTTCGAATTTTTCAGACCCCCTTTCAGTCCCTGTTGCATAAAATATAAGTACATATATTTTTATTTCATTCTTATTTGCAAAATAGTTAGGCTAACGTCATCTAAAACTATTCCAAATTTCAAGTTCTTAAGATATCCAGCTATGACAGACAGACAGACAGACAGACTGAATATCACCATAATGGTTCCGTTTCACCACTTTGGTACGGAACCCTAAAAAAATGTTTCCTCCAAAACAAATACAAACCTAAATTAAAAACGTCCGATAGAGCCATTGTAATCGAATTAACCCACACATTTACCCTCGAAACGGCAGCTCAAGTAGTGAAGTCAGAATGAGCTCATGTGCGGGCGCAACTAGAAACAATGCTCCGGCGCAGTTCTCACGGGTCATCTGCGCTCCCACACTGTTTAGTACCAACCACTGATTGATCGTAACGGGCCTATGTTTATTACTAATTTTATTCTTATTCTTAAATACAAGGCGGATGGTCACGTCTTTTGCATTTTATGTAGGTTTATTGATTTAATAATGATAGATTTGTTTGACCTCCGGAAATAGGGACCTATTCCTGTTAGATTATCTTGCAGATGATTTCATGCAGATTCTGTTTCAATATTTTATTACACTGGAAGATAATTTAATAGGACGATGTGAAACAGTCCCTAAGTATTTTATAAGAACAATTAAATAATCAACCTGTATTGTCCCACTGCAGTGCAAATGCCTGCCTTTCCTTTTTCCACTCAACTCGATCTTGTATGAGCCAATATGGACCAATGCCTCATATAGGCGTCAAGTTCGTCCCGCCATCTACGAATTAGTTTTCCGCGCTGCCGCTGGACGTTTTCAGGCATCCATGCATGTCTATGCGGCAAACGTGTCCTAAGTATTACGGCAATTAAAATTAAATAAATTAAAACCATTTATAAATCCTTTGTCTGTATCACAATAATTAATGTTATCATGATCCTGGGTCACTGAGGTCACCCTTGATCACCCGCTATCTTATTCTATAATAAAATAAAGATGAATCACATTACAAAGATAACATATTTCAACGCGTACTCCTAGGATGATTGTAAAAGGATTTATTTACCCACGACAGTGTCCACGCTCTGTTTTGAGAAATTAACGGATAAATGTGCGCTGATCTAATGAGGATATAATTATGTGACCGATTGCTTTTTATTACTACTAGCAACCTGCTTTCATCATTAACCCTTTTGCCAAATGTAAGTTTAAAGAACACGATCACGCATTGCAGCAATAGACTTTGCACAACACTGATGTGTTACAAGCTGGTACGATTGAAGGGTACCTACCTGAAGCAGCTGAAGCCTAAGACTTTCTAAAAAAGCAACAATTATACGCTGAAGTAAGCGAATAATGAGGTCCTGGGTTCGATTTCCGGGTCGGGCTAAGTGTAATTGGGTTTTTCTGTCTGGAATTTCTCAGTAGCAGCCCGGAGTCTGGATTTGCGCCCTGTTAATGGCAATAGGCGCGGCTCCTATTATATGGGAGTTAAACATAACTGGCGAAATGTGCGTGTAAGGTACACCTCAGCTCAGCCCGTCGGGGAAACAAGGTGTGATGTTATGTTTTGTTATTAAAATCGAATTATAATATAGACAAAGTTGTACAAATCCAAAAGCAAAGCAATAACAACATAAAACTGCACCTAATGCAAGCAAGCTAATACCAATTTGACTTTCATATTTCGAATCGGACTGTTCTCAACAAAAAATTGTCCCAAGAGTGAATGATGCGGAACAAACAAACGAACCGCTTGCCCAGCCACCAACATAGGTATGACCCATTTCTTTCAATTAACTCTTACGACTTGCGTGGGTGGTTTAGCGGTGGATACATATTAGTTTTATTCCTCATCTACTTCAAATCAATTGACACGAGTGTGGAAAAACTGTATTCATAGTAGGTTAAACCACCAAGTCTGTTTTAATTGTTGGGTGAATTGTTGAACATGTTTCTGGCTATCAATGAACTAGGTATATATTGTACCTATTTTAGAGCCAGTAAAATATGACTTCATTTACTGGATCTAAAATAGGTACAACAAACGAGAGAACAGAGGCAATTCTCGTAAAAAGAAAGTTTATAGTTTGATCTCAGTCTCAATGTGTCAAAAATACTCTCTATTCACATTTTTGACAAGTTTTTTACATTTGTTTGTCGCCAAGATGACACTACAACATAGATATCCGAGAGATATGCCTTCACTGCATATTTGTTCAAGTTCAAGTGTCGCCACATTTTCCCCGCCTCGGAAACTCCCACAAAAAAAATAAATAAATACGGCACACATTATCAAAAGGGGCGGCTTTTTTGGCACGCACACAAGAAAACAAAAGTAACACTTTTGTGATATCTTATTGCACACATTCTCAAAAGGGGCGGGCTCTAGAAAGTATAGATACAGTCACTGAATGCACACATGCAATTCTAAGGAAGATGGGTTAATATAAATATTTGATCGATAAAAATATCGATAGAAATCAACTACAAAAAAGAGAAGTGTTTTTGGGTTTTGGGTGTATTTAGTATTGTTTATTTTTTCTGCTTTTCAATGTGGTGTATTAAAAACCAAATCACGTAATAATATAAATTATATTTGTTTGCAAATGACATTTAAGTAAATAAGTAGTTTCTTTAGTTTTTCTCTTACGTAAAATTAAAACTATTTAACTATCGTTAAAACATAAATTCAATTATCCTATTGAACATTAAAAAAAAAAACTTTTGTTAAAATAACCAGGTTCCTAATAATTATTTACAATAATAATAATTATCCTGGAAAGAACATTTTCTCAAAATATCTTTGGATAAAGGCATTTGGTACAAAAGCATTCAAGGTCAACCATCTCGTGTTCCCTGGTTCGAGAATACTAAATTAGATAGAAATTATGTTAAATTAATATTAAGACTCCGTTCTGGGCATTATCCATCGGCAAAATTTGCATTTCTTATGAAAAAGGCTGACTCGCCTAATTGCACAGTTTGCAATAAAATCGAAGACGTACAACATTTGCTGATGGAGTGTGCTCGGAACGGAGTAGAACGTGAGTTATTCGTAAAGGATTTTAAAATAAATAAATTTGATGTAGGCATAATCCAATCCATCTTATCTATACCATCTACAGAGATTATTAAAAAGTTGTGCCAATTAATTATTGTCCTGCACGAATAACTGTAATTTATTATTATAAGTAATACTATTTAAGTGAGCCTATTAATGTAAAAGGGTACGATGGGGCTGACATATCTTTGATAAAAGCCCCTAAATAAATATAGATTAAAAAAAAAAAAAAAAAAATAATTAATAATAATAACTAATTATTATTGAGAACAATGTAAAAAAAAGACACAAATGAAGAAACAAAGTTTAAAAAAGTTTTAAAATGTTTATTGTCTGTAGAGGTACCTACATGGTATAGGAGTGGTTCTGTCAGATATGGATTCTTGTTGTGATGAAGGCTGTAAGTAATGAATAATAATGATATATACGAATTTAAAACTAGAAAATATACAGAATATCGATTAAATTTAAACTAACCTCAAAGAGCTTTGAAGATCCGTGGGATACCTATCTGTCCGCCATTGAGATTTTTTTTTTGAAAATGTTAGCCTCGCATGATACCTATATAAATCGATATACATATAATGGATACATATTATACCGATTTATATAGAAAGGCCTGATAGGACGATATACAGATAGGCTCCATATCAAAATCTTCAATCCCCTTTAAAAAGATAAAAAGTACGAAAATACGTGTTGCACCCTTTAAGATCTTGGAATTCCTATCTCTGGTTTTTATTATCAAGTAAACATGCATAATACTTTTGTACGTGGATGTACTAATTAGTTAACTTACGGTTTCATACACGTATCTTAATTTGAGTGTAGGTACAGCCCACTAAGGGCGCTTTCAATTTAGACGTTTCGTGTCGGACCGCTGAGGTGCCAAAGCGGTGCGTTCGTCGTATTGCGCACGGACGTTCGTTTGTTTTCATACAAACGTTTCGTTTGTTGCGGTGCGGCAACAGTGCGGCGTCGGTACCGCGAACGGTCGACAACCCGCACCAGGCGCTTTGTATGAAAACGAACGTCCGTGCGCAATACGACGAACGCACCGCTTCGGCACCGCAGCGGTCCGACACGAAACGTCTAAATTGAAAGCTCCCTTGAAAAGCATGTGTCTTTTCGCGGTCGACATAAAACAATCCTCGTTAAAGAGTACAGAACACATTACAGTTTGGTTTGAGGGAAACCAATTATTTTCCCTGCCTGTTGCATCTATCCATTTATTTTTAATTTCTGGATCTTTTGGGAAACTGAAATAAAATGTATAAATTCTTTCAAAATAGGTTCTTAATATAATTTCGTATTTAGAAAAACTAACAATAAATCGATATTCATAGTTTAGTGCTACGCATCACTAGTGCATTATTTGACATGGGTCCGTTGCTAGGCAATTTTCTCATGTTATTTCAAAAATATTTCACAACGAGATATTTGTAAAATCCTTAAATATTATAATTAGTGCAGTGATTTTTACTTACCGGTGGTAGCTTACCGGTGGTAGGACACGCCACTTGTCTTAAGGTTTGTTGTGTTTGCTTTATTTTTGCAAATAAGAACGGAACAATTCGGCATTTTGTAAAAATACGAAATTACACTACACGTTCCGATGCAAACATATGACAATGGTGCTTACCGCCGCCACTCCCGTCGCGCGTACCAACATATGGTAAGATTGCTCTTAACTAGGCGACACGCGCCACGCCTCCATGCCATATCCCTCGGATATCCTACAACTATATTTTGAACGTTTTAGATTGCGAGAGGCCTTCTGGACATTTTAATAAATATTAATTTGTTTAAGGATAAAGCCTTCAACTCTTGACAGTTTTGTCGTTCTGCCAGTGAAGTCGTATTGGGTGAATGGTCAATAAAGGTTATCAAAATTGTCAGTAACAAACAGCAAGCTTCTATGCAACAACAACATACCACGCTCTCGGACATGCCCTCGAATAAATATCAAGGTAGTTCAAATGTCCATATTGATCCCAATTAATCTATAATCAGCTAAAAATGTCAGCTAAAAATTCTCAGTTACGAGGTCTAACTGACCTCGTAACTATTTGAAAATACGCGTGAACTTTAGTCTTGACTTTTGTCAATTGGTTTTGTTTCTTTTATTGGTAGCATTTGACAAGGATGTCTTGCAGGAGCTGCACGACGATGTTTGGTGCGGCGGACATTTAGGGCTTACCAAAACGCTGGCAAAGTTTAGAGCAGGGTACTTCGTCAAGGATGCAGGGAAAGAAGTAGATCGGTATGTGAGGAGCTGCTTTTTGTGCCAGTAGCGGAAGAAGTCCAAGCAGGTTGCTCAGCTGTAACCATTGGCTGTAAACCTATCTGATGGAGAAAGTAAGAATTGATTTATTAGGTCTTTTTAGAAGGTCGGTGAATGGTAATGTATATGGTCGTATGTGTAGAATATGCTACAAGATATGCAATCTGCAAGGCGATTCCCAGAGCGACAGTGGAGAGAAGCAGTGAGTTCCTGATTGTAGACGTTTTCTGTGAGTTTGGTGGTGTTAAGGAAGTGGTGTCAGAAATGAACTTAGCACGAATTACTTTTGCAAAACGTAAGTTCATTGAATTGATATGAACTTGTGATAATGAAATAATTAAAGGCAAAAAAAGAAAAGAAAAATAATCTGAACTTTGAAAAATAGTCGAGTAGGAGCGGTCAAGGTTAGCCTTTTCAGAAGAAGCAGCGATCGCGAGATCGTGCTATTTACTTTAGCAGTCAAGGCGAGGCACTCCACGTCCAGCTTCTGAAACAAAAACATTGTTATAATTGAAGAGCTTGGTATGTTTCGGATTCCTTTTTCTTGTTTGAGGGGCTTGTGGCGAAGTAATAACAGCCGCATGGGTCGATCGATCAGGTTAAGCTACGCTAGCCGCGGATGGTCTGTGGATGGGTGACCATCTTTACATACCCTTCTTTCCTCGGAAAGCACGCTAAGCCGTTGGTCCCGGCTGTCATTCATGGATCTTTGACAGTCGTTACGGGTTGTCAGAAGCCCGAAAGTCTGACAACCAGTCTTACCAAGGTATTACCCAGTAACTTGGGTTGTGGAGGTCAGATAGGCAGTCGCTCTATGTAAAATACTTGTATTCAGTTGCATCCAGTTACACGGGAAGCCGACCGCAACCCAGTTGGGAAATGGCTAGGCAGATGATTATGATGGTATGTTTCGGATTAGTGGTGAGCCAGGTCGCAAAAAGTAGCTGTCAAACACGAGGTCGATAGGTTCGGTTTTTAGATTATCCCAAACCCGAAGTCCGGTATCTAGTACTGTGTCTGATAAATTATTTGATAATTTAAAACGTGCACCTACCTATTCATCACGTTTTCAACACTACAGAATCAGATGCATCATTCAATCTCCTACCGTCCAATTACTGTAACACCTTGTATATAATTACGTCCGTACCTATATATTAAACGCTGTTGTCATCCATTCGTCATAACAATGATATGAACATGATTGCAAGTTCCTATCTGGTACAGTCAACCTCTCGTTAATAATAACAATTTGATTGAAAGCGCCTTTATTTCGTAGCATTAAGGGCGGTTTCAGAACTTCAAGTATTACTGACGTACGATTGACTGTAGACTCGTACTAATTCGCAAGGTTGCTGTGCGCACGCGCCACCTTGGTTGCTAATAATTCCGATGATCTTCACGCGTTAAAACGCTGTTTCCCACGTAGTTACAACTCACTTTTGTACTATGTTTTTAGTTGCTACTGTGTTACATGTGTATGTTTTCGTGTGTGATGTAGCATAGGTGTACTTGTGTGTTGCGTGTCTGTCCAGTCTTAGTTGATTGTCGTGTTTTTAAATTAATTCAAATTCAGTAACTGATTTATTTTCTGGGTTATACTTACACTCTCCACAACAGTCTCTACACGGTGGGTGCCTGAGGATGGACGGCGCCTCCGAGGCCGGCCCAGAAGGTGTCGAGACAACCTAAATGCGTACCGTAAGGTTTAAATCAAGGTGGGTCTAAAAAAGGATGTCTGGAAGGATTTGGGGGAGCCCTTTGCTCAGCAGGTGGGACAGTGTAGGCTAACACACTTATACTCCAAGAGGATCATCAGCTGCACAGCAAACCCTAGGAAAGCAGATATGGGCATAATTCTAAACCATAGGAGGTAAAGGATTTAGAGATTATTTTCTTATAGGTATTAAGTATCCAACTTTTACCTGTAAAAGTTAATAAAAAATTCGTTTATAAGGCATTATTTAGATATTTTACTACAATTAAATTAGTAGTCAAAATAAAAATATAAAAATTGAGTTTGGTAGATAAACACCTCAAATTTTAAATATCTAAATAATGCCTTATAAACGAATTTTTTATTAAGTAGTTATCAAAACTTAAATTCGTAGACTTACTAAATAGATAGGTGATAAATACTTGTGTATTTTTTTAAAAACTAGATAACTTAAGGATATTGAGAAATTTGCGCTGAAAAAAACTGATTTTTCTGTTTTTAGGCCGCGAAATTGATAAGAGTGAACTTTCGCAAAGTGAAGTTCAACAGTCAACTTGATTTCATGATAGCTACAGTTTACCTATTGTATCAAAATTGATAATTATTAATTTATAACTTTTGCTTTTACATTGTTCGACAGTCACAGTACAGTTTATTTAAGCATACCTACACAAGGCTGAGAGGAGTCGACTCATGTCGTCACTCTTGTGTCGACAACTGTAGTCTACAATCTATAGGTCATATTTTGTGTTAGATTTATTCATTTGTGCCGTTTAAAACGTTTGAGTGGCCGAGTTTCTACTTCCTTATTAGTCCGGGCACGGAAATAGATTGATAACGATGTACGGAATTGATTAATTAGGTACCTAATGTAATGTACAGACGCCAGCACATCAAGCTACTACAATCTGTCAAATTTCTTTAATAGATTTTTAACTTCATCACTAAAACATAAGGTTCAAAGTTGATTGAGAAAATTTTACAGTTTCGGGCAGCTTGATGTGCTGGCGTCTGTACCTACCTATATCAAGCGTCGTAAAATATCGTCCGTTTGAAAATCTTCTTTCTTCCTTATTCCGTTCATGATAAGTTTAGTTTATTAACCGACTTCTAAAAAAGGAGGAAGTTCTCAATTCGGATGTTTTTTTATCAAGCTGCAGTGTAACGTTACAAATAACCGGATGGGTTATTTGTAATATACATGGTTTTATAACAGCTTCAGGAGGCTCGAAGGAAGAGGTCCCTCGACTCGATGTAGGTCCTGGTCTTCTTCCTCTGGGTCTTGGGCTGAGGAGAAGGTCCCTCGATGACAAATCCGAAGAATCCCCGGTCTTCTTGGTCCCTCAGCGTCGTTCCTGGTTTTCTTGAAGGAGATCTCTCGACGTCGTTCCTGGTCTTCTTCTTCTGGAACACCGTGAGGAGGAGGAGGACCCTCGACGTCAATCAACGTCTCTGGTGTTCCTTTGCAGCAAGAGGTGACGAGAAGCAGGTTCCTCGTCTGAAGATGTAGTAATCCCGGAGCCAAGCAAACCGGGAGGTCAGAGGGCCGTCTTTACCAGGCGCAGGCTTAGATAGAAATAGGGCTGAGGGCTGAGGCTGGCCTCACCGAGTAGGCCTGAAAACTTTTGAAAAGGGAGGCCGATTACCGTTACTGCTATATGAAATTTGCCGCCGATTGCACTAGTACAGGCTCATATCTACTTAAGATCTAAAGGGTGTCTCAGTAAGAGTGCACTTTTTCATTTTAAAATAAAATCATGTATTTTAAGAGAGAGTCGTGATATTTTTATTGGATTGTAAAGAAGACATGTTCCGATTAAGTATAGAATAAAATATCCGACAAATGGGGGCCCACGGCTCTGATGACAGGCCATTACTCTTTTCATGAAATTTTTCAGGATATTTACACGGAGATGTGGCTGTATCTCACCGATGACGCGTTGGATCTCTGATTTGAGCTCAGGAATTGTTTCTGGTTTATTCGCATAAACCCGACATGTCACAAAACCCCAAAGAAAAAAATCGTATGGCGTTAAATCGCACGATCTTGGTGGCCAGTTGACATCAGAATTTCGTGAGATAATGTGTTCTGGAAATCGTTGCTGCAATAAGTCGATTGTTCATGCGCGGTGTGGCAGGTGGCGCAGTCCTGCTGAAACCACATGTTGTCCAGATCCATGCCGTCCAGTTGAGACCACAAGAACTCGGTTATAACGACTGCCGTTCACAGTCACTACAATTTCGGCCTCATCTTCAAAAAGTAAGGCCCAATCACGCTGCCTGACCAAAATCCGCACCAGACAGTTGCTCTTTGTGGGTGCATTTGTTTCTCATGGATTGCGTGAGGATTTTCTGAGCCCCAAATTCGACAATTTTGTGTATTTACGTGCTACTCAGATGGAAATGTCTGTGTGGTGCCGGACTTAAAGAATTGCACCACCCCTTACTTCCCGTGGGTGTCGTAAAAGGCGACTAAGGGTCTTACCGGAGAATGGGCAGCAGCGTTCTCTATTTATTCCACCATCATACCATACTGCGATCGCCAACCCGCCTGCCAAGCGTGGCGATTATGGCAAACCCCCCCCAAAATTGGGGGAGGCCTATGTCCAGCAGTGGACGTCTGTCGGCTGAAACGACGAGATGGAAATGCGCTTCATTGGAGAAGATGACTTTTTTCGAAAAATTGGCATCGACTTCACTTTGTCCATTGAGTTTTCACAATTATAACGCATTGTTATTTCAAAAAGCGCTCCATTTTTAATAATCGGAATAAACATAGGTGACAGCTGTCAAATTTCAGAGTTGCCACTTGCACGAAAAAAAAATTATTCTAAATTTAAAAAGTGCACTCTTACTGAGACACCCTTTAGTTTTCTGACGAAATGCGGCCACCGTGTTATTATTATTATAAGCTTGTGATGTCCTCCTGCAGGGCAAATGCCTCCCTACTCTCTTTCCACTTCTCTCTGTTTAAAGCTGCTAAGGAGCAGTTCTTGTTAAAGGAGTGCTGCTCAACCCGCCATCTCCTTCAGAGCCTGCCGCGATGTCGCTTGCCATTAAGAGGGACTTATTGGGTCGTAATTTTGGCCCATTGGTCGTCTGACATGCGGCAGAAGTGTCCAGCACAGTCTCGTTTTAGCGTGGCAGCATTCCGAGCGACATCAGTTATCTTTGTGATGGAACGGATAGTCGTATTCCCAACCCGGTCTGTTAGTTTGATACACAGAATACTCCGTCCCATAGCCCTCTGGCAAACCTCGAAACTTCTGCTGAATTTCAAAGACCATGTTTCACTACCTTATATGAGGATGGGAAGTATGCCCACGTCAATGAGTCTTCTCTTAAGGGGCAAAGGAAGATCACCCCTCATTAGATCTTTCATGGCCCAATAGCTCTTACAGGCATTTTCGGTGAGTCTTGCAACTTCGTGTATTTACTTTATCATACTCGAAATATGTTTTTAGTGATAAAATATTGCACAAATGCTAAATAAAGCATACAGAAAATCAATAAGTGATAACTTATAATGGTACCCATTTCACAGTATTCACATTCAATAAAATTCGACTGCCAGCACTTGAGATAATGGTATGCGGTGATACTATAATAGGATGACCACGGCTGCGTGAGATAATTGAAGGACTAAAAATTAAAAATGTACTTATTTATGTAAATAGTCTTTATAATACCTTAAGCAGACATGTGTATGGGGGCAGACTAAATGCCATGGGCATTTTCTACCAGTCAAAATTTGGGCGATGCAGATACAAATAATGGTAGAATCATGAAAGTTAAGGATAAAATAAATATTTTTAAGATAAAGATTATTAATGTTTGAATCCTAATAAGATAAAAAAAAATTGCTTTTGAGAACTTTTGTTATGGTGAATTACGACTGTCTGATTTCCCTACCACCACTTTTCACCACGACCGCTGTTCGCAATTTCTACAGTGAAGATATAAATTATTTAAGATGAACTCCCGAGGGACACGACCAAATTCAGTATTGATGCTTACTGTAAGGCCTACGATTTTACATTTATTTCCTAGCCTCTTTGATCTTATCTTTGATTTTAGAGCCGAATGTTTTCGCAAAACCTACTTATACCTACTTATCTACACGAGTCCCGGATTCTAGAAATCTTCGTTTAACGACTTTTCTCATCTTAAGGAAGTTCCGTGTCCTACAGTGAATAACAATAATCAACCAATGATTTGCATGTTTAATGGGTAAGTCGTATTATAGGGGTTAAAACAATTATTGTGGTTAAGAGTACAGCATTGATTTACTCAGATCCGGTAGGTACCTATAGCATATTATGCATAATCAGCCTATAACACAATAGTTTTTAAGCCATTTTTACTAACATTATATGGATTAGGTGTACTTGTACCTATGTGTAGTCCGAAATAAAGAATATATTATTATTATTATAACGTTCCGACAGCTGGGACACGGGCCTCCTCTCAGTTAGAGGTAGTGGGCCGTAATCCACCACACGGGCCCCATGCGGATTCACAGATGTCAGACGTCTTTGATTTTTTTTTTCTAGGACATGTGTTTCCTCACGATGTTTTCCGCCACCATTTGAGAGCAGTAGTGATGATATAATTTACGCAAGTAAAGCGCCTGTCTGCGTTCGAACCTACGACCTGTAACTTGCAAAAAACCTAATTTTTGAATTTCGCGGGCTACTCTTGCGCTTCCCCCTTAACTACAATAGAGTGAACCCTTAGGAAACCCACATAAACACGCAAAATCATTGTCCCACAAACACATCCCATATGGTCACAAGAGCGATAACGTGTGATATGAGTGATAGGCTTAAGTTCACGTGTGCACGTGCTCCGACCGCTATTACGTGCCGATAACAATACGATTTATCAAATAATCGATGCAGTTTTAGGCTGTGTTCACTTGATACGAGGATGCGATTTTACGTGTTGCTAGAGGTTGCGATTTTGTGTGGGCGTAAAATTTATATTAGCATATTATTATTATTCATTTTAGCCAACTAGCTAAGCCCGCGACTACCACATTTTTTAGGTTCGCGTGCATATTTGATTTCATGAGTTTTAATTTTTTTGCGCGGAACACTAATTTCAGTGAAATTCCCGTCAAACTCGATCCAGCCGTTTCGGAGATTAGCCGGAACAGACAGACAAAAATTTCAAGAATAGTGTTGTAATAAGTACCTACCGTAGGTATTTTATACATATATATTTTCGTATGAATTTAGTTAAAATCTGTTTGTTATTTTGACATTACAAGCAGACACTTAAATTTTATTTTTATTTGTATGTACCTACTTATAGATTTAGTGGTGAATCAAATAGGTATCCTTGGACTTGAGTCTTGACTGCCCGAAAATAGAACTTTAATTTCTTACTTGCTTCTTCACTTTGCCAGAATCAGTTATTTGTGTTTTTTTTCAGCAGCTTTTTTAAGTTGATAGGTACCATTTTATCATTTTTATATAGGTAGGTACGCACGACGACGTATCAACCTATACATTCCAGTATAAACTGACTTCAAGCTCTTTTCTTCTTTTCTATCATTGTAAGAAAAGCTTATACAATGCGAGGTCAGCTAAAACTAGAAATGTATAGCTTGATGTGTCGTCGTGTGCAATAAAATCTCTATAAAATTCTATGTTAATCCAGTGGCTAAACTTAAGTTCCGCTACGAGAGGATACAAATAATTCGCATGACATGACTTGACAACCTTGAATGAGAGCTACAATGTGAATAACTTATCTAACATTTAGCAACAAAACCAATGTTACTTTCGCTTATAAAGTCGGCCTCTTAGCAGAAATTCAAATTTTCTAGCTCTCAATTATCTAGTTTGACGTAGTCTCACTATCGAGGCACCTTGACGGCTTGTAAATAATGCATAATTCAGTTACATTAACTGGAACAGAAATATAGATATTCACAGACGAACTTAAATCCTTTAAGCCTATCAACGTTTTAAATGTTTTAATCTGGCTGTTTATCATTCACAATGGGCCTTATTAGAAGGCATAAAGTCACCCAAAGGGCAATGGAGAGGACTATGCTTCGAGATCCCCTACGTGATCAAATCAGAAATGAAGAGATCCGCGGGAGAACCAAGGTAACCGTCATAGCCCGAAGAATTGCCAAACTTAAGTGGCAGTGGGCAGGGCACATTGCTGGTGAACAGATGGCCGGTGTAGCGAAAGGCCTCCCACAAAGTAGACCGATGACGATGATGGCCGCAGGAATCCGCTGGATGCGGGAAACACAGAACCGGTTGAAGTGGAGGCGCTTGGGAGAGGTCTAAGTCCAGCAGAGGACATCTTTCGACTGAAATGACGATGATAAATCAGTCTGTGTGTAGACTCAGTCTTTTTTCAGTGGGAAGTAACTAAGGTTATTTTCAAGTCACGGTAAATGAATTACTTAGGTACTGATAATTAAAAAATCTAGGTTTTTAGTAAAATGTTAATGGCAATCAGGACATCATGTGCAACTCGCCTAATCTATCAATATCACTGTTGTGGCGATAATGTTCTTTGATATCAGCTAATATAATACTGTACGGAATAATTCCTGAGGTTCATATCACCATATTTGTACCGTCATTCTCGTTTTAGAAAACAATATGCTATTCCTATAATGAGTCTCCTTTTCTAGTGACAAGGGGGCCTAAAAAGGCCACTTTGGCTGAATCATAAAAGGATAACAGAATGGACAGTTAACTGTTAAGTTAATCGTATCAAATCCCATTGGTGAAGCATTTTTCAGTTAGATATTTTTTTTTGTCTGTGCTAAAATACCAATCAATCCAATCCAAATCCAATCCCAATCTCTTTGGTTGTTCCTACGTAGTGCAGCGAAAAAAAAGAAAAACACGGACTGTCTTTGCCATTTTATAATTCTTTTTATGATTTTCCAAAGTGGCCTTTTTAGGCCCCAAGTTCTGAAGGCCAATTCCCGTAAGTAATTAAATCTCAGCGATAATCAAAGTCAAAAACTTATCAAAAATGTAGGGAAATTAGTATTTTTGACAGATTGAGACTGATATCAGAGTGTGAGAACGTTCTTAAAATTACTAGAATTGCCACTCTGTTCACAAAACAAATGCGTCCTTCTGTATGCAATACATTACACAACTTACTGCAATCACCAATATTTTGGCAAGCATGGTGATTTTGGCAACACCCCCCAGATAGACAGTTCCTACCATTCGATGGAACGGTCATAGAAGGCACTGTTCAAGCTTTCAGATTATTTTTGAAACCATCAATAATAACGATGTGCATCTGGATTGAGGGCCAATTTTTTGAACCCTTGCGAAACGAAGTAAGACTTATAGGGAAATTAGTTAAAAATAGTAAAAACTTAAAGCATAGGGCCATACATTTCTTAAACGTGAATTAAAACTGTTATGATGAAATAACTGGGGCCCTCAATCCAGACGCGTGCATAAAGTGGCATAGCCTAAATCTCAGTACGTACTTCTGGGTTAATAATTTTTATTTAAGAATTTAGTTAAAAATTTCTTAAATAATTTTAAGAAATTCCCAAATCTGTAGAATATGACATTACAGATTTATGGCGGTATATCTAGGGCCCTCAATTCATTATTGTCTGAACTGAGGAATCTGCAAAACATGAATTTATCTGAAGAAATACATAAATACGACTTTAACATATTTTAGTTAGATACCTATGTGAATTAGTTAAAAATAAATAATGACACAAAAGTTAATTGTTATGAAGTAAATGAAAGTCGAATTTGACTAAAACGTCTGAACTGAGAGCCCAATATTTTCGGCTTTATTGACTATGCTCAACCTCATAGATTAACGCAAATTAGAATAAGATTTTTAACTATTTCTTAACTAAATTGTAACATATCGTCCGTTCTTCTAAATGTCATACTTAAAGAGAAAATTGATTTTTAACTTTTTCTAGGAGAAAATTTTGTAGGGTGACCATACTGTTCATAGTAAGAGTGCAACTATATGGCTCAATTTTCAAAGATGAAAACAAATTGTTTAATTATTACAATACGGATATCAAATTTAAGTCCCAGGTGAGTGACATACCTACCTACATATTTTAAAATTAAACTTTGCAGCGCAGTCGAGGATTTTAAGCTGGTGATGTCATTTCATTTGAATGGGACAGATTAAGGGCCTAGTTGCCTAAAGCAACCATGCCCATAGTAGTAACTTAAGGACTATTAAAAATGACATTAAAAATAAAGAACACAAATGTGTAAATACTATCTATATAATACTTTTAACTCCAAATATTATCACTATCCGACTGCGGTTTACAAAATGTACAGGTACTTACTATGAACAGTACGGTCACCCTACAAAATTTTCTCCTAGAAAAAGTTAAAATCAATTTTCTCTTAAAGTATGATATTTAGAAGAACGGACGATATGTTACAATTTAGTTAAGAAATAGTTAAAAATATTATTCTAATTTGCGTTAATCATGAGGTTGAGCATAGTCAATAAAGCCGAAAATATTGGGCTCTCAGTTCGGACGTTTTAGTCAAATTCGACTTTCATTTACTTCATAACAATTAACTTTTGTGTCATTATTTCTTTTTAACTAATTCACATAGGTATCTAACTAAAATATGTTAAAGTCGTATTTATGTATTTCTTCAGATAAATTCATGTTTTGCAGATTCCTCAGTTCAGACAATAATGAATTGAGGGCCCTAGATATACTGCCATAAATCTGTAATGTCATATTCTATAGATTTGGGAATTTCTTAAAATATTTAAGAAATTCATAACTAAATTCTTAAATAAAAATTATTAACCCAGGAATAGTACGTACTGCGATTTAGGCTATGCCACTTTATGCACGCGTCTGGATTGAGGGCTCCAGTTATTTCATCATAACAGTTTTAATTCACGTTTAAGAAATTCATGGCTTTAAGTTTTTACTATTTTTAACTAATTTCCCTATAAGTCTTACTTCGTTTCGCAAGGGTTCAAAAAATTGGCCCTCAATCCAGATGCACATATAATAACGTCATAGTGATCATTTCTTTACTTCTGTCATAGTATGGTAAGACATGGCTTATGTCATGTCCTAGAACCAAAAAACAGACATGTGACTTTCACCAACCTGCACTGGGCCCGCGTGGTGGATTATGGCCCATTCCTTCTCACAGATAGGAGGCATGTGTCCCAGCAGTGGGGTTTTTTACAGACTAATTATGCTATGGTAAGACTATTTAATGCTATTGGATGATTAACAGGTTGATAGGTCAACTGGTAGTGAGTACCTAATCACCGCCCCGTCTAAGGACGTCTGCAGTATCTGAGGCACCGAAGGTGTGTTGCCATCCCAGGCAAAGCTGAAATGTCTCTTGTCCTGGCAATAGTTACACTGGAACCCATACCATCTATGGTTGGTAAACTCCATGTAACACGGAAACACTGAAGGATTCAGCGATATACCTAGACCCTGAAATGGATACCTACTGTATTTATTATTTACATTTTTATCAATGTTAATTTCTTCAAGCAATAATCGATCGATAATAATCCACCTAGTTCGCCAATCCGTCAGATAATAGCACTATTGGAACAAACGTATTTGTTCTTGCGCTGTGGGGAAAGCCCATGACCTCACGTGAACTTGTGTTTTAGTTTTTATGGTCGAATATGTATGAAGATATTAAGTATTTTAACAAATTATTTCTGCTAATTGCGAATTTCTAGATTTCTGTTCTATAGTCATGTATGAGCCTTTATTAGGACTACTTTAGGGCTACTTTGTTCACCGCGTGCTGAGCGAGTTCTGGTTTTGATGCTCAAATCAAACAAAACATAGGCAAGTAACTTATTGTTGGCTTGTTAGGAAATGGTTAACAATTTCAGTACTTTGTTGTTTGGTGTCTAAGACCTTCGTTAAGTTCACCTATTTCCCCTCATATTATAATACGATCCTTTTAACGATACAGGATGATGAATGATGATACACTATTTAGTTTTTATTTTATTTTTATCAACATAGATATTGTGTAAGTAGGTATTCTTACTTAACGACTTCATGTCACAGAATGATATTCTCTAGCAACAAATAGGGAATTAGGTCAGGGAGTCGGCTCAGGCAGGTAATCACAGCGTGTGCCAGTTCGATCCAAGGTTGAAGCGTGGTCCATATGATAACGCGACGCATACAATCGTTGACATTGTTGTAAATTGTTTAATTATAGGTAAGCGTCGTTTTATTATGTAGCTCGTTCATACGTGCTTCATATGCTATAAGTGGGCTCAGGCGATACCGCTGATAGTTGTTTATTTTGTTCTAGAATTATCAGTTTACCTAAAGATCCAGCAATGCCTAATTGGAATAAGACATCCTGAAAGACATCGTCGACTACGCTTTTTATACTGAAGGCTTTTTATACCCGTAATTAAAACGTTCAAAATCAAGTCGCAGTCTCATCTCAGCGACAATGAATGTCTAAAATTGTCAAAAATGTAGGGAAACCAGAAGTATTTTTGACAGATTGAGACTAAGTTCAAGTCTTAAAATTACGAGAGTTGCCCCTCTGGTATTCTTATAAATTACAAGGACACTGCTGGCCATGATCTTGACACCATAACCCACTTGAGTCCCTAACCCTTGATCAATGCCATTCTCAAAGGTATGTAAAACAGTTTTCAGAAATATTTAAGTGAATAAAAGGGAAGCCCCTTGGTCTAACCGACCTCCAAAGGTAATATTTCAACTTAGCGAGTAATTCAGTATTGACGGCTGGGGCAATCTTAGAATCACACTAATATTATAAAGGCGAAAGTTTGTGAGTGTTTTAGTGTGTGTGAGGGTGTGTTTATATGTTTGTTACTTCTTCACGCTCAAACGGTTGTACCAATTTTGATAAAATTTTGTATGGAGGTAGCTGACACACTGGATTAGGCTACTTTTATCCCAATATTCCCACGGGATTGACATTTACGCGGGTGAAACCGCGGGGCGCAGCTAGTATACCATAAAAAAAGACATAGCAGCCTATTAAGACAAACTTTTAAATAAGAAGACACAGGAAACACAAACAGTCGTCTATGTGCTAGGTACCTAGGTACTCGTCGAGCACAACCCTGCGAAAGTTTGAAGGGCACCACTAGCACTTTTGCAAAGAGTTGGCCTAGCGATAACAACACTATTTACGGTCAAGTGAGCTGTTTTCCTGAAGAAAAAATTACTAAGTCATGAAAAGGCACAATTGCGAAAATAAAGTACCTAAGTCAAGTAAATTACGCTAGTATAGTAAGTGGACAAACGCGTGACATACCGTTCGCAGATTTTTCTATGCAAACACAGAAGGGTCACCTCATTCTAACGATATTTTTACTGAAACTATACGTAGATTGCGCGCCGGCAACGCATGGACAAGAAAGAGTATAGTTTCGGCCGCGTAATAGAATGTACACAAATATAAAGCGTACCTATTAAAAACTGCATTGTATATTACGGAATGGCGTCTTGGCAATAATTTCGTAACCGTACGATGCTCGATTAATTGCATGCTCCATTTTCATAGCAGATAGCTTTAAGTGAGCCTTTAGAGTTGAGAAAACAAACATTGTGTCATTCATTACAAGCACTAGAGGTGAGACACTGTGAAGAAACAGCCAGTTTTTAAGCAGAGGCTTGGGAATGCAGTTTGTGTAGTTTTTGTGTATAAAGATCATGCTGGCGTATGTCATGTAATGAACTATATGTAATAGTATTCAATGTAAGATGGACGGACCTGTTTTTGGAGTTCTGGGAAAAAGTGAAGATGGTGTTACCGACCTGCTTTTGCGATTATTGGAGCTTAAAAGTAATATGCGGTAAATTACCTTACTAGATTAGGATTATAAAATAAATAGCGGTGGGCATCGACATTATTGAAGTGAAAACTTATTTAGCGGCGTTGTACACTTTTTTTGTAATGGGTAAAAAATGTTAATCTCGCGTCAGGACACGTGACCCTGATCGAAAATTGGTGAGATTCCAAAATATCAAAATTGAAGTGAAAACTTCTTTAGCGGCGTTGTACACTTTTTTTGTAATGGGTAAAAAAATGTTAAACTCGCGTCAGGACACGTGACCCTGATCGAAAATTCGTAAGATTCCAAAATATCAAAAATTTAAAACAAGTATACAGGATCAAATTAAATTAGCTAACGAAACTTAGCCACAAGTATACAGGATCAAATTAACTTAGCTAGCGAAACTTAGCCACAAGTATACAGGATCAAATTAAATTAGCTAGCGAAACTTAGCCACAAGTGTACAGGGTCAAATTAACTTAGCTAGCGAAACTTAGCCACAAGTATACAGGATCAAATTAAATTAGCTAGCGAAACTTAGCCACAAGTGTACAGGGTCAAATTAACTTAGCTAGCGAAACTTAGCCACAAGTATACAGGATCAAATTAAATTAGCTAGCGAAACTTAGCCACAAGTGTACAGGGTCAAATTAACTTAGCTAGCGAAACTTAGCCACAAGTATACAGGATCAAATTAAATTAGCTAGCGAAACTTAGCCACAAGTGTACAGGGTCAAATTAACTTAGCTAGCGAAACTTAGCCACAAGTATACAGGATCAAATTAAATTAGCTAACGAAACTTAGCCACAAGTATACAGGATCAAATTAACTTAGCTAGCGAAACTTAGCCACAAGTATACAGGATCAAATTAAATTAGCTAGCGAAACTTAGCCACAAGTGTACAGGGTCAAATTAAATTTGCTAGCGAAACTTAGCCACAAGTATACAGGATCAAATTAAATTAGCTAGCGAAACTTAGCCACAAGTATACAAGAACAAATTAAATTAGCTAGCGAAACTTAGCCACAAGTATACAGGATCAAATTAAATTAGCTAGCGAAACTTAGCCACAAGTATACAGGATCAAACTAAATTAGCTAACGAAACTTAGCCACAAGTATACAGGATCAAATTAAATTAGCTAGCGAAACTTAGCCACAAGCATACAGAATCAAATTAAATTAGCTAGCGAAACTTAGCCACAAGTATACAGGATCAAATTAAATTAGCCAGAGAAACTTAGCCACAAGTATACAGGATACAATGGCAAAGTATTAATATTTGTTTTGTTTTCACTTCTATCGGCAACCCCGGAGTGCCACTGTTTTTTTTTGTGTCAGTAATCCGTGACTTTCTATTGCTCTATTAATACTTAACGATGTTTATTAGAAACTTAGAAAGGCATCCCTTGTTATTGCTAAGAAGAAACTTCGAGCGTCGGTTTATTTATTTTTGGAAAGTTAAATTGTTGTCACATGAGACCTATGACATAGCCTTGGTAAGTACTTCCGATGTCGTCAAATTGTAGCTCTTCATAAGCAGATTTTGAGTACGTATATCCTGCCTCTTGAAGAAAGGCCAGGGTAGCCCGCGAAATTCAATTTTTTTTAAGTTTTTTGCAATTTGCTGGTCAGTATTAAGCTGTACGTTAATTAAAATATAATTCGCGGCCGTAACAAATATGTATTTACAAAATATAATCATTAAAGTCATCAACACAACTCTCTAAGACCAAATAATCCCCAAGAATGACTATTTCACGAAATCTTGATATTTGGGGATTATACTAACTTAACAAGTTGTATTACTGATTGTAATGATTATAATTCTGTTAATTATTTGTTACGACCGCGAACCATATTTTAATCAACGTACAACTTAATACTGACCAGCAAATGCAAAAAACGTAAGAAATTTGAATTACGCGGGCTACCTTAGCGCTTCCCCCTTAACAGAACAATTCGATAACAAAATACCACCGTGGGTTGTGTGAAAAGCATCAAAAATTTTGATCAGATAACTGTTTCTGCATTCAATGGAGAGTTCCATAAGAAAAGATGTTGTTGGCTGTCCATAAACAATGAGACATAATAACAGGTATATCATTTGATTCCCTAAAGCACGAAAATCCGTCTGCTTGACCGAGTGCAGCTGATTTCATAAAGGGCGTTCCCCTCCGCAGCGCGCGGTGATGTAGGTGACAAGAGGAAAGCGGGTTTTCTGCTGATAACTAACTAATAAAGTCATTTGTGATGTTCTGTGGCGATGAAGTGTCAGCGCATTACATTAATGAATAGAATCACTAACACTGGACATGTAACTAGTGATTGTTTCATGTTTTCGTGGTACTTACCTATTTAACCTAATAACTATATTTGCGGAGATTCAAATAATCGAAATATGTATGCAATATAAGAATACAGGGAATACAACTGCTCATCTCAAATCTAATTAGGTACTTTGTCAAAGACGAGTCGCGCTATTTTAAAATTACAAAATGCATTGGTTCCTAAAAAAGTTTAAATGAATTGGGGGGTAATGACTTAGGTACAACACCGGTATCCAACAATATCTTCGACTCAAATACCAGCTACAGACACGTGTGTGCAGATCTCACGCCGCCCGCTACTAACTTACGCCTGGCGTACATCACGACGTAACAATTACATAAAAATGGCGTTCACATCGGGCCGTCGTCGACCGCGTTTCCTCGTCGATCGTGTAAACTTTCACGAAATCAAACAAAGAAATAGCGAAGCGGCTCATTTGCATCATTCCCACGCGGACAAAAGAATGACCCAATCTGTTTGGCAACTACAAATGATGTGTTACCCGAAATCCTATGGTCACGGTCTGCCTCCTCGCATGCGACAGACAACGAATTGAGATTTAAATTCTATGTTAGACGATGACCTTTTTTATTCTCGAAACCGTCTCTCTCATGACCCTGATCGAGTCGGCTCCCGAACAATGTGATCGGGCAATTCATTCGTCGATTTTATTTTCGTAATTAACGTTTCGTTTTACGCAACCGTGTCTTCACTTTAATGAAGCGCTTATGTAGCCTCTACTTACCTATTATAAAACTTTAGTTTATACGTTAGTTGGTACGGCTTCCTTTTATTATGTAGCTAGTAGCTATATATTAGTAGTGTTATGAGATTAGTGCCGGCTGTGTAATGAACTATCTCTGACTTTAACAAATACCTACCGATTATTTATTTTTGAATAGTCTGAGAGATCGATATTATTCTAAGAATCCCAGTAGATTTCAGTAGTCAGATTCATATAATAACCCGTGCATAGTTCCATAACGAAGGGTTCTGGACGAGTTGCGATCAACGGCTCCCCGCGACCTTCCCAGGTCGTCAGTCCAGCTAGTGGAGCACCGTCCCACGCTTCGCCTTCCGGCCCGTGGTCGCCCTTCGAGAACGCTCCGTATCTTGTGAATGCAACATACTTGAAACAATGATTATTTACTATGATATGCTTCATCAATATTAATACTACAAGTTACAGTCTATGTTTTAACGCTTTCACGCTTAAGAAGACTAATGAATGCTCAAGTGTGTAAACTAATTAAATTATTCAATTTCAGATAAGATTGGGTCCTTTAATTTGGCCAACCATATTGATAAATTTTTAGAAAATCGTATAAGTAAGCAGTAAAACAAAATGTTAATTTACCTACCTACTTCAATAAGGTCGAAGATCTCCGACTTTAATCAAGCCCGGCTCAAATTAATTTGCATATAAAATGCAATAAGCAAACGTGGACTGACGACTGATAAATGTCGTAATGAAGAAAACAATGAGTTAAGGACTTTCTATTCGCGCGTACGTCTGCTCCCCTCCCTCTCTTGTCCCCCTGTAGTACCTAACTGCCCACGGAGAAAGCCTTTGACCTGTACCTCCACAGGGCTTGTTTACTACGATGCAGTATTTGTGGCACTTTTGCGTGCCCGTGGCACGGTCGTGCATAAATTGCGCTTCTATTTATAAATTGACATTTTAACAGAACCCCCACTAGCTGTACCTAATTGAAAAGAAACGAAGATAAATACAATTTTCCGTTGTTGTGACGTTCTCATGAACTACCCACGTTTAAAGTATGAAGCTTTTCAATTTCACACACTTTCAAAGCAGGACCAAAATCACAATCTATCTTCAAGAAATTCACAAAAACTTACCTCAATTCTCATTCCAAACAGCAACATTAAAGTATGTTTCTATGATTGTAAAGTATAGTAAACACACTAAAGGCAGCTAGCGCACCGACGAGGTCGGGCAGTCCCGTTGTGCGCGGGAGTTGGGTCGGGCTAACGGGCGCCGGCTAATGAGAACGGAGCGACTCAGTTATGCAGATGCCGGCTGTGCACGTTCAACGTTTATCTACAGCTTGTTGGCTTGAATCGCACTGTGATTTACCTAGACCTGTTGTTTGTAGTGTTAGGTAGTGCTTTTGATTCTGCTAATAATAAAGTGACTAAACGGGTGTGGCTTGACAGTTGTCTTAGTCAAGAAAAGAAATTGAGGGTATTCAGAAGATCATTATAGAAGATATACAGGGTTAGTTTTCAAAGACCTACCTACGTTAAGGTTGTGTAGGTATTGAAGTTTTCTATGGGACAGTTGAAATTTTTTTCGCGATTACGATATCGGTCCCATGGAGAAATTTGTTCAGTTTGATGATCTGTACCACACCCTTAAATTTGGCTGGCCTTTGAAAACTAACCCTGTATGATGAAACAAATTCTATGCAAACCTCCTAAAGATACACATAAGAAACCTATAAAATTAAAATAACAACCCTCCGCCCTTCTAACGGAGGAAGTTCTTACTTCTTAACCTTAGTTGACAAAACCACCACACCCATTCACCATATTTAAAAATCATTTCCAAATAATAATTTAATGATTAAAACTAGCATTCCCATTGGTTCTATAAATAATCGGGGACGGGCGGTATGCGCCAGCGCAGCGCACCGCGATTCGCGCCGCTGACGTTGAGTAACCGCCACAGTGTGTCACCACCTTCACGGGCCGCTGCTTCCTGACGCCTTTCGTCAGATAAACACTAGAAGCAATTGCTTTGTTTGGCTTATTAAGTTAGTGCGATACTTATTATAGCAGCAGACGAGTCGGAAAGAAATGCAGACCATATTGTGGACTAGAAAGGTGGGATGAGTGATTGTCCTCATGGTTTGCGTGATTGAAGCGTATTTCTAAACAAAAGCAATAAACAAAAGCGAAGCTAAATAGCCAATAGCAAATCTCAATAAATATACAAACAGGCTTAAGGCTATTGTTGAAATTACAGCCTATGCAAATCAACATAAGGGTTTTAGTACGAATTAAAAAAAATCACAATTATAATAGCCTTTTCTAAACCCAAAATAATTAGGTACACATCATCTACTGCAAACACTAAGCATTAACACGAACATAAACAAATCAACACAGCACATTTGCGGAAAATACAGCGCTGATGGTAACGCGAACAAAGAGCTGCATTTCTTTGGCCGTTCCCCTCGATTCTCAGTTCGTCCCTCCGGCAAAACCGATCGGGCCAGACCATCGGCTCGCAAGGAATGCTTTCAGTGACTAATAGCCCAACCATTCGCAGGCTAACGCTTACTTGTAGCACAGTAATCTGTAAACAGTAGCGCAACTAAGTTGTGTTCTTGAAACAACTGCAGAAGGCGCTTCATCAAAAATTAACCCCCGGTTTTCTATCGCCTATAAGCTTGCTGAAAAATAGGGATAGAGACAGAGCCTGTGATCTCTGCACAAGTAAGATGACGCCACAATGTTTTCTTAGTGAATAAAAAAAAATAACTTAAAAAATAAAAAAACCCGACTGCGAAACTAAAAAGCTACAAACAAGCCCATTTTAAATTAAATAAAAGTTGAAAGCAGGCGGGACCCATTTGAATTTGAAAATATGATAAAAATGGTATGGGTCCCGCCTGCTTCCAACTTTTATTTAATTTAAAATGGGCTTGTTTGTAGCTTTTTAGTTTCGCAGTCGGGTTTTTTTATTTTTTAAATTATTTTTTTTATTTCCAGCTTTTTAGTTTACAAATGTGAAAGATTTCGCAAACGATTTAGTTCTTGGTACTTGTTTTTTACGTTTTGTCACTTCGAATTACTTTTAACCATATAAGTTATATATATTTTTGTAATCACCTTTTAAAACCCTTTATTTTGATACCCCACTCGATAGGTTTCGAGAAAAAATTTTTTTTTTTAAGACATATTGCGCCATAAATCGGCCATTTTAATTTTTTTTCAATTTTGATATACCCAGTGTCACTCTCACAATTAAGACGAATCTAACGGCACCTCTCAAGCTGAAATCGATCAAGCCGTTTAGGCTACAGAGCGTGCCAAAGAAATATACATACATACATACATACATACATACATACATACATACATACACTCGAAAAACATAACCCTCCTTCTGACGCAGTCGGGTAAAAAAGCTTAGAATCCGCAGAGGTCTAGGTGCGTGTGCCGATATGAGTTACTTATTGGCAGTGACAATACTGTTATTTGTCTATTTACTGTGCTTGTTGTTGTTCCACTTTAGAAGGGAAATACTGCCATCGAACTTCCTTGCTACCTAAGGTCGCAGTGAGAGAGTTGACAAAAAAACACATTGAGAATGCGTAGGTACTATTATTACATAAGACGGCCTGTGTCATTTTATTTTACATAATAGCCGTTTTGTCACACGTAATCTTTAGCAAGTATGTAAGTGTAAGTGGAACTTTACTCATCATAAAAATGTTTTTGCCCAAAATTCTCTAACATATTGTCAACGAACTCGTGGTGAAACAAGTTGTTACGTATGTAGAGAAAATTATATAAAATCTAAATAAGTAAGTAAGTAGTTAATATTAGTTTCCATTTTTTTACGCATTAAATATCAACCCAGCAATAGTGTCGTCTCTGTCTAACAAAAACAGAACTACCTATTAATGTTCACCATACTGAAATGTTCACCAAGTTTTCCTACAATGATTTAGATAATTGCACGTCATAAGAATATAGAAACGCGTAAATCGAATGATTTATTTTGTAACTGACCTTGAAGAAAGCCATTCGAACACAAATATATGTACACTCAGCGGCACGGAATCTTGGCCAAGCGCTTATCTCGCGATAGCAAAAGTTTAAAGTGTTTCTGATGAATGTTTGTTGTGCAGGTATGTCAAAAAATGTTTACTTTTAGTTCAAGAGGGTAATCCATTATGTTTAAGTGCACCACGACGAAACTTTTAATTTACAGTTGAATCCGGGTCATTTGAGCGACTAAGTTCACGTTTTAAATTTGTGTGTTGTGAAAAGTTTACTGTTCGGTTTTTGAATTATTGTGATTTTATGCTTTTAATTCAATAAGTAAAGGTGCTTTAAAAGCAATAAAAATGCCTCTAACACCAGCACAGGTTTCACAAGCCGTTGCGTTAATTAACCAAGGGCTGACACAGCGTGAAGTTGCTATTGCTCTTAACGTACCACGGTCATCAATGCAATATGCCCTTAAAAGATACCAGGAGACAGGCCAGTACACCCGCAGGCCAGGCAGTGGAGGCGTAAGGTGCACATCGGACCGAGACGACCGCTTTATTGTCCTGGAGATTTTGAGAAACCGCTACCTGACCGCTGTTGAGATACGCCAGCGGCTTCAAATTGTGAGAGGCGTTAATGTTAGTGAGCGTACGGTGAGAAGACGAATGGAGGAAGTCAATTTAAAAGCTTGTAGACCAGCACGAGGTCCAGAACTTCTCAGACAGCACCGAGTAGCTCGACTTCACTTCGCACGTGAACACGTTAACTGGACCCACGAGCAATGGGCTAGAGTACTGTTCACAGACGAGTGTCGAATAGCTTTACGTTCTCCAGATGGTCGAGAACGAGTGTGGCGAAGAAGAGGAGAGCGGTTTTTACCCATTACTACCACTCAAACAGTGAGTTTTCATGGAGGCTCAATAATGGTATGGGGAGGTATAAGTTCCGACGCACGTACAGAGTTGGTTATCGTCGATAATCGGCTAACAGCTGTTCGATACATCGAGGAAATTCTTCAGGAACACGTAATGCCATATTCGGGGTTCATTGGACACGACCAATTCCTCCTAATGCACGATAATGCACGCCCACACGTTGCACATTGCGTTGAAGAATATCTGGAAGAGGTTGGCATACAAAAATTGCAATGGCCAGCTCGTAGCCCAGACTTAAACCCAATCGAGCATATCTGGGACATGCTCAAAAGAAAGATAAAGTCCAGCTCCAACCCGCCGGAAACTCTCAACCAGCTCCGAACTGCAGCGCTGGCCGCTTGGCGCAGTATACTGCAAGTTGATGTCCGAAACATCATCCAAAGTATGCCAGATCGAATGCAGGCAGTTATAAGGGCTAGAGGAGGAAACACCCGATATTAAAACGTATAGACAATAACGAAAAAAACATTATTTTTTATTTTGTAGTGTTTTTAAATGTATAGTGAAAAATTCTTAATTTCAGTGAAAGTGCGTGATTTTAAAAACTGATTTATTGGTGAGGTAATCTTTTAATTTCTAAGTTCTTAAAGCATAAGAGACACGTATTAAAGCCTAATACCCTTAATTAATTGTCATAAATGCAAATGCAAATTTTTTAATGCAAATAATCAGCAAAATCACGAGTGGCCAAGTTTCCGTGCCGGTGAGTGTAGGTAAGCCGTCGGTATTGGCAACCGTGACGAATGACTGACGAATGTATAAACAATAATTGAGCTGTAGGCAGGTAGGTACACATAGTCGATATGTGGCTGACAGATATGGACTTGCCCCTACCATTATGTATGATTATAGGTATGATCCGAAACCGATAAATAGGCACAATATTATCTATATTCCGTGCCAGTTATCGAGATCATTGTACAGTTATTGACAACGCAAACTGAAGTAGTGTTAATTGCATGGTTGCTGCACATTTGCAGGTCCAGTGCTATCCTACTCACGTTGGCATTCGTTTTATAGCAATGTCTTATGCTCGATGAAAGTATATGAAATCAAGAATAAAAACACTTGAATACGAAGAGTTCAGCTTGACTCCTGAAGATTAACGAAATTAAACAACTCGGTAACGCAAATGAGAAAAAGGAACCAGACGATTTGGTTTAAATGCGATTTTTTTTTGTGCATACCTAAAAACCTTAAAATAATTAACAATCTTTCGAGGGAGACCATTTTAAGGCCAAATAAATCGTAAATAGAAAACCGAGATCTCCTTGAATTGTATCCGTGGTTTAAGTCATAATTTGCAATTGCACCTCAATAACAAAATTTGTGCAAACCAGAGTCGTCGTCATAATTTGCTTATTTGCACGTTATAGATAAAGATCAGCTTATGTTCAAATTAATGTCTGATACTTATAACCATTATTTACATTACAAAACTTGCAATTACAGGGCAAACTTACAATTAATTATAACTTTACAGTCAAGAAATAAATAAATAGGTTTTTTGTCCTTCTATGGCAACTGAGCCGTACATAGGTTAAGCACCGATACGTTTTAGACACGTTTTTACTCGCGCCTTTTTTTCTCGATTACGTCACTGCATTGAATGAAAATGACAGTCGAAAAAGGTGACATGCCCCGCTATGATGAAAAGGAACTCGTTTGAAAATTGCTTAACATTATCACTCCTTTTGACCGTACCTGCGTACCGATATCTAGATACCGTATAAATTAAACTGAAATATAAGCTAAGCATCAATACAATGTACCTAGTGGTAAATGACTATTGCACCGGCAAGTGAAATGAAAGTAACAATCGTTTTATGAAACGTCTCGCTGGAAGGTAATCTAATCGCGCCAACATTACACAATGTTGCTCCGAAACTAAACAACTAATCACCTGTGCCAGTTGTTTGCATATTTTTAACCGACTTCAAAAAAAGGAGGAGGAGGATTTACTGAAAAAGTTATAATCACTCATGCACTCTCTTGATGTTTGTTTTTTTTTCTCATTAAGTACATCTAGCCAATATTAAGACACATAGTTCTAGATGCTTTCTCTAATTTCACAGTAGGCAACATCTATCTATCTCACAAATTAAAATATGTTTAGTTTTTGGATTTCTCAATTATTTCTTAACCTAAGTCATGTCGAGCAACAAGGAAGAGCAGTCGAAATAATGTGCATCAAACATTCGTAAGTGAAAACATCGTGTAATTTCTGTACTGCGTGTTAGAATTGTGTAGTTTGAACATCTATTGTTAATTTTCTATTCTCTATTACAATTATTTGCTTCATGGGGAAGTAGGAAATAGTGCGAAGCGCACGTATAAATAATATAGCGTGACTTTCTCCGTTTGTTTTGATGCGAGCAGTGCAGGCGCGGGCGCACGCGGTTGCGGGCGGCGCGGCGGCTCCGCGCTTGCACACTAGTGACACAAGTAGGTACTCGTAACAGGAACACGAACATTGCATAAACAACTACGTACTTACAGAAATATTAACTAATGTTCACATGAATTTTAAACAAGTTTTGTTTCAATAAGTAATTCCAGCGCTCATTAGGTAATAACCAGAAACAATAAATGAGTGCCTAGCATGCATCGGTGCATCATAAGATATTGTAAATTACTCATTAATAGTAATTTATAATAGACTTGACTAACTCTTTATGATATTGTCATGGTAATTAGGATTTAAGATAGTTGTCTGTAGGTACCTACACACATTCGCGTAACACTCAATAATATGTAGGTACATGCATATAAAGGAATGCAAAAATTAAAAATAATAAAATGAATGTCTTAGAAAAACACCAATCAATCTATAAGTAGGTAGGTACTTAACTATTAATTTTTGCATGAGAAAATACCTAACACTTAATAACATCTTTTCTTAAGTCCATGAAACCCACCCCGGAACCAATCTAAATCCAAACATTGCAGTAAAGAAGTAACGCGACAGTCGTAGTAGGTACCGTTACGTAAAGGCGGATTGTCAAAATGTCGCAAGCGCAGCTCGCGTAGGCCGAACTCCTTGCAACCGACGCAACCGACAAATCGCTGGGAAAGCACCATAATTCCGCCAATCACACGGGAATCTCAACTATGCCAAGCTTCTGATGTCCAATTCGCCGCGTTGTAAATATAGTTTCGATCTCTGGAACCAAATGCTGTCACAATGCCATTAAATCCATTTAAAATAACCGAAAAAAAGACTTGTTTACGTCTTTTAAGTATGTAGTACAAATATGAAACTATCGATGCTAATGATCATTAAAATGAGCGAATTTTGTTTCAATATTTTAATGACATGCACGTTCAAAGCGGATACAAAAATGTACACAGACCTTCACTCTGACATTAGAATCCATCAGAGGTTCTCGTTTCGACCGTGTACAATATGAGATCTACGTTATAATATAGTAATTCCCCAATATGAACGGTAAATGACCTTGTTACAGTTATAAAATGTCATGCTCGTGTTTGAGCAACCCGAACTGGTTAGTGCTAAGTATCGTAAACAAAAAATGTGAGACAAAGTTGTGTGTATGCATCAACTTGATGATTAAATACGTTACTTTTAAATTTCAAATCTAATATTTTGTGTTCTCCTCGAATTCGTTTGACGGAAAATGTTGGACGTCAACAATTTTGGAGATTACTTTCTAGACGAATTCCGTGTCACCAAATAGTACATTGGCGCTCCAAAATCGGAGTCACAAATTGAACAATGAACGGCGGCGGCGCGGGACCGAAAAGAAAATTAATTTAGGTATTGGTGTCGGTCGGCGAACCCGCGATTGTGAAACGCTGAGCGATTGCGCTCAGTACTGTTTGTGTAATACACCGGCACAATGCTCCACCAAATCAGCTGGCCCTCGAAAATGTTCACCTGTGTTGAAACAAGCCTTCAATAACAGCTATGCGTCAATCAGCAACCTTCTGCTAAGGCTCTCAATCTTAACGAAGTGACATCGAGTTTTAGCTGCCAATCCCAGGGAGTGAAATCATTAATATATACATAAAAAACACTAAACTGTATCAATTAATTAAATATTAATAATTTAGTACGCAAAATAAAAGTAGACATCGCAAATCCGCAAAAATATGGAACATTCAATTGTGCAAAAATGTCAAAAATCGTGGAACAGAACACTCGAGCAAAGTTGGTAATTGGGAGATGAGATCTCGTGGAACGTGGCCCGAGGCGGCATGAATGAAAGCCGCTCACTGACAGCACACTATGATCGTCCCGGCCCAGCCACACACCAAATAAACACCGACCTCCTCGATTTGCTGTCCATACAATGAGCGTTATACTCTTCTCTTCCCACAAGCACTTTCTGTCCAGCCCGCCATGTATGTAATAAAAAGCTCGTCCATGTATGAATCAACGGTCGATTTGCGCGGGTTAAGGATATCGACATCCGCCGAACGAGTTTTTCCAGTCCGTATCATCGCAATATCACGGTTATTATTGAAACGCGCGCTGCGGTCGCGACAGGTAAGTAAAGCATTTATCACGGGAAATATTTACCTACCTAGTGCAGCGTTATCTTATACCATACACAACTTAGGGGAGATTGGACGCGCTTTATCGTTTTAACTACAAGTCGACCGCTGTTTGATAAACTTTCGAAACTAATTGTAGCCTCTTTTCAATAAAACAATACTTATGCATCTTCGTAAGTAATAAAAAAACACGTAAGTAGTAAAATAAAGTTGACGAAGTGTTTTGCTGGTACAAAATATGGTTTAGAAAGTTCATTGTAGTAAGCATAAGTCCATTTGATTGTATCTCGGTGAACCATACCACTTACGGTACATACGGCTCGTTCGTGGGCAGAGAAATTTGGTAACACAAATATTAAGCCACAACCAGTTCACAACAATTGAAACGGCGATTTGAAAGACACGGCGACCAATCCGTCACGGTTCTTGTGAGCGCCACATTCTGTGCCTCCTCCTAACAAACAACATCTCGATATTTCGACAGTGCACGCTGTTATTTTTATGCACAATGTATGTAATAAGGTAGTACAGTACCAAGATATCATGACGAATAATGGCAAGTTAAACCTATTCCTAGTTGATTCCAAACAAAAAGCAACCAGTAAATAAAACACGTTACGCTTTCAAATGTCTTTTTTATTTACGTAATTTCAATTACCTGTCATCAAGACATCCGCTTCTAGGCAAAGGTATCGTTTTATGCCCTTACTTATCAATTAACGGGTAAAAATCAGCAAAGTTTAAAGTATTGACATTAAATCGACAATCAATCCTAAATTTTTCCTCGGGGAACTAAGGAAGAATAGCTTAAGAGCATTTACGCCGTACGGCATTTCATACAAACTTTCAAGCCAATATTTTTCGAAATGAATGAACCGATTTTAATGAAACTTCATACACATAAGCAGGATACAAAGGTCTAAAAAGTTAGTTAAGAACATTTTCGAAAAATAGTGTTACAGCCAAATTAGACCAATTTTAAATTTTCTATAGAAACAGATATTTCCAGTTATCTTTTTTTAAACAAGACATTTCAAAAATGTTCTCTATTAACTTTTTAGACCTTTGTATCCTCCTTATGCGTATGAAGTTTCATTAAAATCGGTTCATTCATTTCGAAAAATAAGGGCTTGAAAGTTTGTATGAAATGCCGTACGGCGTAAACGCTCTTGAGGGTTCGTGCACGATAAAAAACCCAATACAACTCTCTAAGTTCGAAATACCCTATTGAATGACTATTACATAACATCATGCCATTTGAGTTCATTGTAAAATAATATTGTTCCATTGAAATACAGGTATAGAAAAGAAAAATAATATTTATATTATATATTTTAAGGGCCTTTGGCCTACGACTGTTCTGGTGCTCACAACTACTGAGCATAACTGGCGAAATGCTGGTGTTTTTTATTATCGACACAAACTTTTGCTACAAGACAACAACCAAGCAGACCGACATGTTTTTCGTTAAAATACACATGCACATATATAGTATTTTAAAAAAACTAATGTTTAAAATAAAAATTACAGCCAGTACTTATCAAGTTTTATGTTCCCTCCAACATTTCACTTACTATTAAATCAACTCGGCTTAAAAAATACTTCCGTTTTCCAGGTACCAATCGCTTGCACAACACTTCTGCCAAATCGCACATATATTCTTTTAAGTTGCATTCTTTGTCCTTTTCTCTATCTTCGGTCGTATTTGCGTATTTTACTAAAAATTGGGCTAAATCACAAGTATTTTCTGAACTTGGTTTAGTAGATTTTGTCTCTTCATTTTTAGTTGACATTAAAATATCTTTCAAGATGCTGCTATTATCACCTATTGGATCTGTCTGTTCTATTTTTATGTTTGGTAACATATCAGGTGCCACGAACTGTTCATCATTTAAATCGTCATGGATTCGATAACCCTCCTTTATTGCCTGGTCCATTCCTAAATTCACAAATTCTTCTTTAACACTCGTACTTATTTGTATGTCAGGCAAAATAGCAGGTTCCACGGACACTAAGTCATTTGAATCGTCATCGATTCGGTAAACCTCGTTTGCTTCGTCCATTCCTAAATTCACAAAAGTTTCCTTATTATGCGTAATGCTACTGCCACTTTCATAATTATCGATATTTGGCAGAATACTCATAGGCTCTGTTCCTATTTCCCGTTTGTAGTCCTTAATTACTTCTATAACACTATTCTCTTTTACTTTTATCAATTTTTCAACGCTTGAACCACTTTGTGTGTATAAAGGTACTTCAAACGCTGATTCAAAGAAATTATGTGCAGAAGCAGATAATTTATCTTCAGGTATTTCAAACATAAATCGGTCAAGAAAATCAAGTCTGCCATCCAAATATTTCGATGTTTTGATATGCTTACGAACCATATCCTCTGTCACGTTTCCAACATGGATCATGTACTTTAATATCAAATAGTTATGTTTAATACTAGTCCACTTTCTTCTACAATAATTCGCTGAAAAGAAAACCCAAACGTAAGTACAATTTGCTAATAAATCAAAACTCATAAAATGATAGTGCTTAGATTAGATTGTAAAGATTCAAATAATATTTGCGTCAAGCGTACAGTCGACCGCACGCCATTGCGGCTCTGAAGTGCGCTACTAGCTGCGCAGTACCTCACCCCTAACCCCCGCTGTCACGTTAATTTGTTACTGCGCAGCGACTCGCCTCATGTTCCGAGCCGCCATAAAGATTGAATCGGGCGGCTAAAATACCAGTTATAAGCTGGCCTCTTAGCTCACGTTCGCACGGACATATAAATATCGCGACGGGATTTTATGGCGCGCTGGATTTTCAACTCTCGGTGTTGAGCAGAGTATTGGGAATCCAACCGAACGCATCAAAAAAGACACGGTTGGACTTTCAACCCTCGGCGTTAAGCAGTGCGTTGAAAATCCAGTGTGCGAAAAAAACACACTCGTGCGTAGTTGCAAGCCTGGCCTGGCTGTGAATTAAATCAGGAATTTTAATAAACAGCCAGGCCAGGTTCGCATAGCAGGGATGCTATACTAGGCCAGCACAAGTTCAGTGTTTCACACTTGACCCTGAGCAGGCCCAGTGTTTTGTTACTACTGACGTGCGACCTACAGTACAGACACCAGCACATCAAGCTACCCGAAACTGTCAAATTTTCCCAATCAACTTTGAACCCTATGCTTTAGCGATAAAGTTGAAAATCTATTAAAGATATTGGACAGATTGTAGTAGCTTGACTTGCTGGGGTCTGTACATTTCAACTTATTATCATAAATTCCTTTCAAGTTGGTTAAACAATAAATTGCGTTTTAACGTTTAGTTGGTAATTAAATTAGTTTAAAAAAATACATGCTTGTAATTTTGATTTATGAAATCCTTAATTTCGTAAAAAAATTAAATTACTTACCGCATTTCACATGAAGCGGACAACGAAAAAAAGTGAGGTCGTGAAATTTGTTTATATTCCGGTCAGTTATACTTCTAGTAGACATAAATATGTACACACAATTTTTTTTCATGTGAGGCTTAATTGCCGAGTTATGGGCTTCTGAAGAATTGGCAAAGTTTGAGGACAGTATTTTTGGTATCAGTGAATTTACAATTAAATTTGAATAAACTGGTTTTAAATAGTAAAAAGGATGCTCTTTTTAATTTTTAAGTCGAATTTGAATTTTTAATAATATTTTTGTATGGAAAACCGGAAGTAAAAATTTCAAATCAGATTTTCAGAAACATCGACATAATTTTTTTTTTTATATTTTAACTTATAATTAAAGCGTCAACTTTATTAATAATTCACCAAAAAATTATAACGTGATCGTCATTATAGTTTAGGAGTTACATTAAATATAGTCACACGAAGTGCTTTCTAAGTTAGCCGGTTTATGCGAAAACATGCTAAAATACAACAATATTTAAATTGTATTAATAAATTTTAGTTTACTAGAACTACAAAAATAAATCCAAATATTTAATTTTTGAAACATAAAATACATAATATGTATGTGACTATACTGTAATAATAAAATAAATATGGACCTACCTATATTTTTAAAACAAAATAAGATTGTAAAACACGACTATTAGCGCCATCTCACAAAAGTAGGATGTATCACTTACTCACTTACTATGAGGAATAGCAAAGGAGTTGCGGGCTCTATTTTGATGAAAACTAAAACTGCATCATTGGATTTTTGTTAAAATCAATATTTCTAGCCAGGAATCGAATACGTTGATTTTGAAAAACAAAACACATACTGTATTATTACACCATTCGATAGTGTCGCTGATAAGCATCGAATTCTGGGAAGTGTACCTTGTTTTATGATCTTGTGTAACCCACCTAAAAACGACGCCTTGGTACACGGCCGAAATATCTTGGCAAGTCTGAACATAGCCACTAAGAACTTTCGCGCATGTTCTCTCACTCACACTCGCCTCATGTCACCATTTGGTTCCTAAAAAATCTTACTGCGCAGCCTTTTGCGCGAAGTTCAGACTAATGACGATCACGTTATAATTTTATTGGTGAATTATTTATAAACTTGATGCTTTAATTTGAAGATAAAATATTTTTTTAAATTATGTCTAAGTGTCTGAAAATCTGATTTGAAGTTTTTACTTCCGGTTTTCCATACAAACAAAATATTAAAAATTCAAATTCGACTCAAAAATTAAAAAGAGCATCCTTTTTACTATTTAAAACCATTTTTTTTTTCAAATTTTATTATAAATTCACTGATTTCAAAAACAAAGGTCTAAAATGACTGTCCACCGTCTTTGTCAATTCTTCGAGGGGACGGGGCCTGCGAGAAATTTGAAAAATAGGTTTTTGAAGAAACTATTGCCGTCGCCTTACCTCACTCAATTCTGCCCCCGTAGTGTGTCATATCCCAAGCTGCCGCAGCTCAGACCGAATTTATCACAAAAATTTTGACGAGATTCTGAGACGTTTCGTATTCCCCTTTTTCTCCTCGAAAACTGAGCCTGTTTAGGTTCCTAAAATGTTTTTATGTTAAAAACTTTTCTAATTTATCTGGTAGTCCACTAATCCCGGGTATAAAAATAGGGTAAAATAAAAATAGGGTATTTTAAAATAGGGTAAAATAAAAATAGGGTATTTTTTTTAATTTTTAGAGGGTCATATTTTCTTTACTAATTAGTTGCTGAAAAAAAGAAAATGACAGGGACGTGTTTACAGCAGACCTTGATTTTATGAAGAAAAAAAAAATTGCTCTAGAAGCATTATTCAGGAAGAAAACAGGGAAATACATTTGTACTTATGAAGAATCGTACGCCCTAAAAAATTGTGTTTACATATTTGTCTACTAGAAGTGTAACTGACCGGAAAATATACAATTTTTTTTTCACTTTTTTTCGTTGTCCGCTTCACGTGAAATGCCCCATTAAGTTTAAGTTATTTACATTTTGCGGACCTTGAGGATGATAATAATTATGTTATTTTAAATAACATAGTAAGATCCTCAAAGTTCGCAACGAAAACTATCGATAAAAGATTTTCGATAGTTTTCGTTGCCAAGTCGTATGCGCGAACTGTGCGTAAACGAATTTGACGTGAGAGCACTTGCGCCACTGGCGGGCAGGGCGCGGGCGGCCGTCTGAGCCGTCTCCGTCGCCATAATAAACAGTATAAGCACGACTGCACGAAGAACGCACGTGCATGATATCGTTCTTAGAATGAACAATCATCATGGCCTAGCCGTAAAAACGCGTAGTGAGTTTGACAGATTAATGGCGAATTTCACCAATGAAACCAATCTGAACTGAGCGCGATTACCACATCAAAATCGCGTTCGCTCGTTTGCGCTGCCAGTGTCAATATTCCACAATAATGATGACAGTAACAGCTCATAAAAGTAGTTTAGAGGTGATGATCGCGTTCAGTTTAATTTGTGAAATTCGCCCCAAATGAAAATTGAACTGAATCGTAAATATTCGTAAAGTAGGTACAAAAAGTTTATAAGTCAATTTTAGCCGTTAAAAAAGCGGTACAATCCTACAAAAGCGAACAATTATTATTAATAAATATTACATTGTTATCATACCTGGCATTCCAACTCTCATCGATATCTCCCGCCAAACTTCATTTTTTTTTTCCCGCTTCGTACTGAAAGCGTCGTTATTTTCATATTGTTCCATCATTTCGATGAATGCTTTATCTTTTTTTATCCATGACCATACCAATGTTGGTTTGCGACGAGGCATATTTAGATGTTAAAAGTTAAAATAGGCGAGCGTTAAAAAAATTGCTGCGTGAATACGTGCTATACTCATGACAAGGTGCGGGGGACTGAATGACGGCCCGCGGGGAGGCACGCCGCACGCTAGTCGTCCCCCGCTTCCCCTCTTTCCCTCGGCACGACGACAGTGTGGCGCGGAGGAGTACGCGTGCGAGCCGCGACTGGCAGCGGGTGTCGGAGGGGAGGAGGGCGGCGCGCGGCGCTTGTTTCTTGATACCGCATAACCGCACTCACTGCGCGATGTCGTTATAATTCATAAACACAAACTTATTGTTATTATTTTGTATTCTGTAGTAAGAACGTTATCAAACAATTATTAGATAATTTTATGAAATAAATATTATTTGGAGTAGGATGTATTTAAGTATGTTTAAATCTTTTTTTAAAGTAAGTAGTTATTTCACTAATAAGACCTTTTAAATCAAATAATGTCGTGATGTTAAGGGAACTACATGGCCTAAAGTGCGGTCACTGTCAGACTGCGTAGAAAAGAAAGAGAAGCGCGATGACAATGCTGGTAATTTATTGCAAAATATGAAACAATTATCTATTTAAATACAAAAAAAAACCGGGCAAGAGCGAGTCGGACTCGCGCACCGAGGGTTCCGTAACATCCGGGTTTATGCATAAGGTTTATGTTTATGAAATTAAATGTTTTTTTTATTTTAGAGTTGAATGAATGGTAAATTGCGGTTTACGATTTATGACGTATTAAAAAAAAACTACTGACTAGATCTCGTTCAAACTAATTTTCGGTGGTAGTTTACATGGTAATGTACATCATATATTTTTTTTAGTTTTATCATGCTCTTATTTTAGCAGTTACAGGGGGGGGGACACACATTTTACCACTTTGGAAGTGTCTCTCGCGCAAACTATTCAGTTTAGAAAAAAATGATATTAGAAACCTCAATATTATTTTTGAAGACCTACACATAGATACCCCACACGTATGGGTTTGATGAAAAAAAAATTTTGAGTTTCGGTTCTAAGTATGGGGAACCCTAAAATTGATTGTTTTTTTTTCTATTTTTGTGTGAAAATCTTAATGCGGTTCATAGAATACATCTACTTACCAAGTCTCAACAGTATAGTCCTTATAGTTTCAAAGAAAAGTGGCTGTGACATACGGACGGACAGACAGACAGACAGACAGACAGACAGACGGACAGACAGACAGACAGACAGACAGACATGACGAATCTATAAGGGTTCCGTTTTTGCCATTTGGCTACGGAACCCTAAAAACTATTGTTTGGACTAAACAATTAAAACACTAGTGCTTTAGTAGGTAAGTTGCTTGTAGAATGATCTGACAAAAAATCAGAATGATTGTATGTATATTAATTAGTAGGTATGGTTTTTATTGTAAAAAGAAAGTTTTTATCTTCATGATTTTTTCTATCGTATCAAATTACGTTTTCAACACACTATCTAACTAGCTTATATTCTGAAGAATATTATTTCTGATTATGTTTACTGCAGTCGATCATATACTTTCAGGTATTATAAAACTTGCGTTATGGTCCTGTAGTCCCTTAAATTGTTACGATGCTTATGTGCACGTTGTAAAAAGTTTTTACTTATTAGGTATATTATACAATTACTTATTATTGTATGTTTCTAATGTTAAATGATGCATTTTTTTTTTAACACAGCTTTAAGCCATAGAAATAAAATGATAAATTAATTCCGGGCCTCGGTGTAATACGTGCGGGTATCGAACCCGAGACCCGAAGCCCAGCAGTCAATCACTCAGCCATTGCGGCAATCATCAACATTCAGAATTTCGAAATACTTTACGACTTTTATTTGTCTGTACTGTTTTGTTTAGTAAGTACTTCTGTAGGTACTTGCAAAAGATCGCTTTTAGCAATAAGACCGCCTAATTTAAAATGTCTATATTTTATATGTGTAATTTTTATGGTGTACATAATAAAGAGTATTTTATCTATCTTGCCTATGTTTACAGATACAAATTCTAAATGCGTCAACACACAGACCCGGAAGTTTAAGTCATGCAAGTTCGGTGCAGGAATTAAGCCCGGGGATCTGTAGTTAGTCATCAATGTCTGTGAATCCAACCACTGTGCCACTGCGCCTCAATTATAGGCGGTGTCCCATGTCATAGGCGGAACGCTTGGTCTAGCAAGTGGTCGCAAGTGCGACTGCTAACCGGGGGCCCTGAGTTCAATTTCCAATTTATTTATTTGTACACATAGGTGTAATGTAGTATAGTAATAAAAAGATATGTTGTGTCACTATGTGCTGTCTTGCAAGGCGTGCAAATATTGCTTACAAAGTAGGTAATTAATTAATGTATAGGTATGCCTATTTACCTAATTATAGATTACTGCTAAGTAACAATCTTGGTAACAAGTCTTAGTAACAGTCTTATACAATTATAGATTGCTGCTAAGTAACAGTAATAAATCTCTAGCAATAACATAAATAAAGAAAATAGTACAAATTAAGGTAGGTAACTAAGTAATATTAATAATTAAACTTATTAACTAAAGTAAGAAAGCAGGTAATGAATAAATATGAGAAAATGGTATTACGGATTTTATTTTTCTTCTAAATATTAATTTATAGTATAGTGTTCGATTCTCAGTTTAGATAAACTTTTATTTATCTAAACTGAGCTGAAGCTGAGAACTGTTCTATTAGGAAATTCTCAATACCAGCCCGTGGTTTGGATTAGTGTCCGATAAAATATGGCAATATGGGTTAGGTAGGTAAGTACTTACTAACTATACACACTCTTCTTACATTTCAGTTAGGGATACATGCATGAAGTTATGTAAATTATGTTCAGAATTATCAACACTGAAAATAATTTCATACTACAGCACATTAAAGCGATTTCATTAAGACTTAATGACTTTATACAGTAAGAAAAAATGATTGTAAAACAGTAAAAGACAAAACAATAACTTTTAATGATTGAAAAATCAACAAAAAAATAGGAAAACCACCATTACTGTACTTATTGTAAGTAAATTTCAAGGGTTTGAACGATATCACCAAATGAATAAAACAGTTAATTTTGTGACCTTTTAGCTACCTACTTAAAACAATAGTTTGCTGTCATGACGGTAACATTTTGCCTCGAGATTTAACTATTTTTGGATTAGTAAAAAATACTGTTTTGAACGCTAGGCTCATATGGAACTGTTTAAAGCAATTCAGGTTAATGTTTTTTCATTTTTATTTACTGCTTATTTCTTTCAGTGTATTTGCGTTTTGCTTCAACTGAAAACAAAACTTAGAACCATACGCAGGGAGCTTTGCTTTACACTGAAGAGGTAGTGTTCAATACTGCGTTACACACTTAAGTTTTCAGTAATGAATACTTCTCCTAGTTCGCATACAGGCTACTGGCCAGCATATTATCATTTTATGACATAAAATAAAAATAATCATTCATAGTTAGGCTTAGCAATAATCCTCAGTTCCCTAAACGCGCAAGTTACGGGGTTGGCTTCACTTAATAATAACCTGAACTGGAAGTCTTCCAGTGAATGGTTTACTTCTAGGCAAGCTTGCACCACGCAAGGAGAGAAGGTGGAGTATTTCTTAGGACCAACAAGAGTGTTAAAAATAAGTTTAATTAAATTTGTGGTAAGTACGAATATTACCACATTTATCACATTTACCAATAACACTGTAGGTAGAAGCAAAGGGTGTGTCGCGCCATCGCGTGGGCCGCGTAGCTCTCGTAGCACCTCGTAGGGCACTGACGTCAGAGTGACGCGCGCGCCTACGACCGCTACGATTCTGCGTAGGCATGCTCCTCGGTAACAGAAAGGCGATAACTATTCAATTTGACTTCCACAAGTTTCATGTGTATTTTACCGCTTTCATGTTCTCCGAGTAATTTGGACTCAATATAAAATATTCCGTGTAAGGTTATACGTAAATACAACACTGGAAGTAATGTCTCTTATATAATATGAATCTCATTAAATTTTTATAAAGAATACAGTTAAGCAGTCCATACAGAATGATTAAATATTTCTTAACTGAATATTCAATTAATTAGGGACACTCGTAATGCTTTACTCCATATAAATATCCAGCGTTCCGGGCACCGAAATTGACAGACTCGATAATGCATAAATTGTTTATTTCTCGAAAGCGTTTTTATTTATGACCACAAAAAGCAATAAAGTAGCGAGCAAGTGCGCGCTTTATTAACCTCTGGTGTACGGCACGGCACGCATTCCGGCCTCAAACCTGTCCCAACGGGTGAAATCAAACACTCGCGAGTTAAGGAGCACCCGCGCTCGGTACATTGTCTCATATTCTATTAACACAACAACTCGGCCGTGTAATAGTTGTTTATATCTCAGTAAAAATCGCGGTGGATGAAGCCGAGTGGGCGCGATCTATGTAAATGCCTACACGCTCGGTACGCTTTCGAGATGATATCAAAGATGACGCGGACGCAGAATTGACATTCATTACTTTTATGATAAAGCGCTCAATGAAATAAAATAATTAACTAAACGAGTGTTTTGTTGATTTTGTTATTTGGAATTCAAATTAGGTTCATTTGCATTTTGACCTAATATGATGGTCTGAGTGATTAACCTAACCCTATAAAATATCAAATTAGTGGATTTTAACATAAATATAAATTCAAAAGTTTTTAACTGAAGAGCTGATTTAGGTACATTGGTTTGGAGAAATTATGGTATATATCTACCTAGCTTGACTTAGTCCTAAATCTTGACAGGCTACTGCTAGGCATAACCCTTTCCCAAGTACAACTGATGTTGCATTTATATTATTAGAAACTCTCGTAAATAGGTATAAAGTTAGTAATGTATAAAATATACGAGGGACAAAAGTGTCACATCTATAAGATTTGCCTCGGCTATGCGTTTCGATGTCAGTGACTAACGATTACAGTCTACTTTACAAACACGCTTCCACCGCAGACTATTGTATATACACATATAGGTACCTAAACGTTACGTACGTGTGTGTACCTATGTGTGAAAGATACGTGGATTCACTCACCCGAGCTCCAATCATTTGTGTTATGTGCCATACAATTAAGTATTTATAACTTTTATACCGAATTCTTGTTATTATCATTCCAATCTAACGTTTTTGGTAAATCTACTAATAGTTGAGTATTAGATTTGAATTGAAAATCACTGAGCAGATTTTTGGCTTTACGAATATTTCGAATGAGTAGGTAACCAATTATAAATAAGTAGGAATCATTAATATTTAGAAAACTTGTTATCTACCTACAAGTTTTTAGCGAATGATCAAAATATGTCTGGCCAAATAACATTCATGGCAACATTATACTTAAACTCAACCATCACAATCACATAATTCGCTCCCGAAAAGCCTTTGATACTTATTTGTATCATGTCAACAGACCACGCTACTAAGAATCACGGCTGTAACTTTCCAAGAACTCTGGCTTAGAAAAGAGCATTAAGCGTGAAAAGATATAATATACGTTCCCAGTGTTTGTGTCCTACATAAACTTTTATATTCTAAGTAATCGGAAAATAAACGATTTGGATAGGTACCAGTTTCTTTTAATAATAGAGAATCAATCGCATTTGTAGTAACTGAAACTATTTCCTCGGGCACGCGTAGGTCGTTGACCTACACCACGGCATGGCGTATTTGCGTGGTACTCCTACTTAGACCATAAATCAATGTGAAAGTATTTTTATTTACCTCATGTGTAAAATCACATGCTAATTGATACTCAAGATGGGATTCATTATATTTTTATTTACTCAGCAAAAGTTTATTCAACTTGTATTTTTTTTATGTTAAAGTAAAGAGTATCCTTTTAGTATTTCCTCTTGTTGGGGTCGACTTCTTGTTTATATCGATGCGGTTAAATATCAGGATTTTACACGGAATGGGTGCCGTTTGACCTTCACAAGCAGTGTAGTTAACCTAAGGTACTGGTATGTAAGATATATTGGTTGGTGTAACCTCTATTAAAGGGGCGGATATTAACAGGACGCTAGTCGGCAGCCGGTCATTATAATCTGTCGATCTACATCCTCTGAGGCTACCAGCCTTTACGCTACTGATAAACTTAAATATGAATGTCCCAACGTAGTAGGCAATGAGATATCAGAAAATGTCAGCAGCCAGCATTAGATTAAATTTCAAAACGTTTTCGTGGGTAAATGTCATAAAACCATAAATGGTAAATTATAATGTACGATGGTATTCGGCCATTGATGTTCAGATTATCCACTATTTGATTACTTTTACGAATACTCATCGGCTATTGCGTACAGAGGCTATTAAACGTCAGCTTAATCAACTGATTGAATCGGGTGTAAATCATCCTTGAAATATATTTGCAATATGTTAAAGGCTCCATTCATTTACAGTTTAAGGCGAAAGCGTCAGGTTAGCCCGCGAAATTCAAATTTTGATACGGTTTTTTGCAATTAGCAGGTCGTCAGGTTGTATGTTGATTAAAATATGATTCGCGATCGTAACAAATATGGCTTTACAGAATTAAAATCATCGGTATCAGCAATAGAACTTCTTAAGTTAGAATTGGCCTCAATGTCATCATGACATGAAAACACTTGTTATAAAAATATGATTTTTGGAATTTTCAAAATACTCAATATGTTATTAATATTTGCTAATAGTTTATTTACATTTCACACACCGGAAACGTGAACGGTTGAACTGAAAAACAACTTTTTTGTGAGATAACGCTCCCATAAGAAAATATTACTTTTTTTTTTTGGCCGGCATGGCACTTTGATTTTTGAGTACTTATAAAATGTTCGGCACTTAATTGATGTCCTTTAAATTTCGCGGGCTACCTTAGCGCAAACCCCTTAATCAAAGTAAATAATTACCTATTTATACAGATTGGGGGTATGTGATAGCTCAAATGCATTTCCCATACAAGTTGAGGTCGGAATCCAGTCTAACCAGATGGTTAGCAATAAGCACACTTAGCACACACCTAGTCATCTAAACAACGAATGATACGGATGACCTAACAATTTTTATTTATCCATAACACCTGAGTTGTATCCACGTGTTACGCTAAGCACACTGCGGTTAGCAGAGTTCACCAAATCATGCTCAGTTATTTAAAATTACGACTCGTATACTATGAACTTCGAAACAATAGTTTGCGAAAATAGATAAGTAGGATCTAGAGGTTTACTACACACACTGAATAATTTTTTGCTATTTTGGTAGTATGATCACTTCATCATTTCAGCCCGGAATCACCCACTGCCAGGTATACGCCTCCCCTTTCTTCTGCCCTACTTCCCGGTTCCGTGTGTCCGTCATCCAGGTGTTTCCCGCGACTTTGACGATATCGTCAATCCAACGTGCTTTTGGGCTGCCCTGGTTTCTTTGGCCTAACCTTGGCCACCATTTGGTCACAGCTTTGTTCCATCGGCTACCTAACTAGATATCCCAACTTCACTTGAGGAGCATCGCGCAGAACAATAACGTTACGTCAATGAATAATTATTAATTAGAATTACGGCGAATTTTACGGAAAGTAGATACCTATCTAGATACCTAATTGTTTAATTATATTTGCTAATAGTTTGTTTATATTTCACACGCCGGAAACGTGAACGGTTGAACTGAAAAACAATTTTTTTGTGAGGTAACGCATTACGCGTTCGTCACATGTAGACCGCACGCCGATGCTGTTGTTGATGAAAGCAGTTTAGCGATTTAAGCAACGATTAGTCAGCATTTAGCAAGTGCGATTGTGAAGCGACAAAACCATTTACGCTATTAGATTTATTGCTAATAAAAAACTTAATGAGTGCGCTTCGATTAAAGTCTTCAGAATTAATACGGTTGGGGGCGGACCATACATAAAATTAACATAAAACATCTTAATACAAGTATATAAATTGTACGCAAATTAATTTATTAACAGCTTGTGTTTACCGCCCAGATGAGTTATGGTCTGCGCTAAGTACACTGAATTTTGGAACTAGTAATCTGCTTCGAATATTTCATTCGAGTCGTAATTGTGGTTCGAAATTATTAATACTGAGTATTCCGGCGTCCGGGACGGGTAAGTCCGAGAATCAAAGCGATGCCGATGTAACTGTGAAGCGCCTGCGTTTGTCGAGCTTGCCGTGTCAATAAACTTGATTCGAAAGTGGAAGACGTTCCGACTTACATAAGCAGGCAACAATGTGCCCGCGCCGAACGCTACGCATAGATTATAATGATTTGTCAACGCAGACGGGTGAAGCCACATTCGAAACTAAACACGCAGGTTAGTTAATTACCTACATAAAGAACATACGGTAACTGAATAACCTTATTTTTTAAACTACAAATACAATATACTTTCTAAAAATGAAAAAAAGTAACTTGATTACTAAATATCTATCTTAAAACAATTAAAACACAGGATGAAGAACCGTATTAAGTAGTAAAATCACTTCAAATAATCTAAACATTTCAAACGGTGAAAATGTATTTATTTATTTAAACTTTTCGCACAAAAAGGTACAAAGAGCGGACTTTAATGCCTTAGATATTCTCTACCAGTCAACCATGGATGGTGAAGAGATTAGTTGGTAAGTGAAAATGATTATGCCTAAACTCGCATCTGCGGACAAATCTATGGGAATTATACAGAATACACGTCTCGACACGGCCATGGTTCTCCGCGTCAGTCCAGTTATTTGCAAAACTGCTATTTATAGCAATCCCATAAGCAAGACATTCGACACACTCGTAGATCAATGTCATTTCATTTGGATATTAAAGATTTAAAAATAAATGCGAGGAAAAGTCTTCAAAGATGTCAAGGACGTTAAGATAAACAAAATGTGTTTATAATCTAATCTGCAAAAATTTCAAAGTCAAATTAATTTCTGTACGTAACTATAACTACTCAAATAAAAACATTCTTATCAAGGCAATGAAATATATCACTACAACTGATATAATTTTATGTATTCCTAATGAATGACGCATTTCGTATTGATAACAAAATTACATTATTCTATAGGTACTTAATTGCCTTTTAGTACCTACGTTAGTACCTATATGTAATAAATCTAAGAGCAGTACCTAATACACAAGGCCTCGTTCCCATTATGACGGCCAGACTGTTTCACCGTCCCTTCAATACAACCGGAAGTGCTATTGCCAATACAATTAACATAGTAACTAATAAATCTAAAACTTTACATAAAAATATGTACCTAACTCATAATAAAAACGTGCTAACTGAAATTGGCACATTTGTTAAATATTCAGGTGCTTAGTTTTCATGGTATGATGTGTACTCTAATTGCGTAACATACTTTCAATGACAATCTGAAACATTTTGAAGAATATTGCTAATCCATTGCTTCATACGTTCGAAAAATGTATCTGCTCAACAACGTAAAAAATGCAATGAATGTTGTTGAGCTGTAAAAATGAAAGCCATTGCTACTGTTAGTATGCTAGGGCATTACCCGGCAGATTCCTTGCTTTTGGATGTACGGCGCCGTACCTTTCCACGCTTTGTCCCTGTGATGTGCCGCCAAAATTTCGGGGGCCAAAGTCTCCTTTCCATTCATACAAACCGAAACCGGTTGCTTAGCCAGTACCGGAACATATATTTGAGCAGCCATAAATCCAGCTCTATTTAAATTTTCCAGGCATAAATTGCATTATGCCACATGTCGCCAAGTTTGCCGGTAACCGTAATGGAATCGAGGCCTAATAGCTACCACGTCGGCACCTTTCAAAGCCATGTGCAATAAGTTGAACCCATGCGTCACAATAGTGTATAAATAAAGACTTGCCGACAGAGTCGTAGGTAAGCACAATATACTCGTAACTATTTCCTTCACTTGGTGCTGTGCTTATCTACTTACAAAGCAGCGTCAGCACATGAAGTTTTTTTTCATTACTTAACTTGACAGTCCGAGAGAATGACTGCGAACCATTCATAAACATACAAATGAGTGGTACCAAACAAAAACTTGTAAAACCAGGTTTTGTGTCGTAGGTTTTCCCATAGTTTAAACAGTTTTGGACTTCGGCATCATAAAACCTATTCTTGATAGGCAATTAGTTGATGTCAGAAAAACAAAAGTTTTGTTTGGTGTGCTGAACACCTGTCAGTAGTAGCGATAGCTTTATCTTGGAGGTAGGTAGTAGATATCTAATAGCGAATAGGGGTGTGATATAAATAATCTGCCTGAATGTTAAATTTCAAATACATAATGTATGTCATCTAAGGATGCTGCGTTCTTTCTCTGTATGAGAAGAGGCATTACGAGCATACGCGATGATTACAAGCTGATTATTTTATGTGAGATGTTATACGCCGCGCCGTGTAACCGTGTTACATTACTGTTTTAATGCGACTTCATGAATTAAATTAGTAGCCGTTTTTTTTAGGCATAAAACCATTTTTATTATACCTACTCAAAATTACGAATCATATCATCATAGTTTTGAATTCAAACGTACCTAGAATAAAAAAGATGGCTACTTCCCATCACGTGACGTTTAATAAAAACATGTGAGTGATAGTAACGTTCGTAGCCAGTTAATAAGTATTTTGTTGCGACAGAGCAATGCATTAAAGATTTAATCAGTCACGGATGTGACGAAACGTCTTAATTCACTACCGCAGGGGTAAGTAAAAAACTTTCATTTTTTTATTTCACCGTTAACAATTTCACTGGGAACTCTATGCCATATACAATTTGCATAGATTGTGCATTGTTATGACTATTTAATACCTTTTATAAACGACAAGCACGTTTATTAAAGTGATATCGTTCACTTTAATCTCAATAAAACAAAATAATGTATGTACTTACTTTCATTACACAATAAGAAAACAGACTGCACGAGTTAAACTCAAATAACTCGCATGTATAAACACTAATGTTTGAATAAAATATTTAATTATCTTTAGCGTTTATTTTTAGTCTGACAATACATAGAATAGAGCAATAAAAAGCCTTCATCGTTCGACGCGTACGGGTCAATAACTAGACAAAGGTTTGAGTAAGATTGTAGACGCTTCTCCGATCGACCTCAAATACTTTACGGTGAGTTTATTAATTAAGGCGGCCGACCTTGCAGGCCGCACATCCAAGGAGGTCGCTGGAGCGAGCGATAGAGACGCCGCTATGCCGCCGCGACACGCTCCTCCCGCGCGACACAACATCAAACCAACTGCCGAAGCGCGCCATTTCAATCGCCTGAGGTATCCCTCATTGACCTTCCGTTATCTGCACTAGGATTGTCTTCGACTTATCAACCGCTTTTTGTTGTCTTCTCAACCAAAACCTCACCTTTTCACATCAAATAACAACGCGTATAAGGCATAAACCTAACTCGTAATGATTTCGATAATTACGGATAAATAAAAACTGAATTCAAACCGCGAATAAAAACCAATCAACGGCAAGCTTTAAAAGCCGCTCGGTCGCCAAGCAATTATGAATGCTAAGAGGCGAATCTACAGTAAGCCGGTATACATGACGTATAATACAAACACAAACACAGTCTCGCACCGAGTAGCCGAGAACAATCACAAGAGAGCGCGAGCCAGGAGATCACTCGAAACCGCACCTTAAGCTCATTGTCAAACCGATTACAATAAACAAACAGGACAGACGCGGTTGGAATCTTGTCAAACAGGCGAGTTCGAGCGTTGACTTATTGCCGGTAGGGCATTTCTGTGTCTGTTCTGCACGACGGAATTGAGACTCTATCGCGATATAAATATGGTTGAAATTAATTTTGATTTTTATCATACAGGTAAAACACGGGCACGGTCGCTTACGGCCCACTCACACAGGCGCAATTCCACGCTGCCATAAATAAAAGATTCCTACAGAAACAATTGTTGCGTAGAGGTGATCCGAGGCCTCGGTGAATGTAGTCGACTAATCGCCTCGAGTCGATCGCGAAAGTAGGTGACCGCCCGTGATTGACGCTCTTGCGAAACCCCGTTCGATGACATTTAGACTAGACGGACAATGCTCTAAACCCTCGGTAATTATGAAACGTAATTATTTGTGTAGTAGATATATGGTGTGATGTAAGTTTTTAATCAAGTGCAATCATCACGATTATTTGAAGAACGTTAGAGTAGATAGGGACCTAAATTTTAGTATCAGCCTATAAATAAACCGTTTACAAACTATTTTTATTATCTTTTCCACTTAGCTGATTTACTGCGCTAGTGTTTACTATCTATTTTAGCTTTCGTCGTAAGTGTTTTATAAAAGGTATTAAACATAAATGATTAAGCGTAGAGACGCAATTACAACCAAATATTACATCAACATATTGTTTTATTGTTAATAATCCAGACTCCACGGAATCTCTGTTCTAAGATAACACCGCTCTACTTAACCTCGCCACACAGAGACGCGTAAACGTGGAACAATACGGTACAGTAACACAACCTTATTCATGTACCTGTTAAATTAAACACATGCTAAAATAAACTCTACCACATCGATATAAAGTCCAAAGAATGTTAGGTAAGTCAATCAAGGGAGGTGTATTTACGCTACGTGCACTCACACAGACGCACAGGACATCTGCGTAGGTACGCGGCCGGGTGACGTTAGTGTGTGGGAATGCCAGCGAAATTTATACACACTCTTCATCGCGCTCCATTGTAATTTACAGTTTTGTAGCGTTTTAAAAAGCAAACACTTCTGTATGAGATTATCATTAATTTATTTTATCTTTAGTAAATGTTACCACCGCTTAAGATTAAGGAAGTGCTCTGGCATCTTATCTGTAAACACAACAGTATCACATAAGTAGTTTTGGTTGTTCGGGCGCGTGCGGCACCTATTTCCATACGGAATAGATCAGCATGTTACATGAAACAGTGCGTGCAAAAAAACAAGTTTTCCAAAAGTTATAATTATACTTTTGAATTTTCCGTCTGTTTGATTTTAACATCAACATTCCATTTGAGCGAACGCCAAATCGATTAAGTATTTAATGTATTTAAATATACACCTACACAAAAAGACTTAAACAAACAAACAAACAAACAGGGAAACTACCACGGGTAGCAACAGTAACTGCCTATCACTGTTCCAATGAATATTACCTACTTTATCAAGAATCAAAATAGGTAACCATACGCAACCACTTTTTAAAATTAATTAATCTTGTAAATGCTGGTTGATAGAGTAAATCGTAAAACTAAGAAAGTATCAAGAGAAAACAGAACACGTTCATAAATTCATATCAAATTGAAAGTTTAAGCAAATGAACACGAGTCAGTTGGTGCTTTCTAGAAATTATAATGTTCATTGCATTGGTAGAGGAGCGAGAGATCATTCGGTGGTGTATCTACACGAGTTGACCGAGGCGGCCAGCTATTTGTACTTAGACCGAGCACGCCCACCAACACAACAAGTTCCCCCGTAGGTTGCTTATTACTCACTTTTGGATACGGCATTTGATATTAGCTGTAGTCATCAGAGCTTTTTAAAGCTCAAACATCATTTACCGAAAAATTTAGATTGCAAAGATGCGCAACAATAATTTCGTGGACGCAACATGAACCAAGGCAGGTTTCTAAAAAAAGTGGGAGCTTAAATTTTAGTACCTACCTAAGTCCTACATCTCTATTCAAACCTCCGATCGGTTATCTACCTTAGACAGTTTCTTTCAAGAATGTACTGATTAAAATTTTTAACAAAAGCCACTTGGCAGCTTATCAATAAATATTTTAGTAACTCTGTGACATTTCACTTGATGCAACACCGAGCGGGATGTTAATAGTAACATCAAATGGACGCCATTTTTATTACAGAATACCGACACCCACATACTGAAGTCTGTGATATACTTAAATTAATTACTAATCATGTCCATAACACCCACGTGACCATTAAACTATAAGTAGGCACAAGTCAGTGATAAATAGAAAACCGGGCATACAAAGTAAGAGTTCAGGCACTCACGAGTTGTTATAAAAACAGTACAATAATAACACTGAGATATCACAATTCTATAAAGACATTAACGCAGATAGCAAAACAATTAACAAAATAACAAGTTTCCAGACAAAACAGACACATTACGGGCATAATTGCTCAGTTATAATTGCTGACTCGGATCATATACTCTCGGATTAATTTAAATGGTTCTGTACGAGAGGTCAGGGCTGCTTCAGAAGCTACCCGAGATGTGCTACATGATCACACAAGTGTTTTAGAGGCGTTGGCGGGAAACGCCCTACAATACAACGAATTAACTCGAGAAGTTGTAACGTAGTTATGTTTACAACTAAGCGAGGTTGTGCCCCAGGAGGCGGGTTTTAAGCTTGAACGCAAGAAACTTTAGTTGGAATTAGAAATAAGAATATTTCATTAAAATAAATTTTGCAATCATATAGGTAGGTACTGTAGTCTTATGATATAAGGAAGTACACCAAGGTAGAAACAGGCAAAGCCAAAAAGCGAAGCCTATGCTGAGACCAATAACACAAGAAACAACTATGCTAGTCATGACAAGAAGACATTGTGGGAACTGTAACAAATTATGTAAAGTAAGTAATATTCAGAAATAAGTTAGAGACAATATATCACTACAGTAAATAAGTTATGTATGATTTGTACTTGTATGAGTAATGGTAATAAAACAAAACAAATAAGTAATAAAGCGTAACCATGATTTTGATATATTAACTAAGCATCATCATTTTACGTAGATATATTACGTAACGAACAAAAATATCTTATCTTTACATCAAGCTTTCAATATTTTGTATACTTTGAGATTATACTACAGAATTATTTTGTCATGTGCTGTACGCATTCCGCATCCTCCGTTCCTCAACTTATTTATATTTTTCTATTTTGTTTTAGTAATTATTTACAAAGAATTTAAAAACAAGACAAATAAAATAATTTAATAATAATTTAATAATATTTTTTAAAACTATAATCTTATTTTACAACAAAGATTTATATTTTGATTTGATAATTTTATTTACAGATATGGATTTTTATATATACAAATGGGCCCCTAGACAAGTCTTAGTGGTATCCTATTAACGCAAACGATAAAATAGGAAGCGGTAGAAATATTTTAGATTGACATAAGCTAACGAAATGTCACGTGACCTGTCATGTCGTCTCAGCATACGACATTTGACAGTGTGACAAGCGACATCGAAAGAGACAAGTTTTGAAGCGTTTGCAACTTGTCTAGGTCCTAACCTAACTTGAGTTGAGAGTATGGATTAATTTTATAAAGACAACGTAAGTAAGCAAAATTAATGGATACCCTCAAATTATAACATCTATCGATTAGACAGGGACCTACAGATAACATGACTCGGACGCTAGTAGATAATAATTTCATCGCAAATCATATGGGCTCGCTGGCTAGTTCGTCAAACTGCCGAATGAGTATGACGACGTTCGGTGATGCAATGGTTCGAATCCAAGTCGAACAACGAACTCTTTTTGAAGTATTCTTTAGATTATTCGTAACGAATTCAACGTTGTAGCAGTGTAACATTTTAAAACTTGAGGGGTTAGCACATACTGACGCTGTGTGTACCTACTGCTCAAGCGCATACGCTAATGAACTTTCAGTACGTAAGAAATTACCAATATCCTAACCTAAAAAAATGGAATGCAGCGAACTTTAAAGAGCCACATTATAAAATCTATATAGGTATATAAAATTCAAAGTCCTGACTGACTGATTGACTGACTGACTGATATATCAACGCACAGCCCAAACCGCTGGACCTAGAGACTTGAAACTTAGAAGGTGTGTTCTATGTGAAGAGTAAGTATCCACTAAGAAAGGATTTTTGGGAATTCAACCCCTAAAGGGTTAAAATAAGGTATGGAAGTTTATATGAAAGTCCGACAGTTTCGAAGTTAGGATCTTCTAATTTTGTATTTAGGCTGACAATTGAAAATTAATTTATACGTAACTCAGCGTTTTTGATAATTCCACCCCCAAAGGGTTAAAAAGGGGGATGAAGTTGTGTATCGAAAATCATTAATTTTCGACGCAAAAATCACTAAATTTGTTATCTAGGCTTATGATTGGAAGCTAACACAACGGTGTTGTTAGTATTTTATCCATTAAGGGGGTGAAAAGGGGGATGAAATTTTGTCCTGACTGACTGATATACACAACGCACAGCCTAAAACGCTGGTCGGTACCGCTGGGTAGAGAAATTAATTTTGGAGGGTGTGTTCTTTGTGAAGAGTAGATATCCACTAAAAAGGGGTTTTTGGAAATTTAAGTGGTGAAAAGAGGGGATTTTGTTTGTATGAAAAATCTTATTCCTTGAGTTAATAACCATGAAACTTGGCACGAATACTTATCGAAATAAATTATGAAGTTTGGCTTTTTTTTTTCTAAACTACCCCCTGAAGGGTGATTGGGAGGTGTCAAAGTTTGTATGGAAGAATTTTAACGCGTGGTCCGATTAACTCGAAACTCAGTATTTATACTTAAGACCAAAAATAAGATATGTCATTACTGAGGAGCCCATTAGGGCCGAAGCCTGCCGGGCCAGCGGGATTGTCCGAAAGGGTTACCGCTGGCCCTGAACATAAAGAACTAAGGAAGGAACACGGGTGGGTTTTAGTCAGTAAGAGTCTGACACTCCCTTCCACTCCACCCAATTTTATAGGGGAAGACTTTACTGCGTGGCTTGATTAACTCGAAAATTCGTATAAACAATCTTTGAGTCGAGTAATGAACACATCCCAAATAATTTTACGAAATTCCACCCCTGTGGGGGTGAAAAACGGGGATACAGTTTATAAGAAAAATCTTATTTATTTGGTTAATAAACTTGGCAAGAATACTTGCCCAAGCAAGTAATAAAGTTTATCATTATTCGTTTATCAAAACACCCCAACACCCCTTGTGTTGGGGTGTTAAAGTTTGTGTGGAAGAATTTTAACGCGCGGTCCGATTTACTCGAAACTCAGTATTAATACTTTTGACAGAAAATAATCAGTAATAACATCCGCACAGATCGACCGATCAGGTTACACAGGCTACGCTTGCCGCGGTTGGTCCGTGGATAGGTGTCCATCTTTACATACCGTGACCTCTCCGTGCCTCGGAAAGCACGCTAAGCCGTTGGTCCCGGCTGTCATTCGTGGATCTTTGACAGTCGCTAAGGGTGGTCAGAAGCCCGAAAGTCTTATCAAGGGGTACCCAATAACTGGGTTGGGAGGCTGACCTCCACAACCCAGCTGAATACAAGTATCTCCATGTAAAATACTGGTACTCAGCTGCATCCCGTTGGACTGGAAGCCGACCCCAACATAGTTGAGAAAAGGCTAGGCAGATAAGAATCAATAGTAAGTGTATGGGGTTTTTGAAAATTATTGACCCCTGACGGGACAAAAAGTGGTAATTCGATTTATAAGGGGATTTTAATGAATGCCTTGATAAACTCAAAAAAAAATGGTACAAATAAATTTGGACTTGAAACTTGGCACAAATAATTATAAAGTTCGAATTGTTTTTGGAATTCTAAACTAACCCAAAGGGGAGATTGGGGGTGTCAGATTTAGTATGGAAAAATTTTAATGCGCAGTCCAATTAACTCGAAACTCAGTACCTATCTAAGACCAAAATAAATAATAAAGTGGTTCAGGGTTTTTCGAAAATCTACCGCTAATGGGGTGAAGAGAGGGTAGTCAATTTCACAGGGCAGAATTTTATTACGAGGCTTGATTAACTGGAAAATTGGTATAATTAATCTAGATTATGTTTCGAAATTCCACCCCTATGGGGATAGAAACCATACAGTTTATATGAAAAATCTTATTCATTTGGTTAATAAATTAGAAACTGGCAATATTTGGGTCAGTAAATAATAAAGATTGTCACTTTTAGTTTAAAAAATCCCTCACAGAGGATTTGCGGGGTGACAAAGTTGATGGATTAGAAAAATATTTAACCCGCTGTCGGATTAACTCGAAACTCGGTACTACTAAAACAAAAAAATACTTAAAAAAAGTGATTTAAGGTTTTTCAAAAATTGACTCCTACGAAGGTGGAAAATTCTACTGCTTGCTTCTATTAACTCGAAAATGGGTATGGGTCTTTGAGTCAAGTTATGAACACATCCCAAACGATTTTTTTTAATTACTCTCCGGGGGGGTAAAAAGCTGGGATACAGTTTATTTGAAAAATCTGATCCCTTTGAGCTATAAACTAAAAAATTGGCCCGAATACTTATTTATATCTAAATAAATGATAAAAATCATAAACATACATTTTCGAAATTATAAGAGGAAAGTACGAATTTCACGCGGACGAAGTCGCGGGCAGAAGCTAGTTACACTATAAATAAATAAAGATGTGAGAATAATCATTTACAATAATTTTCTTAAAAACTCCCGAAAAAGCTTATTCGCTCTATCAGGCTACAATAGTAGGAAACAGCAAAAAAATTCTGAAGCTATAGGACACACAGGGAAGCCTCTGTTCATCATTGAGTATGGGTTAACATTATAGACAACGACATGGCAGCTTAAAATCATAACAAAAAAAATATTGGTTCACCCGACCAGGGAAAGTCCCCACGCTTAACAAAGCTATTCAAACGCTAGACAAAACAAATGAAGATGTTGCATTTAGTATATTTCCAGAAATGAGGTGCCAATTGATACATGTGGGTGACCTAACTACTATTTCGTCCTAGGTACACTATACTTAGGCAACATTGTAGTCAATTATGAGCTCCTACCGCGGTCAAATTGAGGGGTATCATAGTGATATTGCACTGTACTGTCATATAGCGACATAACACTTGTTTTGTTTTATAGTTGTAAATTTTGATAATCTTCGCTGTTTTGGAATTTTTCTACTTAAAAACAATTGCTGGACTCTGGATAACTTTAACATGGAGATCGTAGGCCCTGTAACCGCTCATTATTTGAAGCGTTCGTCAAGGCCTATATTCAGTGTACGATTTATGGAGTTATATAATAGATGAACTTATCAAATTATCATAAATTTGGAGTATGCATGGCTCAAAAACGGGATTCGTCATAATTTATAAAGTCACAAGTACCTAGTTTATGAATAAAGATTTGAATGTTTTGGACTCATCGCTTTGCATGACAAATTACTATAATATTAATATGCACAATAAACCTGTTAAAAAGACAAGCTTGACAACCTCGCATGAATAAAATAAGTGGATCAAGAAATTATGTCTTATAAATAATAAAATCTATTGATGCATCATTCAATGATGTATGACAAAGAATAGTAGGTAGAGTGAGAGGAAGATACGTATTTAACTTGCTTCATTATGCTCAAAACTAGCCAAAACTGCCTAGCAATAATCGCCACCCACTTTCTCTTGAGACGACACTATGAAAATGCTGAAATTTTTCGTTTATATTCGCGGATCGCTTTACAGAAGTTTTCAAATCACTAACTTATAGGGGGCCGGCTGTCAAACAATTCGACATAAACGCGTAACAACAAAGTTAAATGAGAACACAAAAAATACTTGAAACCAGTCGTCATATAATAACGAGCCATAATTATGACATCAGGTTGGCAGCCACCTCTCAATACGTAGAGATCCGCTTAAAAATTAAACACAAATTGCCTTGAGCACACAAACTTCTAAATTACGTTGTTACGCTCAATATGGCCAGAATGTGTGGATGTACTGAAAGTCGAGTCTGATGGCGTCAAACTGGTATGCTAATGCTGTTATTTATATTAAAATAATAATATGTCATATCGCTGGAGCTGACAGTCTTGCAACTGATCAACGTAAATCATAACATTTCTCACGATTTTGCTACAGAAGAAAATCGTTTGTATCGACGAACCTTTTTAGCCGGTAATGAATCTAATTTCATTTTCAAGTTTAATAAAATCAAAACACCGCTTTGTTAGGATAGGGCAAAATCTAGCAACTATTTGTAACACCGGAATAAAAAGAAATTTAAAAAAAATAAACCGACTTAAAAAAAATGAACTCAAAATTATGAAATAACTTTAATTTCGAAAGTCGGTGTCTTGGGATCTGTATTTTAGTTTTAGTTTTTTGCCACCAACTTGAGGTGCACAACCATTATGAGGTAATTATTTTTAAGTCGTTTTAATTTTTTATAAAATTACATGCTTTATTATTTCGTAATTTTTTGTATTAAGTAAAAACTGGAATATTTGTTTGTAATAAGTAGGTAATAGTTTTGTTGTAAATATTGCACCAGAATTTTAACAAGGTTTTAAGATGTTTTCCCTTTGACACTACACCCGTAGCTCGTATAAATAAAGCCAGGCCATCCCAGGCCAGCCAGGCCGTCACACTTACACGTATTAGTCTATATCTTGAAAATTACTGAATCGATTTTGATGAATCTTGCACTGTTCCTTAAGTTGAAGTAAAAATAAGCTAATAAAAAAAGGTCACGATCCGATTAGTATTTGCGGAGAAATGCGTGTACAAACATACATACATCATCTGCCTTGCCTTTTCCCAACCATGTTGGGGTCGGCTTCCAGTCAAACCGGATGCAGCTGAATACCAGTATTTTTTTTTTTTTTACATGGAGCGACTGCCTATCTGACCTCCACAACCCAATTACTGGGTAATACGATATCCCTTGGACTGGTTGCGACTTTCGGGCTTCTGACTACCCGTAACGACTGTCAAAGATCCACGAATGACTGCCGGGTCCAACGGCTTAACGTGCTTTCCGAGGCACGGAGGGGTCACGGTATGTAAAGATGGTCACCCATCCACAGACCACCCGCGGCAAGCGTAGCTTAACCAGATCTATTGACCTGTGCGGCTGTTATTATTTAGCCACGGGCCCACATACATACATACGTCTATAAAATTTTGTATATTTGTTTGGAAGCCCTAATAGATTGTCATATGTGAATATAATGCAATTCCAATAATATTACATACATACGTGTTGAATTGATAGCCTCCTTTTTTTTGAAGTCGGTAAAAATGGATTCGACAAGAAGCGTTTTCAAGTGATAACAAAACTGAGGCCTACGTAGGTAGTAAGTGCATCCCATGGAGGACGCGACATAAAAACAGTGCCAATATTAACAAAAAAAAATTCAACACCAATATTTAAACAGAAACATAAATATATTACATTATAAATTCATGTCTACCTGTGTAGCTCAAACTAAAGAGGCAGTCTCGAGGCCTTGTCGCTGCGCGCAGGCAAGTGACATCATGCTCGCGACAGCCGAGATCACAATCAAGACGATTTACATTATCGTACTATTGATTTACAAGCACTATAATATACTCCTATTTTAACGTGCTAACAAATAATTGGCCGCACACGTCAATTCCTCGGATGGATTCAAGTCAGAAACTCGACTGTTTGCTTCGTAAATCAATAGTGTTTATCGGATTACAATTATAATAATCAGTTTTGCCGTTATTTTTCCGTTACACGTGGAAATTGCGTTGAAAAAGAACACGCTGATTAGTTTGTACTGCATTTGCATACATGGATGGCATTACGTTTCTTGGCAATAAACTTCAACGAAGGATCTTATGGTAATGTTATTAAACACTTGACAGTGAGTTTGACACTTGACACTCAGTAGGTGCAATTTTATATGGATGTCGTGGATGATACAGCCCTACCAAAATGCCCTATGAAGAATTCTATAATAAAATTGAATGTGATTGAAATTCAAAGAGGTTTATCACGCCTATAACGTGGAAATAATTTGAAAATGTAACATTGTGGCTATGAACTAATCCAGCAGACGTTCCACCGACCACAAGCATTGTGTTCAGCAAATTGCAAAACAAATGGCGTAATAGTCAGTAACACTTGTATTGAAACATACGACTAAGCACCAACTATAATATTTGATATTTTCATGTGGCCACTCGTATGTGTTTGACTACTAATTCGTCCTTTCTTATAAAATATGACATTGCCAAATTATTGTAGAATGAAAAATCCATAAAATTCGCATATAAATGAGACTTTGACACCAAACGATTCGGCCGTTTATGTTATAATAATTTGTTGATTTTGGATTCGGTTTAAAGACATGTATTTCTCAAAAAAAAGAATAAGTATAACGGTTCACTTACATATTGAGAAATGTATAGAAAATTTATAATAAAAGTAGATACAACCGCTGTGATCACATACAGTTATACAAAACAACATAATTAAAAGATTTAATAGGTGACATTCAGGTGGTAGTACTTCGTCCTACCGTATTCTTCTAGAGCTTTTTTCAAATAAATAACATCTGTTACTGTTAAACACATCATCACGTAATTCATTAAGTATAAAGTTTGGCTCCCTCATAAAGTATATTTTTTCCACCATAGTTAGTTCTAGGTTTTCTTAATTCTATTTTGTCTCGTCGTCTTGCGTTATATGTGTAAGTTTTCTTTTTAAAGTTAAGTTACGAATGTGTGTCTTGTATTTTATGTATTAGGATGCATGTTTTAAGTGTATATAGTTGGCTAATTTTAAGTATTTTGGTATCATTGTAGATTTTGCTGGTTGGGGTAAGGTAGTTGTAGTTGTAGAGCGTTTTTATTGCTTTATTTTGTAGTATTTGTATATCCTGGATTAACGATTTTGCTGCAGTTCCCCATATCTCAATGAGATATTCTATGTGGGGTCTAACAAGAGAGTTATATATCATTGCGTGAGCTTTTTAGGAATGCAAGCAGACATTCGACGCAATGCTTCTTCCAGGAGTGATAGTTTGGACTTAATGTAATCAATATGGGGTTCCCAAGTTAACTTAGTATCTAAGATGAGACCCAAATGTCTTTCACTGCTTGATTTAGCAATATTTTCGTTGTTGTTAGTTGGATTTGATTGAGGACTTTCTTATTTTTTGCAGCAAATATCATGTATGATATTTTTTGTGTTAATAGTTAGCAAATTAGACAGAAACCATGTATTTAGGATACCTATTCAAATCATCTTGAGCTTCTTTCACTAAATCAGTTAGATTGTGACCAAAGTAGAACAAGCAAGTATTATTTGCGTAAAGTGTAATACTGCCCGACGTTTTAACACTGCTAATGCTATTGATCTAAATCAAAAATAATAACGGTCCGAGAATTGTTCCTTGTGGGACTCTGTGGGTTAATTTACAAAGAAAACTTTCATAATTATAATTTTCACCATTTGTGTCCGATTTTCTAGGACTTAAGTATTCTATGTGCGGATCCTGATATTCCTGCGTCAGTAACTTTTATTAAAAGAAAATCAAGACTAGACATGTCAAATGCCTTTTTTAGGTCAATAAAGATACCTAGGGCGTATTGTCTGTTGTCTATAGCATTTTTTATTTTAGCAGTAAGATCTTTGCTGATAAGGTATTTGATTTTGGCCTAAATCCATATTGTTGCTCAAAAAAGTAGTCTATGTCTGTTAGGTAGGTGTCAAGACGAAGGTAATTAATTCTTTCAACATTTTTGGAGATTACTACTAATACTGATATCGGACAATAATTGCCTGGATCAGTCTTGCTTCCAGATTAAAAAATTGGAGTTACCTTAACAACCTTCATTCAGACTTTCAGGGAACGTCCCTTGTTCAAGGCATTTATTTATACAGTCAGTTAGGCGGTCTAATATTAGGTTTTTAATGCATTTTATTTCTTTAACAGTAATTTCACTACTTGTATTAGTATCTAGGCTATCGATTATTGTATTAATTTCTTCCTTTGTGGAGTAATCCATTGGTTCAAATGTTTGCAGCGTACGTGTTTTTTTTTTTTTTATGTGAAATCATCAAATGACTCCTCCCGCTCTGGGTGGAGCGGAAGGGAGTGTCAGACTCTTACTGACTAAAACCCACCCGTGTTCCTTCGTTAGCCCTTTATGTTCCGGGCCAGCGGTAACTCTTTCGGACAATCCCGCTGGCCCGGCAGGCTTCGGCCCTAAGGGGCCCCTCCTCGATGCTGACATCTCTTTGAGGCGCGCGTGGAACACGTACGCGCCGTCCAGCACGGGCCTGGTCCTGATCGGACGGTGAGCCACCCATTACTCTCCGCCCGCAGGCCCGCGCCTACGGTGGCCGGGAGTCGTCATGCGGCTCCCGACGCCTGGGGCGTCCCCCGCGGCGGCTGAGACGGGAGGCTCTCCGTCCCGCCACCTCCTTCGCTAGCATGACTGCTTCGCAGAAGGAGGTGACTGCCTCCCACTCCCTCTCGCCCCGGACCATGGCTTGCACCAGGGCCGGACGCGAGAGGTCGCCGCCGCTGCAGCGTATGTGCTTGTGATAGTCTTTTAAGGCTAAGATAGAACCAACTGTGGAAAATAAATCATTAAAATGTTGGCAGATTTTTTGGAGCATTTGAAGGAGCACAACTTTTTTTGTGTTTGTTATTTGCTAGGGTATTAATGAAATCCCACATTTCTTTTGGCTACTTCTGACACTTTTTGAAATTGTCCAGGTTGGATTGAGTTGACAGGTTGACAGGATTTTTGATGAATGTTTCTAATATTAGATAATCATTGTCTTCATTAATAAAGGCTTCTTCAACTGATTTATATGTATAGCATGGTGTAATCTGTGGCTAAGTATTCATGTTTTAACTTTTGTGTGACTTTTGGTTTTTTTAAGTTCCAAGTTCCTGTTTATGATCGGATAATGGAGTGTCAAGTAGTCATATGAAAGGCGACACTTTGAATATTTGTTGAAATGTGGTAAATGGTTTTCGTAGTTTTTGTTTCACGAGTGCAGTAGGTAGTTGAAAGAACAATGGCGAAATCTTAGCTGAATTTAATTTGAACGTCTACAAGTGACTTATATACGAAGGCAGTTCCATTATTTTTCTACGTTTTTTCATAGTATCACATTAATTAGTTAAAGCCGGATAAAAAAAATATTTTAAATGAAAAGTTATTTGATTTTTTCATTGACTATTAGTGTTGCCATTTTATATTTATTCTGCCAAGTGTACAGCATTAATGTATTGCATTCAGTTTTAGTTTGTTATTGTAACTAAACGGAGTAAATTAATTAATAATACTGTTATTTCTAAGTGGAAGTATTCCTTGCAAGGAGGTAAAAATATTGTAGTGTAACAATAAATGAATTACCTTCAATGAATGACTGGCAAAAAAGCTATTATCCCAAATCTAAAAAATAATAGGTTGTTCCGTTGTAGTGATCTGTGGTAGTGATACTCATGTCACACAACAACAACGTCAACAACATCACACGACGCTTGCGCTTTGTGCTTTGTGTTGCTCTCGATTGATTTCCGTTTTCTTTAGTTTTAACTTGACCCGGACTGCTTATGGACTGTGATATTCCCCTGTAGGAAGGATGAACGGTCATATAAGGGACAGGAGAAAAAAATGTGATTTAGCAATATTGCCCTTTTACTTCCTCGAATTGGAATTACCATAGACATAACCTACAAAAGATCATGACTGAATTTCTATTATTCTCGGCCTTCTCGAACAAAAATTCTTGCATAAACTAATTCAGAATTTGACGCCGAGTTAAACAAGATATTTTTCATTTAAAGACGCGAGAATTTAATCTTAGCTAAATTAATGTATGGGTGGCTGCCATTGTTCTTTCTGTTATTTAATATCTGATATCCAGAATAGAATAGAATAGAATAGAATAGAATAGAATAGAATACTCTTTATTATATACACCATATTAAGATTGTCCAGATTTACTAAGCATACTTGTATAGATATTTGCTTGTCGGTCGTCATTTAGTAGATTAATTTTGTAATCTCCGAATACCTACTAACGCTTTTCGTATTCAGTCTAGTTTGAATGTATTATTTGGCCTAGACGTCGTCAATCAAGATGTTCGACGCATCGTTTGACCTCTTTCTAGTCACTTGTGTGTTCTAGTCTATGTTACGATGAACCTTTATCGTTGAAATTGAAGCATTTGGACCGAAATATTTATGAAAGCTGGATATCTAACATTAAGGATCGATACGTTCATGCAATTAACGTTTCATGTTTCGATTTTTTTGTTAATCCTGTTTTCAAAAAAACTTTGTAGGTAAAGTGTAGGTTAGGTTAATAAAATTAGAAAGAGAATTAAAGAAATAAATATAAAACAGAGAAAATACATAAGTGCAGCAGAAACGCGATTTATCGCACGATTCGTCAGAGTTTACCTACATTTGGAAACCAAGTTTAACAATCACTTGGAAACTTCATAAGAACAGAAAAGGGGATGCTTGGACCCATTTATGGTTTAATTTAAAAATCTACAGTCACGTACATTTAGGCTTTATTTCAGCAGCTGCATACCGCTTACGCACTACGCAATATCTCAAATTAATTTATTATAGTTAATCAATAAACATCTTATCTTTCTTGCCCTTTATGTTTGTATTTTATTCTTCACCTTTCAAAAAACTATTACAAGCAATGTAAAAATAACTTAGCATCTTGCTGCACACTGAGTGACCGACAATGAGCCCATCAGAAATGGTCCGCGCGCAACCGGTGCCACAGGTTCTAGTCGGTCGCGTGCGACTCACCCTTTACACCTCAATACTGGACAATATATAAGTATACTTAGATCGCTATCTTAACAGTCATGTGCCGTTAATTGAACTAGAAGCACTACAACTGCTTAATAGCTAACTTGTAGGTATCTACTTCTCTATCTAACGTTCAAACTATAACATTGCCTACTTTGAGGGAAAGTCAAGTAAACTCGCACTATTTTGTAGTTAATTTAATCTTATTTCCGCCATATATATAGATGTAGTATAACTAGGTACCTAAAGCAAAATGCCTTACATAAACTTTACATTTTAACTGCTGATTTTAGTAAGCATTGGCGTTAGAATAAAATCATTGACATTTTAAATATTGTTAAGAAATTCAATAAGTGACGATATCACGATATTACCTAAAGGTAATTCATCATCTCAATTACATTGGAATAGTTCTGTGGAAGAACCAATGATTATAGAGTACCTACAGCTGTAATTAGGTGTGAGAATGGTGGAACAATAAATCTTTAGAGTAGGACAGTGGACAGTGTGGACATTGGCGATGCGACCTCGCGAATCGTCTGCTTATGCTTAATCGGGTCGAGCGTTCAATGTCACCCACGTCAGAGCTATGTAAGACAAGAGATGTCGCGAGCGCGACCGACAACTTCGAGTTTTCCAACCAGGGTTTATGGTATAGCCCAGCTCTATAGTTTCTTTAGATTCCATGGACGACCGATTAGGTGCTTTGAGGCCTTTAACAAAAGTCGTTTGACTCAGTGTGCTCTTGGTTTCTAATATCAACAGCCCGCCAACCTAGTCGTACCTAAGTTCTACGATCACCAGTCCCATTACCAAGTGCGGTCTTTATCCCAAAAGCTCAGGGTCCGATAATATTCTCGCGGTCACATTTAGCGGTGAACACGATAAGAAAACAAACAGCAGTCACGCGTATATTTAAATAATTTACTCCATGTATTGTATAACATCTTCGTTTTAAGACCAGAGTTTTGTTTCCGATATCATGCATAGGAATGTTGTTATTCTTGTATTTTACATATAGATAGGTGCTACTGGTACCTAGATATCATATCATAAATTAAACATTATTAAGTATCGGCTACTAGTTACGAACAACGTTAAAGATGTAGATAAAGGCTATACTAGTATTAGATGAATGCTATAAAAACAAAGAAATCGATAGTACATAGATATAGGTACTTACTAGACATTTAAACTTAGGTACTTCCATCTCGTAACGGTTTGCTCTAGAAATCGCTTCAGCTTATAACTAGCGCCACAGGAAGGCGGCAAAGCGTTTACAAGGTACTGCCTCAAAGAGGACAAAGATCGCTTCCTCCGATACAATCTGTTTACAGTAAATAGTCACTTAGGCTGATAACAATACTGATGCCTCGTTGATATCACACAACCTTGAGTTTAAACGTCTAAAATTTTGTTGTTTTGACGTAAAACAAATAATTATAGAACTACCTACTACACAAAAATCTGTATGAATGAACCACATCATAGATATCTAACTTACTACAAACCTATTAGGTTAGCTTTGTTTCACAGAATTGATATTAGACGTTTAAAATTCGCAGTAACAGGTAGTTTGGTACTAAGAATATATTGTAGGTAATTATTAGTTTTTTTTTATCTGTCCAAATATTAGATTTGATTTGTAAAATAAATACCATAAAGGTACGAAACTTAGGCTGAGTTGCATCATCTAACTTTAACCGTAACTTTAACCATAACCGGTGATTTTTGTATGCAGTTTGACAGACTTTTGACGTTTGTTAAAGTTAAAGTAAGATGATGCAACCCAGGCTTAGTGAGTAGGTACTTAACTAAGAAGCTAAACAGTGTTTCTAACTTTGCGTCCATGCTGCGTAATTTTATTAAGTTATTAAACAGGTAACAATAACAACACATTACTAATGAGTAGAAATAATTTCGTAGCCACTTAATTGTTGTGCTCGAATTCCACAAAACATGTCTGTTAAAAAATGTGCTAATTAGCCATACTTCATTTGTTGGACCTTATCACACATCTTTGTTGAGCTACATAAATATTGTCCAGGGTCTTTTGTATACAACCTTGGACATATTTTTGAACAATATGTATGTACATGCAACGTGGGCGAACTGGCAATGGTACAGAACGAAAATGTCCAAATTAGGGCAAAATGAAAAGTTTTAGTACTTAACGAATTGGCGCCTAAAACCAGAATTGTATACTTATAAAGTTATAACAGATAGGAAATAAAACTATATTTATTTCAGAACTTTTGGGAACTTTCATAACAAAAACAAGCAGCCTGCGTGTGAGAAATCGACCAGACTGGACGATAGAATCTGGTCCAGTCTGGTATAAGTAGAAGCAATTTATCTGTAAATAGCCTTGTAAAATTAGTCATAATACATATAAAAGTATTTACTTGCAACCGGTTTGTACCAGAAAATATTTACCAATCGACATATCAGGCCAACGGGGCTAATGTTGACGCCACACGGGGACTAGAATGTAAACATACCTCGGATTGGGCGCATATTGCACAAAATTTGTCTCTAAATTGAGCCGGCATACCGTGCATCGTAATAAATCAACGCTTCTAGTCTGTATTGAGGACAAGTCCGACCTAAGAAAGGTAAATGCCTCAATGCTAGTAGTTGTAAGGAGAACGCGGGCCGCGGAGGCGAGAGGTCGCCCGTTCTAACACGGCGGCCCCCAAACAAACGCGCACTTATTTGCCAGTACGCGTCCATCTCAATACTACGTCTCTGTATCTACTCGATGAATTAAGCTAATGCATTATACTAATGTGTTGCAAGTTGCAACACGCCTGATCTTATTTGTTGGAACATTTCACTGTTGGACCTTTATCACCAGCTACATTTAAGGTTAACTGCCGAAATGCTGTTAGACAAAACTGCATTACGTCATTATAGCCAGAATTTACGATAGCGCACAAAATGTATGCCCAGTTATTTCGGTTAAGTGAAAACTAGATCTGGATGCAAGTTAGTTCAACTAGTTTGAATGTTAGGTATGTAGAACTAGTGTTAAATAATGAAACGAATCTACTTTTCATGGAAGTGGGGGTGTCCTCGAAGGCCCACGTCACCGCGTGGACAATTATAACAATAACGACCAGCAGAGCACATGCGCAAACTAACATGTGCATCACCCGGTTCAATATTAATTAAATCTATTGACACGAGTCTACCATACATTCACACCTGAATATTGCGAATACTTTAAATAAATGACAAAATGGACTCCAGCATTAAGGTCAAAGTAGGTTTGGGTAAAAGAAAATTAGACAACATAAGTACTTACTTAAAAACTTCCTTTATGGGTAGATAAGTCTTTAAACTAAACGCAACCAATTTATTTTTAACAAAAATATAATGATGTTCATAGAAGTTGTGAGAGCCATTATCGGCGTTATCAACACTTTATTTGAATATCTATTTTGCATTGGCATTCCGTATGTAATGCCAAAATATATATATTCAACTGAAAAAGTATCGACTAGCCCATATAGTATTACTATTTATTTAGTTCTATTAACTTAATTTCAAAGGGAAATTAATAACGGGTGGTGCTCATGTGTGGTCGGTCGTGTAGCACCGGGCTGTGGCAACAGGACAACTGACATATTGATTATGGAAAAAGAAGCAAAAACCGTCTCAAGGTAAGTGGTGCAGCTCTGTGCGTATAAAGTTACGACTCGCCGAGATTCAGACCGACACTGTGACGTTACTTTGAACCACGCCACAATTATTGTATAATATTCATAAATATTACTAGTATACTTATACCGGAACAAAAACTACCTGATCGTATCAGGCGTGTCTCTGCGCGTAATTGCTGAAGTCACGGAAAAATATGTCACCCGGTACTCTCAAGCGATGAGGTAAACCTTTCAGTATTTATTTTACTATTGTAATTGCAAAACTGAGCATGTTTATCTAAGTACAAGCTCGTAAAGACTCTTATTTACGATTGTTAGGGAAATCTGACTGAGAGAAACCAACCGTGTGCAATGTAGAAATATTATTATTTATTTAAACTTTTAGCACAATAAGGTACAAAGGCGGACTTAATGCCTTAGGCATTCTGTACCAGCCAACCAAGGGTGGTGAAGAGATTAGATATAGGGAGGGGGGGAGGGATTAGATAAGGGTGGAGGATATTCTTATTAAAACTTTTATCACACTGCACTGCCCAGAAATTGTTTTGGTCTTTTAGGTTTTAGGTAGGTACTTATTTTGGATCAGTTTTTAAACTCACAAGACTTGATAAGTTAAAGGCATATAATGTAGGTCTTTGTAAAGCTTTGCATTTTTCCCGATTCTAAGATGATGTTAAAGGACCCAACGGTCTAGCATGAGCTTTCGCATCAGAATGAACTGCGCACATAATAACCTGATTAACCATTTCGTCACACCTGATTTTAACAGTTCACACATGAATTTTTGACCCTTAAAATAGATAGGTGTAAGAAATTGCTTTATTTGTTTTGACCTTAAATACTTATGTTTGCTACCGGTCTTTTAAAAGACCCTGAATCCCTGCTTAGCCTCGCACGATGTACAACCGGTAGCTACGCACTACGCGATGCGTCGCGCGCGCAGCCTATATGGCAAGGTCGGCGGGTGCGCCTGCGCCGTCGCACGCGACATCCGCGCAATCACTTTCACTGAGCGTCTTACCAAATGCACCAAGAGTTATGTCTACTAGAAATGACGGGGAGCAAGCAGCGTTCATCTGTTGGTTACTTAGCCTAATTAACCAATATGCATGTAGGATTCTAATCTAATGAAGGCAGGCCTACTAGGCATTGGTTCATTATAAATAGATAACCTACATTTGTTTCCAAGTTTTTAATTCCATTCAGTTTCATATTTTATTACGATATAAATGAGCCAAAACAACTACTTACCTAAGATTGTCTCAGGTTTTCAAACTTCACAAGGTTCATAGAATTTATTCTTATCCTGTTTTTGAGTGGCCAATACGGCCACTCAAAAGGTGGTAATACGTAAACTGGTGGTAATCGGAAATTGTCTAATTAATTATATAGGTTATTTTCTAGATCCCGATATATTGACACATTTTAACAAAACCAAGATTAAAGCACTCCTGCGTGACAAGTGTGTCAATACACAGAAGATAAAAGGAAACTGTATGTATATGTAATCATTTTATATGAGATCAAGTCGCATCTAGTACAACATAACTCCGCAATAGTACCGCGCATTTGGCTTCCTGTTCGACTCGCGCTAAATTCGTTTCAGTGCGAACTGTGCTTTCGCAACTTGACTAAGCTCACGTAACCACTGTTGCAAAGCACAAACAAGACATTCATATGTGACTATTGTGACGACCAGATAGAATTTAATGTACGCAATCAGATTATTTAACGTTAGGTATATGTATAAAGTTAATCTGCGATGAGTAATTCTTCCTTTCATATCGAGACTTAGAAAGCATTGGAGAACACGTAGGAAGCTGTTGGCACGAGCTGTCAGAAGCCCGAAAGTCTGAAAACAAGTCTAGCCATCGAGTAACCAAGTAGCATCAGTGTATATCATCACTAGTTAATTGGGTTAAAGAGGTCACATGGCCACCAAACCGTGAGAAATCCTGATTTTCATCTGTGTCTGGTTAGACTGGATATAGCCGTAACAAAAGTCGAAAAAAAGGCTAGACGTGTGATTGTTTGGCTTGTAAATTAGATTAGGACCTACTACCTATACCTAGTACCTACCTACAGGAAGTTTCAGTCAGATAAAAAACACTCATATCTTTTTTTATTTCACAGTCTTTAACAGCGTTTTGCATAAATATTCTGACTTTTATAGCGCATATTTTAAAATTAAAGCATTTAGATAGTTTTTGTCATTTTTATAGGAAATCATTATAATAAACTAACGTTTTGGTTTTCACACATAATTATATAGTCGTAAATTATAAAGTAAACAAACATTTTGATCCGATTTATGTAAATTATGATAAATGCGATAGGCAATAGGTAGGTATATTCCAGTTCGGTGGGTCAGTAAGTACCTACTTCCAACTAAATCACCAGGTCACCAGGCCTGTTGCTCCTGTTTAAAGTTGATACCTTAGGTATGTATAAACTCAAACTTAGGAACGCAAGTCGGTACTTACTCAATGTTTTACAGTAAATATAATAAGTCCTACATAAACAGGGTAATTAAAATTCATGTTCGTTAATTCAATGAACTCTTGATTGACCTCTCTTTGTCATAGTAGCGGATATGGCGCCGGCCCGTCGAAAGATATAATTTCTAAGGCGGTGAAAATAAATGCATCAGGAATTATAATCAGCTTCTATAGCTTTGTAAATAACAACCTAGTTGTACCTATTTATTTTAACTTAGGTAGGTTCTTATTTAACAAAAATCAAGAAAAATTACCAAATATCTGTAGGTACCTAGGTAAATAACAATAATACTAAAAAGTTTATTTAAATACCTAATTGTTTCTAATGAAACATAATTATGTCTTATTGGCTATAGTTTCATTGTTTTGAATAGGGAGGATTGAATAGGGGGGATTGTATTGAATAGGGAGACACTTGAATTCGTCGAAAATACGGTTTTCCTGGGGATCGCGCTTGACTCAAAGCTACAGTGGGGTCCGCACTTAACATCACTTGCAGGGCGGCTAAGTTCGGCCGCTTACGCTGTTTGGAAAATTCGCCAATTAACAGACGTGGATACCGTGAGACTGGTATATTTTAGTTACTTTCATAGCATCATGTCTTACGGTATTTTGTTGTGGGGACGGGCTGCAGATATAGATTCTATCTTCATTCTGCAAAAGAGGGTTGTCAGGGCCATCTACAAACTCAGCAGACGCGATTCTCTACGAGAACTGTTTAAAGAAATTAACATCATGGTGGTTCCTTGTCAATATAATATATATGAAAACATTATGTACGTTCGAAAAAATATACATCTTTTTAGTAAGATACGTGACAGTTATAATTTTAACACTAGAAATAGGAACAAATTAGATCAAGCGCGTTTCAGATTGTCAAAAGTAAAAACTTCTTTTATGGGTTACTGTGTAAAATGTTATAATAAAATACCACTCGATATTCTTCAATTAAATGAGAAGAAATTTAAAACATGCATTAAACCCACACTATGTAGACATCATATTACAAGTTGGATGATTATATCGTAGATAAAAATGCTTGGCTTAATGCTGGTCCTGTTCCACAGGCACTTGGGCTCATCATTCAGCCGAAAGACGTCCACTGCTGGACATAGGCCTCCCCCAAAAAGGGGGGGGGGGGGGGGTTGCCATAATCGCAGTATGGTATGGTGGTGGAATGCATAGAGAACGCTGCTGCCCATTCTCCGGTACGCCCCTTAGTCGCCTTTTACGACACCCACGGGAAGTATGGGGTGGTGGTATTCTTTAAGTCCGGCACCACACAGACACTTGGGCTCACTAGTTAAAATCTCAATATTTGGAAGAGGTGCTTCCCTTTTTCTTTTTCAATATTTCTGACATTACGAACATAACTTTTTATTTTATTCAATCCAGTTTTAATTGTTGAATACTGCTAATATCAATTAAGTACCTCTTCCTGTTTGTTAGTAAATTATATTAACATCTTAAATAAATTGCAAACTATAGTTTTGTATAATTTAGAAGCATTTTTTTTTTATTTTGTAAATGTAAGAACCATGTTTCCGTTTATTATGATTTTTTTTTGATGTTGACTTGAAAGAGCACGGCAGTTGAGAACGTGTCATGCTCACTTTAATGTCTCACCGATGGTGGCGCGTGTGTTGGATTATTCGGTTCCCTACAAAATGGTTGAGCTGGATGGTGCTGATCCACGCGTCATGTTCGTGAACGGGCGCCGTCGGTTGAGACTGGTCATCTCTTAACTGCCAAGGCTTATTTTTAATCTTATATTTTGAATTGTTTCTTCATTTGTTTTTTTTACATTGTTCTCACTTAGAGAAGCAACAAGAATAATGTACCCAGGATTTTGTAATAACTTGATTAAAAAGAGTGTCCATGGAGTTTCTTGCCCGTTCTTCTCCATAGCGATCTACGTTTTGGAATGGGCAACTAGTTTCAACTTTCTGACTAACTGACAGACTATTTAATTTTGACAATTCAAAAGTGCCTGTACAAGGTTTAATTGAAATAAATGCTTTGAGTTTGTTTCTTTTTACAAATGAAATAGGTAAGACATCTGTAGCCGAAGCAGATAACAGCCTGTATTTCGGCTATTAACTCCAAACTAAACCTTTAGAAGGAAGATCTCACTACACTTGACTGTACCACACTGGGTAGCCCGCGAAATTCAAATTTTCTTACGTTTTTTGCAATTTGCAGGTCAGTGTCAGGTTGAACGACTGACTAATTCATGTTACTCTATTGAATAACTATATCATGAGAATTAAATATCAATCAATAGGATTATATGCACTTAGTGGGTTGCTTTGATGATTTTAATGATTATAATTCTGAAAATAATACATAATTGTTACGGTCGCAAATCAAATTTTGTTCAACATACAAACTGACACTAGTGCAAATTGCAAAAAACGTAAGAAAATTTGAATTTCGCGGGCTACCCTGGCGCTTCCCCGTAAGTATTACCCATCAGTCAGTTTTGTTGTCATTTGTTCCATTTATCGTTTAATAAATGTTTTATACGTAGCAGATAGGTACAGTAGCTCGCACCAACGGTAACACTTTGCCCTTGAGCAGGCCTAGCATAGTACGGAGTTTCGATAGAATAAGAGGCCAGATTATAGGTACTGGTTTTGTTACCACTGTCGCGTGGCCTGCTTTACACACGGCTACACATCAAGCTATACATTTCCAGTTTTAACTGAACTCACATTGTATAGGTTTTTCATTTAAAAACCTGATAATGAAAGATAATGTATAGTTATAAGGTATAGTAGAAAGAGTACCTGTAAGATTAGAAAATAATGTCATATAGTCATTTTTACGATTTAAAGTCTACAAAGGCCAAAAAATATTAATGTTACTTTTTAGGTTAGGATTTGCCTTTACGATAGTTTGTTTACATATAAAAAGTCTAACTTTGCTATTGTATTGTCAAAAGTGATCACTTGCCTACCCATTTCGTTGACCGCAGTACTACTACGTCACCCAGAAATTCTGCTGGAGCAGAGATATTGTCTTGAAACCTAGCCCATCTCAGTAGTTACACACACAAAATGGCACAATACACAACGAGACGCAAGCGCAACAACGAAGTCGCAGAACTGTCAAAATATGTAAAAAATCCGTTTCACTCGTGCGAACTCAATTATAATCTGCATAATTAATTTATTTAATTATCATGTTATTTTGAATTGATCTCTATTATGCACAGACTAATAAAAAATAGTTATTGATTAAATAAAACTTAAAATAATATATAAAACTCAGAAAAAGAGTTGAATAAAGTCAACAAGCAGTGTGAAAACGGAACGTTGTAAAAAATGAGTAGTTGGATGCGTTCAGGGTAATTGAGATGCGTTCAAAATAAGGTAATAAGACACAGAGTTAGCATAAAGAAAAATTAATAAATATTCTTTTCCTGGCCTTCTTTTAAAATTGTGATTAGCGTAATGAATGTACAATTAAATTAGCTGAATTTTAATATTTATTTCATTTCTATACATTGTCAGGTGAAAAATGGGCATCCTTCTTTTGTTGGTAAGTCTTTTCGTACAAACAGAAGTCAGCATATCGATACCTCTGGGCTCAAAGGGCGTATAGCACAAAACACAGGTTTTCAGGAGAAGCAAAAAACAAAAAAAATAAAATTGTTTTCGTTATATCTCTCTCATTTTTAGAGCTACATAAAAGTATCCAAGGGATAAAGTTCTTAGATTTTTGATGTGCTTAAGAAGGTTTTTTCAAAAATAGGCCTGCTTTTGTATTGGCTGAGATAGCATGTGCTTTACGACCAAAAAATTTTAATATATGTCCTATACACCCCATAAAAATACGCCCTGAGCAGGTACACTGGGGCGTAAGCCCAACTTTTCATAAATGATGCAAAGACACAGGGGCGTATAAATTACTTGAATTGTTGTATAACGTGGTAAAGGACTATATTTTTACAATTATTTTTCTAATTGATATTTTATTTATTGAGTAGGCATCTATTCTTCGATAATTATTTAGATTTTTTTTGCCGTTATGCTGCTGGACAAAGATCTCCCTAGTCTACTCTCTTTCCACATCCCTCTGTCCAGAGCAGCTCTCTGGCAAACCTTGAGCGTGGACCTCTGCTGAATTATCAAAGACCACGTTTGAGAACCATACGTGAGGATGGGAAGAATACACATGTCTTCTCTTGAAGTGATAGTGGAAGATCGCCCTTCGTTTGATATTTCATGGCCCAATGGCTCTTCCAGGCATTTTCGGCGCGTCTTGCAACTTCTTTGTTTGGTCTTGCCTGAAAGAGGCTATTTGACCAAGATAGAGCTACTCATCGACATATTTAACCTCCCCACCCGCCACGGTGATCCTGCGATGCACGCTATTCATCATCAACTTGGTCTTTGACATTCGTTATTACTTCGTTTTCGACATATTCATTTGAAGTCCGACCTCTAGGCTTGCCGTACTGAGATCTTCTAGCATCTGAGTCAGCTCGGAGACTGAAGACGAAAAAAGAACAATATCGTCGGCAAAACGGAGTTGGATAATCTCTTTTTTTCAACCATAATGCCCCTTTCTGCCCAGCTAGCAGCAATGCTAGCTTTCTGAAGACTTCCTCCAGAAGGGCCGTAAATAATTTCGGAGACAGCGGTTCTCCTTATTTAACTCCTTTATTGAACTGTAAAGACGGTTCTGTCTTAGAATTGATTTTAATAGCTGGGGTGCTGTTTCTATCAAAAGAAGTGGTGTCTATTTCTTGATTTTGTAAGGCGTTGCAAATTGAAGTATGGCTGATGCTATCAAAAGCTTTTGAGTAATCTATAAATGCAATATAAAGTGGGAGCTGGAACTCTGTATGTTTCTCGAGAACCTTGTTGATGGAGTGGAGGTGGTCAGTAGTAGAATGGCCGCGACGAAATCCGGCCTGTTCGGGGGGCTGATGTTTCTCGAGGGCTCCGGCTATTCTGTCCTCGATTATTTTAATGAAAGCTTTGTACAGGTGTGAAATCAGACTGATAGGATGCTAATTGTCTATGTCTGTTTTGTCACCCTTTTTGTGGAAAAGAATAATCAAAGAATGGCAAAATGTGCGTGGCAGAATTCCGGTGTTTAAAATACTGTTGAAAAAATTGGTAACATGTGGAAGAAGGACAGGCTCTCTTATTTTTAAGGCTGCAGTGGTTACGCCATCGTCGCCTGGGCTCTTACTATACTTCATGCTCTGCAGTGCCTCTCTTCAATTAACTGCTTGGTTTGGTAACTAAATTTACTCTCTTTGTATTTGTTCGTTTTTGTTTTATTACTGACCTTTTTAGTGCTGTTTTTTATGTTAGTGTATTGCGTTTGAACGTCACCTTCATCTGTTCTGTCTAATAAACTAAAATATTTTTTTAAATCTAAGGCCTGATATTTCCAACGCCAGATAATTTTATCGGAGGAATAATTTTGAAATTTTGACAGTTTGTGCATACAAAAACTGTCAGACGTCAATTTTATTCCACGAATAAAAATTATCGGTCGATTGAAAAATCAGCCCTAAATTGAATAGCTCTTGGTTTGCTATGAGAGTAGCTTTATTTAATCTTCTAATTGAGTTTTTGATAGAAATAAAAAGAGGATAATAGAAACTAAAATTATGATGAGAAATAAAAATCGTTTATTTCACTTTTCTATTAAAAAAAAAAAAAATATACTAAAAGTTTTTAAATTTGTAATGAGATCATTTAATTTTTCATTTTCTTCGTCATTTCTAATTTAATTTTCTACAGTTTTAAGCTATGTAATCAGGTGTCTTTGTTATAATCTGCTACATCAGTTTTAAGCTAATAAAGCTTAAAACTGATGAAGCAGATCTCTTAGGTCTCTTTATTTTATAATAAAATATAGGTCGTATAGCACAAATATATTTTTATATTTGAAAATTTTAAAGGACGTAAAGAGCAATATTACTTTTCGAACGATCTTACACCCAAAATCTTCAACCAAATTGGTTTATACAACCTGCCAATTTTTGTGGAGGCAGCAATATGTTCCTTATGCCCCTAATTTTCAAATAAGTTGTGCACACGTAACGAAAATTACGAGGTCGTAATCGACATTTTTTTGCGAATTTCGCCAAGTGGATTACACAGATCGATAGAGAATCAAAAACTGAGTGAGAAAAGTATAAAATGTCAAAAAGCCCAAAATGTGCTATACGCCCTTTGAGCCCAGAGGTATCGATATAATCATCATTTCAGCCGAAAGACGTCCACTGCTTGACATAGGCCTCCCCAAAGAGGGGGTGTTGCCATAATCGCCACGCTCGGCAGGCGGGTTGGCGATCGCAGTATGGTATGGTGGTGGAATGCATAGAGAACGCTGCTGCCCATACTCCGGTACGACCCTTAGGCCTCGTTTCTGGAGACGCGTGGCTTCGAGCGTCGCGTGCGGAGGCGCGACCCGCACTAAATTCAAACTTACGGCGTTGTATGAGAGCGTTTACGGAGAGGCGTTTTTACACGCGTTTGTTTGAAATGTAGCATTATTTGCGGATAACGACGCCGCGTCGCACGGGGCGTCGATCGCAGCGCCGCACGCGGCGTCGGTCGCAGCGTCGTACGCGGCGTCGATCGCAGCGTCGTGCGCAGCGCCAGCTTTCTTGTGTCCTGGGCAGTCCCTTTTTACCCCCCGCAGGGTTAGCCGCGTCCGCCGCCGCGTAGTTCGCCGCGTCCGCAGCTACACTTCACGCGACGCGCCATGACCCTCGGCTCCATGAACGAATTCGTACTTATATGTATATATGTTTGTTTTTGTGCGTATGAAGACGCGGACCGCTGCACGCGCCGTCTCTTTGTGAACGCAAAAAAAGTCCAACGCAACGCTAGACGCCACACTGCACGCGACGCGCGAAGCCACGCGTCTGCGTAAACGAGGCCTTAGTCGCCTTTTACGACACCCACGGGAAGTATGGGGTAGTGCTATTCTTTAAGTCAGCATATACTGGTTGTGAATAGCTTGATGACCATCTTTACATACCGAGACCCCTCCGTGCCTCGGAAAGCATGTTAAGCCGTTGGTCCCGGCTGCTATTCGTGGACAGTTGTTACGGGTAGTCAGAAGCCCGAAAGTCTGACAACCAGTCTTACTAAGGGGTATCGTATTACCCAGTAACTGGGTTGTGGAGGTCAGATAGGCAGTCGCTCCTTGAAAAATACTGGTATTCAGCTGCATCCGGTTAGAATGGAAGCCGACCCCAACATAGTGGGGAAAAAAGCTCGGCAGATGAGGATGATGATGATGTATAGCTTGATGTGTAGCAGTGCGTACCTACATATAGTAAACTAGAAAGTTGAAAGGATATCCCGCTATCTATCTACTAGTACCTTTTCGTGCAGTAATAGGAAGCAACGTGTACAAACGAGATGACTTTGGATATTGCGAGCTTCTTCTCCATACTACATTCAATTTGTGAAATTCTTAACAAGGTAATACCTACTAATTTATTCAACTCAATACTGTTGTATTTTTCTGTAGCTACACGTGCGTTGTAGTTTCGACATTAGGTTATTTAAATTACAGAATTTACCTACTAATTCTTTCGCGTTTTCAAATCCTATTTGTTTTTTGTGTTTTCTTCGCTTTCTCGCCTTATCAAAAGAGTAAGTACGTACCTACTTACCTTACCTACTGCTAATGTAGGAAGTAGGTATGTTATTTTTAAATCACTACGTAGTATAAAACAAAGTCGCTTCCCGCTGTCTGTCCCTATGTATGCTTAGATCTTTAAAACTACGCAACGGATTTTGATGCGGTGTTTTTTAATAGATAGAGTGATTCAAGAGGAAGGTTTATATGTATAATACATGCATATTATAGTAGAGAAAAGCCGAGAAATTCAAAGATTTGTAATGTGATGTCGGTCTAACAAACATATTTTTGTGCGCTTAGGTACATTGCAATCGCTGGCTAAACCTTACAAGATAGATCAAATTAATGTACTGCGGATTTCTATATCTTAAAAATATCAATAAAAAAGGCCGCGATGGTATATGTTTATCTCCTAAGGATAACCCACAGTAACCATTTTTATCTTTTACATATTACAAAAAAATATGGGTTATTTACCAAGCTATTTTAAACAATTCAGTATTATTCCTTATCTAATTAAATACATTAAATACGTTGTGCATTTTATGGAGATTTGGTGACAAAATTGCCCTTTACAACATATCATTAAAATGAATATTTTAGAAGATATCAGAGATTTAAAAAGCGGGGGCAGAGCGGCTGGCGGGGCGGTACGAAATTCGCAGGGTCAGCTAGTATTTCAATAAAGCCAAAGATTTTATTTAGTTTTGGATAAAGTGGTAGGTAACTAGATAACACTGGATATCCCGTTCCTCGCCCTAATTTTGAACACACTATCAATCTCAATCTGAATAATTTTCGAAGTTATGAAGTTATGGATTAGCAATATCCTTCATATTGTTAATTCATTGCATCATATTTGTTCGAAGCATTTGTCTGCTCAACAACGTAAATAACGCAATTAATGTTGTTCAACTGTCAAAATGAAAGCCATTGCTACTGATAGTATGTTACGCAATTACCCCGCCGATGTAGGTAGGAATTGAGTCATTTCAGTAGTTAGGTATCAAAATATTTCATCATTATTTCACGATGAGCAGATGTCGGCGAAAAATTAAAGTAAAGAGTAGTTATTAAAGTTATCTTTTTTTTCCCCGACATTGAACAAAAACTAGTCATATTTATTACCTACATAGAGCCACATGTCATAGATGCGAGAACTTACATTGCGCTAGCGCACATTATTATATCTACCTACTAACAACAAACGTTGAAAAATAAGCCAATTGGCGAGCACATAAATAAAATTAACTGATAACACACACGTTAAAACGCTCCTACTACTGCGTACTGTACCTACGTACTCTACAAATGACACAGTTTATAACTGTTTTTAGCGTAGTCTTAAATAAGATAGATTATTTACGTATCTACAAACAACTAACGCATTGGTGTCTTGGCGCTTGTTTTGAGTTCTTATTAGTAAAGCTTGGTAGGCTACCCTAACCTACCCACAAAAAGGCTAACACCCAGTTTATTTATAAAAGTCAACACAAAACCTAGCTTAATGGGTTACACGAGGCTAGTTTTTCAAGCTAGGATATCAAGATTGTGCTAGTAAGCTAGCAAGCTAGTCACTCTGGCCTCATGTATACAGAACTATCCTCATTTTTAGATTAGTAAGCTAGTGGGATAGTTTAGTTTTATAGATTGGGATATATTTCTATTTTATCCATATTCATTTTTGAGCTAGTAGCGCCCCTCACCATACATTTTACTATGCTGGCTATAGCACTAGACTCGCATGACCGGCAAAGCGGTCCAAATAAAATTATCCAATCGGATAATTTTATTCTACGAATTAAGTCACTTCAATGCTACTGCCTTAAGTTTTCCTAGCATCGTGTAAACAGCTCTACCTTGTGCTAAGCCAGGATATTACTTGCTTGCTACCTACTAGTCTCAAAAACTAGCCGCGTGTAACTCGGGCATAACAGTCTGTCAAATTCCATATTATCATTAACAATAGATGAACAAGAACTTCTCCAAAGTTGATTTAAAAAAAAGCATAAAAATCGACCAGGTAGTTCAGATACTAAAGGTATACCTACAGAGTCCTTAACAGACGTTACGACCTCGGGTTTTCCGGGTTAAAATATTCCCAGTTAAACCCGGCACGATGCTCAATAAATAGCAATAGACGTTTCTTATCGCCGACGACGTTCTAAGTAGTCATTGACCGGGGAACAGTTATTAGGTTTTTAGGGTTCCGTACCCAAAGGGTAAAAACGGAACCCTATTACTAAGACTTCGCTGTCTATCCGTCTGGCCGTCTGTCCGTCTGTCCGTCTGTCTGTCACCAGGCTGTATCTCAAGAACCGCGATAGCTAGACAGTTGAAATTTTCACAAATTATGTATTTCTGTTGCCGCTATAACAACAAATACTAAAAGGAAAATAAATTAAATATTTAAGGGGGCTCCCATACAACAAACGCGATTTTTTTGCCCTTTTTTGCTCAATATCAAAAATGGCAACAGGTAGGACTTGAAATATTCACAAAATACTCAGTTGTATTTTGACTTTAATAATAAATAATAAAATTAAATAAAATAAATATTTACGGGGGGCTCCCATACAACAAACATGTTTTTTTTTTTGGCGTTTTTGCCTTGTGGTACGGAACCCTTCGTGTGCGAGTCCGACTCGCACTTGGCCAGTTTTTTCCATTTATTCTTTATTTTTACAAGTTTATCTTTGGCCAATCCAGTGCAGTGCAGTCAAGCGCCTATTTTAATGATTATTTTCAAAATGTATCTTTATGATAACTATAGGCCGACCGCTTAAGGACGCCTTTACGTATCTGACAAAAATAAGCCGTTTTTCGGTGCATTTTGCGGCAAAATGAGACGAAACCAAATGTAACTAATAATTACCACAGATAGATTACTCTTTCATCTCCAAATGGTAGCCATTTTTTATTCGAAAATGTTGGTTTATAATATAGTAAAAAATAATTTCCGTTGCCTCTTCACACAAAATCGACGATATCGTGCTGTCTTTGGGATCATTTTTCTTCTATTTAATAACATAAACATATTTATTTTAAAATATTTTATGTAAGCAGACATGTTCAACTCAAAAAGGTAGCCAAAAGAACTATCAAAATGTTAAAAATAAGCTCAGAAAAAAAAAAAATCGGAGTCTATTTTTTCACATATTTAGCTGTAATACGTGAATCTTATTGGATTGAAATAAGGGTTATTTTACTGGTCACTGTCTCGGTTTATTGCACAAAAATTTGTAATGAAATATTAGTCTGCGCTCGGCCGCCGTTGTGAGTGGACTCTGTGTCGGTTGTAAGCAGCAGCTTGTGCTAAAAGAAGATCGCTGTACGGATACAAAATATTTGACACACAAAACTTGATACTTCACGCATTCTGTATGTACCTATAACCAAGGAGAGATTTGATTCACAGTCTTATAATTTTTCTAGAAGTAAGTAGGGTTTATAAATTCATATTTCGTTCCGGACTTGCTGGACTGACTGAGGAGTTATTCCGGTCTGATCCCCTGAAGACTTACAATATTTCATGATGGGTGTCAATTTCGTGGTTTTCGAGGGTGCTGAAACCGATGGTGAGATCCAAATGAGAATCCAAGATGGCGGATGTGAAAAATGTTACAATTTTTCATGATGGGTGTCAATTTCGTGGTTTTCGAGGGTGCTGAAACCGACGGTGGGGTCAAAATAAAAATCCAAGATGGCGGATGTGACAAATGTTACAATTTTTCATGATGGGTGTCAATTTCGTGGTTTTCGAGGGTGCTGAAACCGATGGTTGGGTCAAAATAAAAATCCAAGATGGCGGATGTGAAAAATTTTATAATTTTTCATGATGGGTGTCAATTTCGTGGTTTTGGAGGGTGCTGAAACCGACGGTGGGGTCAAAATAAAAATCCAAGATGGCGGATGTGACAAATGTTACAATTTTTCATGATGGGAGTCAATTTCGTGGTTTTCGAGGGTGCTGAAACCGATGGTTGGGTCAAAATAAAAATCCAAGATGGCGGATGTGAAAAATTTTATAATTCTTCATGATGGGTGTCAATTTCGTGGTTTTCGAGGGTGCTGAAACCGATGGTGGGATCAAAATAAAAATCCAAGATGGCGGATGTGAAAAATGTTACAATTTTTCATGATGGGTGTCAATTTCGTGGTTTTCGAGGGTGCTGAAACCGATGGTGGAGTCAAAATAAAAATCCAAGATGGCGGATGTGAAAAATGTTACAATTTTTCATGATGGGTGTCAATTTCGTGGTTTTCGAGGGTGCTGAAACCGATGGTGGGGTCAAAATAAAAATCCAAGATGGCCGATGTGAAAAATGTTAAAATTTTTCATGATGGGTGTCAATTTCGTGGTTTTCGAGGGTGCTGAAACCGATGGTGGGGTCAAAATAAAAATCCAAGAAGGCTGATGTGAAAAATGTTATAATTTTTCATGATGGGTGTCAATTTCATGGTTTTCGAGGGTGCTAAAACCGACGGTGGGGTCAAAATAAAAATCCAAGATGGCGGATGTGAAAAATTTTATAATTTTTCATGATGGGTGTCAATTTCGTGGTTTTGGAGGGTGCTGAAACCGACGGTGGGGTCAAATTAAAAATCCAAGATGGCGGATGTGACAAATGTTACAATTTTTCATGATGGGTGTCAATTTCGTGGTTTTCGAGGGTGCTGAAACCGATGGTAGGGTCAAAATAAAAATCCAAGATGGCGGATGTGAAAATTTTTATAATTTTTCATGATGGGTGTCAATTTCGTGGTTTTTGAGGGTGCTGAAACCGATGGTGGGGTCAAAATAAAAATCCAAGATGGCGGATGTGAAAAATGTTACAATTTTTCATGATGGGTGTCAATTTCGTGGTTTTCGAGGGTGCTGAAACCGATGGTGGGGTCAAAATAAAAATCCAAGATGGCGGATGTGAAAAATGTTACAATTTTTCATGATGGGTGTCAATTTCGTGGTTTTCGAGGGTGCTGAAACCGATGGTGGGGTCAAAATAAAAATCCAAGATGGCCGATGTGAAAAATGTTAAAATTTTTCATGATGGGTGTCAATTTCGTGGTTTTCGAGGGTGCTGAAACCGATGGTGGGGTCAAAATAAAAATCCAAGAAGGCTGATGTGAAAAATGTTATAATTTTTCATGATGGGTGTCAATTTCATGGTTTTCGAGGGTGCTAAAACCGACGGTGGGGTCAAAATGAAAATCCAAGATGGCGGATGTGAAAAATGTTACAATTTTTCATGATGGGTGTCTATTTCAAGGTTTTCAAGGGTGCTAAAACCGACGGTGGGGTCAAAATGAAAATCCAAGATGGCGGATGTAAAAAATGTTACAATTTTTCATGATGGGTGTCAATTTCGTGGTTTTCGAGGGTGCTGAAACCGATGGTGGGGTCAAAATAAAAATCCAACCATCGGTTTCAGCACCCTCGAAAACCACGAAATTGACACCCATCATGAAAAATTATAAAATTTTTCACATCCGCCATCTTAGATTTTCATTTTGACCCCACCGTCGGTTTCAGCACCCTCGAAAACCACGAAATTGACACCCATCATGAAAAATTGTAACATTTATCACATCCGCCATCTTGGATTTTTATTTTGACCCCACCGTCGGTTTCAGCACCCTCGAAAACCACGAAATTGACACCCATCATGAAAAATTGTAACATTTTTCACATCCGCCATCTTGGATTCTCATTTTGACCTCACCATCGGTTTCAGCACCCTCGAAAACAACGAAATTGACACCCATCATGAAAATATTGTAACACTTTTCACATCCGCCATCTTGGATTTTCATTTTGACCTCACCATCGGTTTCAGCACCCTCGAAAACCACGAAATTGACACACATCATGAAAAATTGTAACATTTTTCACATCTGCCATCTGTAAAATTATTAAAAAGGGTTCAAACCGGGTGCGGTGACTTGACAAAGACGAAAATGTCGTTGTTCCTCAATACTAACATACACGTATCCGTTATAATAAGAAATTACGAACTTATGTATTTCAATAAACCCTGTACTTATTTTTGTTGCTGACGATCCTTCAGGATCAAAAACAAAAGAAAAAGCGGTTCAAACCGGTATGAGAAAGTTTTTAGTGGATAAGACAGAGATTAAAACAGAAGACGATCTAGGAGGGGATCGAGGCGGGGGGGGTGGAGGGGGGGGTTCAGGGGATCAGAACGGAATAATTCGAGCTGAGTCAGGTGTGCCGAGTATGGGCTCGTTTTCGTAGTTATGTTGAGACCTTACCTCCGGACTTGATGGAGTGACCTGCAGGTGTACTTCGAAGACTCCTACTGGAACTAACAGCCGAGCTGATCTAGGTGTGCCGAGTATGGGCTCGTTTTCTTAGTTATGTTGAGACCTTACCTCCGGACTTGATGGAGTGACCTGCAGGTGTACTCCGAAGACTGCTACTGGAACTAATAGCCGAGCTGAGCTAGGTGTGCCGAGTATGTGCTCGTTTTCTTAGTTATGTTGAGACCTTACCTCCAGACTTGATGGAGTGACCTGCAGGTGTACTTCGAAGACTCCTACTGGAACTAACAGCCGAGCTGAGCTAGGTGTGCCGAGTATGGGCTCGTTTTCTTAGTTATGTTGAAACCTTACCTCCGGACTTGATGGAGTGACCTGCAGGTGTACTCGAAGACTGCTACTGGAACTAACAGCCGAGCTGATCTAGGTGTGCCGAGTATGGGCTCGTTTTCTTAGTTATGTTGAGACCTTACCTCCGGACTTGATGGAGTGACCTGCAGGTGTACTTCGAAGACTGCTACTGGAACTAATAGCCGAGCTGATCTAGGTGTGCCGAGTATGGGCTCGTTTTCTTAGTTATGTTGAGACCTTACCTCCGGACTTGATGGAGTGACCTGCAGGTGTACTTCGAAGACTGCTACTGGAACTAATAGCCGAGCTGAGCTAGGTGTGCCAAGTTTGGGCTTCTTTTGTTAGTTTTGTTGAGACCTTAAGAATAGGTAGGCAGGCACTAAGCCGGGTCTAGTCTAGGCAGATGCGGTCACTAATCGGAAACATAAAACAAAAGTACTTATCTAAAATTTTTTTTAGATAAGTACTTTTACTACTAGATTACAGCCGCCATCTTGGATTTTCATTTTGACTTTGTTTTCGGCTCCAGCACCCTCGAAAACTATGAAAACGACACCCATGATAAAAAATATAAAAAAAATTACAGCCGCCATCTTGGATTTTCATTTTGACCTCACTATCTGCTTTAGCGCCCTTGAAAACCATAAATACGACACCCATGATAAAAATAAAAAATAAATTACAGTCGCCATCTTAGATTTTCATTTTGACCTAATTATTGGCTCCAACACCCTCGAAAACCATGAAAACGACACCCAGGATGAAAAATATAAAAAAAAAATACAGCCGCCATCTTGGATTTTCATTTTGACCTCACTATCGGCTTTAGCGCCCTTGAAAACCATAAAAATGACCACCCATGATAAAACAATTAAAGCCGCCATCTTGGATTTTCATTTGGACATCACTATCGGTTTTAGCACCTTTGAAAACCATAAAAACGACACCCATGATGAAAAATAAAAAAAAACTACAACCGCCATCTTGGATTTTCATTTTTATCTCACTATCGGCGATCTCAATATCCGTCACTTTGCACGGCCAAAAATGTAATTGACAGGCTTATGGTGATTTATCGAGGTAGCCACTGCTAATATGCCTTTATGCAATGCACGACACTGCTTAGTACGTTATCCTAATTGCGTAACACACTTGGAATGGCAATCCATTCCGATTTGACAGTTCAACAATATCCATTGCGTTGTTTTTGTTTTACGAATTTTTAAATATTTATGAAGCAACTAGCTGTGCCCCGCGGTTTCACCCGCATAAGTTTCGATCCCGTGGGAATATCGGATAAAAAGTAGCCTATATGTGTCAGCTACCTCTATACAAAATTTTATCAAAATTGGTGAAGCCGTTTGAGCGTGAAGAACAAACATATAAACATACACACACACTCACAAACTTTCGCCTTTATAATATTAGCGTGATGAATATTGTAGCATTTGTACTGTTTGCCTTGTAGGGTGTGTGCCAAATACACGTATTTTCTTTCCAGTTTTCGAGAACCTACTTGCATTTGATACCATAGCAAATTTATTATATAAAATACGAAATAAACCGAATAAAACAAGCTTGTTTTATATTTGTTTTCAATAAGCTCGTCCGCAAATTGTTAATACATAGGTACTTTGGCAACTTGTACTTGATTAATCACTGTCCAGTGAAATTAAGTAAATAGCATTCTACTTATATGAACACTTCACATTACCTACAAACTGTTTGAAAACAAATCACCGTAAACTTAAAAAAAATACATGGCAAAAATAATATAAAATTAGGCTCAAGTATCAAGTCGTGTCAATTTACTCATAATTTCACCGCTTCGCGCATGTCGCTGTGTGTGTGAGCCGTGCACGTGTAGTAGTAAGACTCAATACCTAAAATTGAAGCGCGTCATTTCGTAAACGCGTCCTTAACTGAGACGTTGCCTGAGGTAGCTGCGCAGTGCGGGAGGGGTGATAGTTGTCACAAGTTGACGAATCACCGAGCTCTCGCATCACGTCACCACACCCCTCCCGCACCGCGCTGCTACTACCTCAGGCAACTTCTCAGTTAAGCGGTGGGCCTATAATGGAGAAGTATGGAAGAAAAAGACATGTTGCGCCGACCCCAAATAAATTGGGATAAGGGTAATAGAGACTGATGATGATATTAGAAACCTTGACATTGGCTTTAAGGGCCTGTGGTTAGTTACAGGGTAGCAGATTCTAGCACTGAATTTGAGTAGGTAAATGAAAATTTAATTTAATTTAAAATACTACAGGTCACTGGAACGATTAATTACGCTCAACTAGAGCTCATTCAGGTAGGTGAAAACGATTTTTTAGGGTTCCGTACCAAAATGGTAAAAAGTAACCCTTATGGTGCGACTCAGTCTGTCTGGCTGTCCGTCTGTCACAACTGGATATCTCAGCAGGGACTGAAACTGTCTTAAGAATTCGAAGTGGGGCTACTAGGGCATGTGCATCATATGAAAGAGCGCTGTTTGCACATTCTCAAAAACATTTTTACCTTTTTTTTTTGAAAATAAAGTAGGTACATACAAGAAAATAAAGCAATAGAAACATTAACCGATAACACACTGTCGATAATTCACTTGTAACTTGTGAACACAACGGCTAATGACTCATTTCCCAACTGTTTTGCAGTGAAGTTATTAAGCTGTTAAGTTAACAATATAACTTCGGGATTGTTATAAACAAGTAATAGAGGACACGTGGCGGCTTGCTCTTGTGTGCAATACAAATTACGATAGCGAAAAAGTGAACTAAATTTATGACATGCGTGAAGGCACCCGTAGGCAGGCGCGACGCGACTCTAATTGAACAGATTCTATGAAAACTTCATGGAAATTGTTCTACCAGAATCGCGTCGCACCGTCGCGTCGCGCCTGTCTGTGCGAGCCTTTATACGTAGTACCAACTGCAACTGTATCTACCAAGCATGCCAGTTAAATTCAGTAGAAAAAAGTGGAAATTATGTTTACACCGCGTTGGTATATTCAAATTGAAATTGGGATGAATAAAATAAAACATGAACCTAGGTAAATAAATGGGTGTAGGTACATTACCATTAAATAACCTTGACAAACGGCAGAAAAACCTCCTGAAACAAGAGCAGCCACGGCATGTGTAAAGGGCCTCATACGCTGTTATTATGGGTTTGTATTTAATCATAAGTAGGTTCTATGGTTGTAATTAATTTTCTATCGATATAGGTAGTCAGAAGTCCACAATCCCTAATGCCATGGAACCACTGGAATTAAAATTACCTATGGACCTGGTAATGGGTCGACCCACCTTGACCACGGGCAACTAGTGAACAAAACATGATCGTATTTACAATATTTCATGAAAAAAATCCCGCTATTAAATAGTCAAATAATTATTTAACAGGACAAAGAAGGAAAACCACATTGGAGACTCCAATGAGAAACCAGTCGAAGATGGTTTAAATTCAGCTTAAGTATTGGTGAGGTTTCATATTTTACTAGATGCACGTCTTTATAAAACAAAGAAGCATTTGTTGCCATTGACAATATGAAACTCAAAAAGGTAAATGTCGGGTGTTGTAACATATTGGTTACATGACAGTGGGTAGGTACAGAAATACCAATTCCTTAAATCATTACTCATGGTTACAAAACGTAGTCTTTTGTCTCTGTGGTTTAGGGGCGACTCATTTTTAAGATGTAAGGTACCTACATACGTGATTCGTCACCTTCAAAGCTCAACGCAGGAAGACAGTAAATAAATACATAGTTACAATTCTATATACAGGGACATCGACGCGCAACCTGTTACCATGGCTTCACCGCTTTTTTTTTTTTTGGAATGGAAATCATCAAATGACTCCTCCCGCTCTGGGTGGAGCGGAAGGGAGTGTCAGACTTTTACTGACTAAAACCCACCCGTGTTCCTTCCTTAGCCCTTTATGTTCCGGGGCAGCGGTAACCCTTTCGGACAATCCCACTGGCTGGCTTCACCGCTTCAGTATGTAATTCTGAACCCCTATGCGTTGAAATTTTTCGTCGGTTATTTAAAAAAAAAAAACCGGTCAAGAGCGAGTCCGACTCGCGCACCGAGGGTTCCGTACAAATGTGTGATTTTTTTCAATTTAACTAAAAATTTACGGTTATCTGATAATTTCCTTTACTTTTGCAACATGACGTTGCTTCTTACCAAATTTCATGATTCTAGGTCGACGGGAAGTACCCTATACATTTTGATTACCTTGAGAGTGTCGAAATATACGTTTTTTGCGGCATAAACGGCCGTATCTTTTTTTACGTTAACTTAGAAGTTTAATTTTTTCACAGCTTCAAGGGGCCGCAGTCCTGAGTATATGGTTTTAATTTAAACTCGATACCTCCACGCGTTCCCGAGATAAAGTATCTTGACAGACGGACAACAAAGCGATCGTATAATGGTTCTTTTTTTTCCTTTTGAGGTGTGGAACCCTAAAAACAGCTTTTCCATACATTTTGATCGCATAGGTAGGTATTGCACTTGTCTATGAAACAGTTTTTTTTTTTTTATAACCGACAAATATTTCTGCACTAAGGGGATTTAGAATCATTTGCTGAATTCATGGTACTGTTTGCGCGATCCCTGCCACGCTGTAAGTATGCACACAAAACACAAAGTGTAAATTATTTTGATTTGCACTACAAAACCCAGGACAGGTGCCTTTAGAAAAGCTGTTTGCTGTTTTTAAAACCGAGTTAAAACAGGGAACCAATGGAATTCATCATGTGAATATACTGACTTCGGGTTAAAATTTTATCAATATTCAGATACTTGGTAAACATATTGTTTTTCCTATACTCTTCTAAGCAAATCACGTATAAAAATGTATTAACTTTGTCACTAATCAGTTATTATCTAAAGTCGTAGATCTACGCTGACAAAGCGACCACATAGGCATGCATAATTAAGCAGTAATAAAAATAAATCAATAATACAATTCTAATTATGTGTTTGCTGCCGGTGTGTGTCGAAGTCAGTGCAGTGCGGTTATGCTTTGATGTCCCCGTACCTTGAATTTGGTGAGTCATAATAACCAGAATGTTTCCCAATAACCATATGACCTCATACGGTTACAGCCGTTTTGAGAATAAAGATATTGCTATGCAAACACCCAAAGTTGCCAAATCTTTGTTTTTTCTGGGTCTTCATAATCGGCTCTTTCTACCTTATTCATTGATTTATGTTTTAATACTTTACTGAGTATATTGAGTTTTTGTTATGCTATCGTTACCCAATTCTTACAAACGTTCCGTTTTATACAGTATCGATTACCGCCCTATAAACCGATGCCTACACCTACACTTCTTAGGTAAGTACAATACTAAGGTTTTTGGTTAACGTCACATCATTATTTAACACAAATCACTTTTCGGAAAGTTCCATTTTCTCGTTTCGAATTAACTTGTCTTGACTTCGAATTATTGTCACTATTTCTCAAATCATCTCCTTGATAAAGCTTCGTTATTGACAAAATTATGCTAATATCTTTCAACGTAAATTAACGTAACACTCAAAAATGTTTAGATACGATTGTAATTTCATATATAACGTAACGTGGATAACGCGTCGCTGTCACATCGGTGCATGATTCGGTTTTGTTTACACATACTTGATAATAACAATCAACGCCGGCGTCGCAACTCACACATACACACTGGCCAGTGTGACAAGGACGCCAATAGTGTGACGAACAAACACATATGTACTCAGCGGACATTTTCAAGGCACATAGTATTGACACAATGTGAACCTGACCCGATTAAGAACTAATTAAAAACATTAATACTTCAGTCATAATGGAAAAGGCTATCCGCGTGAAGATGAAATGAAAACTTGTATACCGGCTAAGGTCAACAGTTATATTGCATTGACAGACGGCTGTAATTTTATAAAGTAGGTAAGTAAGTAAATGAACAAACTTTCATTTATAAAAATAAAGATGTAGGCTGAAGCATAAACCAGACATTGTATGTAAAGTAACGCCATATGAAGGTTTTTGATGCATCCAGTATTGATTTATTTGGAATGTCATACGCATCAGCAACGCCGATCTAACCCCTTCCCTTGCACAGCTACCTTGAAAACCTCCCCATAATCAAATTCAAACTACGCCAATGACATTTACTTACCTGTACGGTATGGAAAGGCACATGATGAAAATAAAGTGAATATTGTTTTCAGTTTCTACTTCCTACTTCTGTTGACAGTGGACGTAAGGAACAAAAATATTCCAAGAAGATGGGCTATCAAGCAGGCTACCATGATCTCGCTCAAACGAATGATCATAAGACCTCTTCTCCTAATTCGTTTGTTCAAAGTCGCAATCTCATCGCGAAAATCAATGTCAAACTTGTCAAAAATGTAGGTAAATTAGAGGTATTTTTGATGTGTGAGACTGAGATCAGACTGCGAACGTTCTTAAAATTACGGGAACTTCCCCTCAGGTTTTCGACTTTACAGAAGTTTACCGTCAGGAGTTGACATATAGTGATATGATTATGAGTAAACCTTCTTCGGTTTATTTAAAAAAAACCACAGCCCATGATGACTAATAGCAATCAATCTAGCTCAATTTGAACAAGATCTGTTCGTTTATCCATACTAATATTATAAATTCGAAAGTAACTCTGTCTGTCTGTCTGTATGTATGTTACCTTTTCACGCCTTAACCACTAAACGGATTTCGATAATATTTGGCAGAGTGATAGATTGCATCCCGGGGAAGGATAAAGAATAGTTTTTATCGACATACCTCGCGGACGAAGCCGCGTGCGGAAGCTAGTAAGATAAATCAGGTATCATGTTTTATACAACAGGGAAGTTAGAATAATCAAAGTCAAATATTTAGGGTCAAACAGAAACAGAATGGTGAAATAATGGCTCTCTTTAAAATTGAATATGTATTTCCTCGATAGTACGAAGTCTCGTCTGACCACACACTTCATACAGCTACCAGCTCGGCTCCTAGTCATCACCAGCGTCTCATTTTGAGAGATGGAAAACTGGATAAATGGAATACAACTACAAAATAAGACAAAGCTACCTTGAACTCTATTTCATTTCACTGAAGTAGATGGCACCTACATACAAATGTATTTAATTTATTAAAATCCGTTCTGTTGTTTGAAACAACCCCGACACGCCACAAGGATAATTATAGCAGTTACGACGAATGACGTCATTCACGGTTCCCTTTATATTTTTACCAGAATTATTAATACCGCTATAACAAGCTCTATGTTCTGTCTAGTTATGTAAGGGCGGATAAATATAGGAGATTCAACGAACTTTATACTAAAATGCACGTGACTTTTAGACTTTGCAGCAAGGTCCAAATGTTAATCGTTCTTTACTGTGACACTTTGGTCGCATAAATACGATAATATAATCTGTTAGGCAAAGCAATCAATTCAAAATGCGTGACTCCATTTTATTGGAATTGCAAGATTGGCGGAGATTTAGGTTCAATTTACAAGTCAAGCTAAAAGTTTTCTTTGTGGAAGAATACAGATTTGAAATATTGTGTTTGAACAGTGTTATAGGATTATAGAATCACATTGAAAGTGCGTAATGACATCATAAATAAGATGTCATTTTAGAGCACTACTTTTTGCGAGTTCATTAGCGTGATAGTAATGCACATAAACATCAAATTATTCTAGTTATGACATTTGGTCTTTCGTGTTTTACGCAACGATTTTTCACATTGTGAAAGATAAAAGTATCTACATGATATAATTACATGTGAAGCTGTCATCGTGATAAAGGAGTGACTGGGTTGATGAGTCACTATTTTAGTTAATATAAATAAGTACCTAGGTATAACACATGAAATTACATATCTATCTAATAATAGGTCTTTACCTATGAAATTGCCGTTCTGCAGTACCATTACAAATCAAAATAATTTTTGATAGCTAAGAATTCTAATTTCAAATTAATTTTATTTTAAAAACATGGATTTTTTTTTCCAAAACTAGTCATTTGTTTATTGATTAGTGTTACATTTTCATCGCATTTCAATCTTTTTCGTCATCATGGATACGTTAAAAATTCGAGTAATTATGGAATATGAGTACCGTCGTGGCAGCAGCGCGGCACAAGCGGCACGCAACATCAGCGACGTTTACGGAGCTAACACTACAAACCAACGCACCACCTGTTATTGGTTTGCTCGTTTCCGTTCTGGAAATTTCGACCTGAAAAATGAACCTCGCGGTCGTCCGAAGACTTCGAAGACGAATTAAAGGCTATTGTGGGTGCTAATGATAGCTACACAATCTACGGCTGAATTAGCAGCAGCTTTCGACGTTAGCGTCAAAACAATATTGGTCCATTTGCGTCAAATTGGCAAGGTAAAAAAGCTTGACAAATGGGTGCCCCACGATCGCCAGCGCGAAGTACGCGTCGAGACGTGCCTTGCACTGCTCAACAGACACACAAATGAAGGAATTTTGAACCGCATTGTTACCTGCGATGAAAAATGGATTCTGTTTGATAACCGCAAGCGCTCAGCAAGTTGGTTGGATCCTGGTTCAGCACCTAAACAATGCCCTAAACGAAAACTTAGCCCTAGAAAAGTGATGGTCACTGTTTGGTGGTCTAGCGCCGGTGTGATTCATCACAGCTTCTTACCAAACGGGGTGAGCATTACTGCAGATGTGTACTGTGAAGAACTGAACACAATGATGGAGAAGCTGGCACATCTCCAACCAGCATTGGTCAATCGGTCGTCTCCGCTGCTCCTGCACGACAACGCGCGACCTCATACTGCACAGCAGACGGTCTCCAAGTTGCAAGAACTGGGGTTGGAAGCTCTCCGTCATCCGCCCTACTCACCAGACCTTGCGCCTACAGACTACTACATTTTCCAGAATTTGGATAACTTCTTGGCGGGAAAAAAATTCAATACCCGAGGGGCAGTACAAAATGCCTTTGAAGAAGGGCATCAATAAACTGCCACTGCATTGGCAAAGATGCATTGATTGCATGGGTGATTACTTCGATTAATACAAATAAAAAATTCATGAAAAAAAATCGTTTAATTTTTTTCATACAAAACGGCAATTTCATAGGTAAAGACCTAATATTATGATTATGACGTGCAATTAAAATGACTAGGTACATTTACAAAAAAAAAAAATTAGTACTAGCGTCATTTACAAAAAAAAAAATTATGTATCTATTAAGAAACTGCATCTGTAGGGGATAATATTTGGTATTTCCATTATTTTTAATAATTCTATTATATAGATGGAACAGTTAATAGCATCCGGACTAACTTTAACATAATAACATGAATTAGAAAAGTTTTATGACAGATTAACAACCACCTACACAAAACCACGTCTAGTTAATCTTATAGTCAAAGATGTCGTCTTTAATGCAACGAGTTAAGAGCAAAAATATATCTCGACCGTATTTACGCCAATGATCCTAGATGACGGAAGGCATAAGCAAATAACATCGTTATCCGGGTACGTATTCATAACCATTGTGATCGCGTGTTTTGTTCAATGTCGCTGCTTTATAAGTGCTACAAATACTATTATCTTCTTTACGCTGTGGAAATTGTGTTTCATTTATTTATGTATAAATTTTTACAAGGAATCTAGAATTTTCGAGTGAAATTAGGCTGACGAAAGAAGGTAAACGTGAAAAAAATAAAAAACATTACGTGCATAAAATAACCGCCACGAAAGCGAAAGGAAACTGTAGAAATAACCAGGGACTAAAACTAAATACAAAAAAAAAAAAATCGAATCTAATCTACTCTTCATTCAACCAAGAGGCTGTCTCAAGACCGCACGCGCGCATTCGGTAACCATTTTTCATTTTGCTACGTATCGGGAGTCAGAAGCGAATTTAAACAAATCCGTTGGAATAGCTGGCATTAAGGGTGTAATTAATTTAAGAGTGTTGCGAGTGATGATACATTCTGCGTATTCTGTATACAGTTGAAGGCAACAGCATTAATAGGCAGCAGTGGCGCGTAAGTCGACACCGCTACTTGTCCGCGCTATGCAAATGGAGATAATATGCGTACTAGCTAAGTGACCGGGTTGCGCTACCTACTCGCACAATGAGGTTAATATCCAACCAAGTTGTAAATAAAAACATGGTAAACGTCGCACTACGGTTTCTGGCACGCTTCTCGATTCGGCCGGGTTACAACAGAAATCGCTGCGGACATGGCGCATGTGCACAAACCGAATGGGGTTACCTCACCCACATTCCTGCCTTCCGGAATTTCACTCACGTTGACAGTCGCAATATACTGATACAATGACTGTGTTTATCGATGTCCATCAGATTAATTCTGCGTTGTTAAATGGAAATTAGCAATGCAGCCAAACAGCTAAGGCGATTAGAGTAAATTTACTTGAAATACGTTCGCAGGTCGTTTTATTTATCACTGAACATTTATTATTGTGACGCTATTATTTTAGTATTAACGATATGCAATTCATTTTTAATAACTCTGATGCCTTTTTTAATCTGACTGCAGTTAAAGGATCAGTTAACTGTATCAAATCATTATTAAACTTCGAAATTCTCGCGTATTTATCTTAGACAGATCTTAAGCTGGCTACCTCGCGAACCATTACTGATGCTTAATCTGGTGCGCATCTGAGTTCCAGTTTCACGATCTGTCAAAACGTACCGTTGCTACGGTTACCGACGTCGCCAGTACCCTAGAAATTGTCTTCATCGATCTCACCAGCACTGTCAATTTATAGATCTTTAGTCGGTTTAATTATTGGAATTTACTACCTTTCATTTACCCTTCCTGGACCCACTAAATTAGTTTGTGTACGGGAAGGAATAATGAATGCATATAGACGTAACTGTCAGTAAGATGCACTCTACATTTATACCTTGCTACTCAACGACGATTTCTTGATGTGTATGAAAAACTTGACTATTTTCAGCTTGCACTGTATGTATCGTAAAAATGTAGGTAGGTACGTAGATCTTGTTATTCCAAAATAATGTCGCTCTACATCTACACGAATCATCTTGGATATACTTTCTTTATGTACTTATATCTTTTAACACAATGGCAAACAAGAACTTGACAGATGATCACGCTACCGTATTTACTTAATGGGTAATTCTTGACTTTATCTAATCGTCATATGCAGAATGCGTAAGTTTTTTTCAAAAATAATACATCGGCTTGAGACATTTAAGTGGGTTTTCGTAGCTGGTGTATGGGTTGAGACAAAGAATTGCCAATTATTCCACCTGCCCTTGCGGCACCTGGACCGGCTGCTCTTTTTATTTATTTCAACGCCGGTGATATTTTTATTGTTCACCTTCGCAAGCGATGGCGGTCACAAATGAAATGCGGTGCGAGTGTGTGCACCTTTTTATGTTCACTCGTCAACTGAATTGTCTACATACGATCACATTCTATGATGCTGTGATGATTAAAAATACCCGACTTGAAGATTAATAAAATATGAAAAAGTATTGATCCTAAAGCGTTCTGTAAGCTTCTGCACAACACAGAAGTTCAATAGAAAGCTACAGATATGCAATTGCAATCAACAGCTCGTGCTAATGGAATGTTAAGTAGGCTGGGTAGCCTTTTCTCGATATTTATGCTGTTCTAAAAATAGCGTGCAGTCAATTTGGAATTGTTTACAAAATAAATTGCACGAAATAATATGTGTGTTGCGGTTAATGCAATAAAACATAGTCCAGGGGCATTTAAATAAAGTATTTATGTAGTAGAGACACATTCAAAGTGTTTTTGAACTTGATACCGAATTCGAGAACTCGTAACCGAATGATACCTATGCATCGCTAATTTATATGCGAGTTTAAAAGAACAAAGCGATCTGCGAATTGGTAATATATTTTCGACGAGTACGGGTCTCATCCCGCGTAAGCTACTGAGAATCGATCACGGCTTACTCAGAGACGCGCGCAAAAAATACATATCTCCAAGTTAAAACCGGCCAGATCGAAAAGATCCGGCCTAATATTTGGTGTACGTTTAACCCTTCAAAGGCTGCCGGCCGATACCTGCACAATTAGTAACGTTTTTGTTTCCAAATTGATGACTCTGACTGAATCACGAGCGTCTGCGCACTTTAACAAAAAGAAAGATCGTTAGACTACTTATAAAAGATAATAAATGCCTGTTGAAGGCGTCAAATTTTTTTTTGCGGATGTATAATATTATGTAGTCACACACGTGTACAGACTACAGTAAATTGACAGTATCCACATAGAGTTAAAACTTAGCGCCACTAGTTAAAAAAAATCAGAGATTCATTATTCTGTTTTTGATTGCTCGTTTAAAAGAGGTAAAGTACGTTAATAAGACTTCATCCTAAATTGTCCGTATAATACCAAAATGTAAAAAAATCAAGTGAGGAGACGCGGCCACGATGCGTCGACATGGTTCGTTGACCCCGTCGATATTTCTCGAAATTCGCCTCGGAATCCGCGCTCTTTTCGCTTTTTAATTGTAGGTAAGTAACCGGCTACCCGACGACAAGGTGATACGTTTCCAGAGAAAAAATGTACGTCCATGCCCTCACGCTGGAATTACTATAACGGAACATACGAATTAAGATTTACAAGGAAACGCGCGACAGATTAAAAAATCGCGCTCATTCGGTGCTGGATAATCTCTACTGGCCGCCTAAACGTCGCGCCGTGCGCCCGCGTCGATTTGACCAAACCGGCATACTTTTTTTAGTGAGCTTTAGCTTTGACGTCATTTATTAGAAGCTACGATTGTGCTTTAGATTTATCACGTGCCTTGTATTTTTGACGAAACAGTGTAGGTGGCATACCTGTCTACATCAATAACAATCGCGAATGAAACACTAAAAATACTCTAGCAACTAACGTAGGTACTACCTATCTGTTGAAAATCGCACAGACTACAATAGATATTTACAAATGTTTGTAATATCTTTAATAGCAGTACGGAAGTTTGATTTTCACGCTACGGACTGAACAATGGACTCGCGAGTCTCAGTAACGGAGCCATTCGAATTCATGCAATTTGCCACGAATTTGATTACCTTTCTATTTCATGTGAATTTCTTCGTTATTGTTATAGACAAATTTGAACGCGACCACGTATGGTATTTAGAATAGCTGGCATCAACCCAAGATAATTTTAAATAGAGCACGAGTAGGCAGATTAATTATTATGACACATGACTTTGTTTAATATTCACGCATTTAAATAACAAGATCTTTATCATGTTGTCAACGTGGAGCAATTAGTAAAAGTTTAGCGCGTGCTTATTGAAGCCGCAGACGTAACATAATCATAACTTGATGTGGAACGAGAGGGTGTATAAATCAATAAATAAATAATGCTAATGCCGTTGCTAATACGCCACGCCACGCATCGTGCAGTCTTCAACAAGGTGCGATGTGGTGAACGGGTCGCACGCACCGCCCGCCGCGCCGCGCCGCGCTGCACGCCCGCCTCCGTACACCGGTTTAGGGCTGTTCAAACATAGGTATACCTTTGTTAATAAATATAGTACATTTGTAAGTTAATCTCAACTTATTTATAAATATTAAGCTCGCGTACCAATAGCGTTTTCAGCACGCTATACTGGCAGGAGAAGATCGCATTAATTTCCTCCTTTAATTTTATCTTCTAAATCAGGGCGTACTTGACGGAAGTGAGACTAGAAAAAAATATTTAAAAATACATACACGAGGTGCGACCCTAAGTTACAAGCACTCGATGATGTTTAGTAGATTATAATTAGCCGCGCTGCCAACCTACAGCGAGTGGTGTATTTTATCAGCGAAAGCGATTTCACTCTCGCAGTCGATGTCTAAACAAGTCATCTATTGAAGTATTAGGTAATTATGTCTGGTTCTTTGTTTATTCTGTAACATTTGCGAGACTAGTTAAATAAAATAATTCACAGCTACGTGCAAGATAAAATAGTAAACACATTAGTCACACCATCATCATAGTAAGTGGCGGAAAATAGATTAATTATGATACGTGGGTGTTAATGATAAATGTACGATGTAGCAGGTTTTTACACGCAGTTTTACGGAGAGGACACTATGTATGCAAGTGATCTATCATTTTATTGTGTTAGAATAAACATACACGGTCAAAAGTACACATACTCGTACATAAAAAAACAAACCGGATTTAAGCTTTTTTGGTCTTTAGGATGTTCCTACCGAATTTCACTGTTTGAATGGGCAGCCAAAACATTGGTGTACTTATCGGATTAATTGCTGTACCTACACAATAAAATATGATCGTATCGACATGTGTCGGTCTCGGTATGTCGCTCGTGGCTTACGTGCTGGCAGGACGGGTGCTAGGCGCGGCCGGCACGCGCTAGTGATGGGTAGCACACTCTTTTAAAATGAGGATCGTGCGAGGCACTCTTTGTACCAAGTGTGCTAGCACACTGTGCTACCACGAATGAGGCGAGGACGCGAGGCTGCCATGGCATGTGAGCACGTACGTGCTGCTTGTGTGTAAGTGAGTCGCGTGCGGCGTGACTCGTCACTCGCCATGCGAGTCGCGAACTCGCGAGTGTGGTGAGTAGTGACACACGGCACATGTGCCCCGACACTTGTAATGCACTACCCCAGCCCACGCTCATTGGCCAAATAACCAAGCGTAGCTTCACGAGTTGACTTCTGACCAATGAGCACGCTTCATTGACGTCGCGTGGCGAGGCAAAATAAAAAGAGTGAGTGACTTGTTTCGTTCAAAACTCACAACACGTACTTGATCGTACAAATGTTCTGTAGCTAATCTGTGGTGTGTGCTAGCACATCAAAATAAAAAGAGTGAGTGACTCTTTTTATCCAAGTGAGTAGCTACAACTGTGCTAGCACGTGTGCTGAGTTACCCAACACTAGCACGCGCCTCGCCGCGCCACTCGCGCGCACCGGCAGATGTGCGCAAACGCAGCCGACGCGACGCGCCGCTGCTGCCTCTACCTGCATCGGCGCCTCTCCATATGCGCTTATTTGCTATTTACATAGACCCACCGACCTTGAAACTACAACTCTATGCGTTAAGTCTAAGTCAAATACATAAGTTGATACTTAATGAATTTTAATATACATACTTAAGTACCTAAATTCTGTATTGCCCCAAGCTTTGTCATGGGAATTTCATAGAAAACACTGGTTTTATTATTTTATATTGCAAATTTAACATTTTACATACCGTTACTATTTGTGACCTAATTAACAGATTCTAACGCCGAATAGGTCGGGTAGGAAAATTCAATAAAGCTCCGCGTGTTAATTTAAAACTCATTTTTGAAAGAGGGACAACTCACATACTGAGTCAGTCGCGAGAAATAATAGGGAATCGCTACTAAATATAGTACATTAGTACTATGAATAGATGCACCCACGATATGTAGCCGTGTAAATCAACGCCCGACTATTGTATTACAAACCCGATACATGGCGTCTGAGGCGTGAAACTAAAAACAACTAAAAACTTTAAACATATTTTATTATTCCTTAACGCGTTTTGTTATTCGGTTAACGCCAAAGTGCTCAAAATTATTCTGTGGAACAAAACTACCTGACCCGGAAACGAGTTCTTGATAACCACTTCTTTACTATTCAGTTGATAATGAGCCGACTCCTTTGTTATTTTGACATTCAATAAATTTGTGTTCTACTAAAATATTTGACACAAAGGACAGCATCGTGTTTTGTACATAACTCGTATTCTTTAACCTTTATACTTTACAAATATATGAAAAATTGGCCTAATTGCGAGTTAATTAAAAATAATTTAATTCATAAAATATGCACAGCACACATCAAACAATGATCAAACATGGTCAAACAGATTGTGACTAAAGAAAAAGTTAGTAATCTCGCGCGGTCCGATCTAAAAGGTATTTGAGTATGGCACACTCCAGTAAAGGGCAGAAGTGATATGTCGACATATGGGCGGCTCACCGCAATGCGGCAATGTTGCTCCTATGTACACATACGTTATTATGAACCACTCCGTCGGCTAATACTCGCACAGTATTTATAAAATGTATCGTATAAACGAACGTAAAAATGATGATGACGATGATGTAAATAAACGATCACAATAAACAACGGATAATGTGCATATGACGACCTATTCTAAACGAATAGCTTCAAAACGGACGAGGAATCGCTTAAAAAATCGACGATTCATGCATTCGATTAGACTATTTGAACTACATAAATTGTTAATATAACCTTGTCAGATATAAATAAATAGGTGAAGGTCTACATTAAATCGCGAATCACTTGAGTATGTTTAGTCCCTTATAATCGCGGATGGCAAGGCGCTAATAACGTTGTACTCGCCACTAATGTAGTAAGTCAACAATATTGTGGAGCTATTATAAGAATTAACAAGATATCAATAGCGTGTTTATCCTCCGAGCTTATTAAAGCGAGTGCGGCGCGGCACGGTGCGGCTCCCTCGCAGTGTTGCCGACGCTTGAACTTTACGTGACGTGTATTACGAAAATAATTATTAAACGTTCATTGCACACAATCCACAGAGATGAGTGCGTCCAGGAGCACGGTGCGGTTTAGTCGGAACGTTAGCGACCGATTGAGGTGCTGGACGGATGCGTGCGATTATAATTAGGATTGTATTTCTGATTCCGACGAAGCTCAGTATGGCGGGCAAAGCTGAATTCCATCTGAGTCATTGTGCCCGTTCTGTTGCCTTTATTTTCGTAAAACACTCCATCTCACGCGCATCATTGTTTCATTACCTCCGCTTGTTAATATTGTAGTGCTTAATTCAAATTACAACGGCGTATGAATACGTTTCGTCACCGTGTTGTCTTTAAGTTAGAGCCATTTTGTGTCCAGTAGGTACATGTCTCACAGTGTAGCTGTTGTAGGTACAATAAACACAATTGACGTACATAACAAGACAATTAATAAACTGATGTTTACGACGTTGACATAAGCAGGTACGTCAAGGGCAAATTCTAAGAGACGAATAATTTATTTTATTTTATTTATTTATTTATCCATTTATTTCAGGCATCAAGGCCCATATAAACACATACAATACAATATTAATATAACTTAAAAATACTATAAATACATACAACATTATATTTACGCTAAAAAACTAACAACTAAAAACTAACACACACGAAGTGTCTGCGTCGTGTTTCGCTGACTGGTGTCATGTAGCCGGCCACGAAACCGGCGGTACACAACACCCTTCGGCCAGAACTCTTCTTTGAGGAACTTCTCGAGATGATGTGTCGGAACACGCACCACGAACGACTTGAAGTTCGTGTTGTGACGCGACTCCAACTTCTCGACCCTCAAAGTCCAGTTGGTCTTGACACGCAAGTACTCCACAATCTCCTCAACCTTCGTGGAGTGATGCAGTCTGGACACGTACAGCTGCGTCGTCGGGATTGCTGGACGCAGCAGCATGTTGGGTCCCGCCAGCGCGGTGCCGCACTGGTTCTTGTTACTTTTGTAAGAACAAAAAAAAATACTAAATCATCTGCCTAGCCTTTTCCCAACTATGTTGGGGTCGGCTTCCAGCCTAACCGGATGCAGCTGAATACCAGTATTTTACATGAAGCGACTGCCTATCTGACCTCCACAACCCAGTTATTGGGTAATACGATACCCCTTGGTAAGACTGGTTATCAGAGTTCCGGGCTTCAGACTACCCGTATCAACTGTCAAAGATCCACGAATGACAGCCGGGACCAACAGCTTAACGTGCTTTCCGAGGCACGGAGGGGTCTCAGTATGTAAAGATGGTCACCCATTCACAGACTAACCGCGGCAAGCGTAGCTTAACCTGATCGATCGACCTGTGCGGCTGTTATCATTTAGCCACGGGCCCCCCAACAGCAAAAAAAGACTAAATAAGCATGATAATGATGAAAAAGGATTATGAGTGGCAAAAGCATAGGTCAAACAAAACGGTTTAGATAATAAATACCTAATATGTTATTATAGAACGTACGTATTTGTAGAGCGAAGAATGTGATATTTTCATGTTGTGTGGCTTTCTCGTCTCGTAGCCGCGACATCAAGCGCGAAGAATGGAAATCATCGCTCGCCTGTAAATAATAAATATAGACGCGCATTATGCCTAACTCGACACTTTGTGCGGCACAAATGAAGAGAGAGAGCGAGGGCAAGAGCTAGACAAGAATACCAAGTGTTAATAACATTCATATCGATAGTATAAAGTTTTGTATCAAATCAATATAAGATTATTCGAGTTTTTTAACATCTTATTTCCTAAAGCTGGGATGTAAACACAGAAGTGTGAGCAAACTGACGAAGAAAACCTTTAACATATTTTATGAGCGCTGAAAAAGAGTGAAAATGAATTCGCCATACTCAACTTTCCTTACGCGGCCGCCAGTTACAAACAATCGAGGGCTAGACGAAGTTAGGACAACTAAACCAATGCAATATCTTGATCCTTATTATCATTTAGATAATATATGCGGAAATAAGTGTAATCGCGAAAAAAATGCATATTAGTGTAACGAAGAGCGAACAAGTCGGTGGGCACGCGTGATCGGCGACATATTTCCCGAACTGCGGAACAGGTTTGCGTCGAGGCAAATGTAGGGTCACCACACGCAGAGATTCTGACTTTCATGCCAGATATCGTAGCATTATATCAACAATCAGGATTTTAATAACTGCATAAAGAAATATGGTGCAGTAGAACACTTAAATATTTCACTCATAATATGAGAAAATCTGATACGTAGCTTGCATTTAGAAGTAATAAGTCAGATATCTTAAAAAAAAGTAAGTGGAGTCAAATAAAAACAAGACATTCTTATTAAATCAAAAGGCTAAAAGTACGTTTTTTCGCTAAATGTTATCAATAGATTTCTGCTCCTTTCACACAGCAAGATTGTTTCGTCGAGAAGACAAGAAAGTTTTGTTTTTCTTTATTATCCATTCATCCGCTGACCACTGTTTAACCTAAGGACCTATTTAATAAAACCGACAAGCGAAAATTCTACAAGATTAGATATAAAATATGTATATAATATAGTAAGACAATTTTAGAAGATTTCTTTCGTAGTTTTCTGTTTTATTAAACAGCACCTGTCATGAAAAATTTTGTCATTGTTTGACAAATATTTTACATAGTCAGTTACATTAAATAGGGCCCAGACCTTTCTGGTGTTCAGCGGTTGTCATGGTAACCCTAAATGCATGTAACTCGCAGTCGATACGCCTGCTTGCTACACCGCGTTATGTGCCACTTGCGAACGTTCTAACTATTCGAGTATGTTATTATGTTGTGCCTTTTCCTACTTCAAATACCCTTTAAGCTCAATGACCATTATAGTATCTTCAAAATAAAATAATTTTTCAAAATAAAACATAATCCAACGTTTGGAAAAAATATCAGTTCGTTCGCTTAATGCACTAGTAATAAATAGTAACACAAAGCTCAATTACAATACATAATGAACTTGCGATTTCTTACTATTCATACATTCTAGTTAGATAATGAGGTAATACCCAATGAAACATTTACTTTCCTTCGCACTTAATCATACTTCTGATAATTAAAACCAGGGTTCGTAAAAATCCGATATTTATAATAAATATCAAAATATCCGATATTTGATATACGTACACAGGTGAATTTTTCAAGCGGGCGTCCGAAATTATGAGGAATAGCGAAAAGTACTCAAAGGAGTCGCGGAAAAAACCGGTAAAAAAAAATTGTCATAAGGAAGTCTCCGATTTTCGTCTCTGTTCTTTAAACTTTAGGTAAATATACTCAGCCTATTCCGATCACAGGTCATTACTTCACAGAATTCGATCCTTGTCAGCGACACTATCGAATGGTGTAATAATACAGTGTGTTTATTTTTTTTTCGAAATCAACGGGTTCCATTCCTGGCTAGAAATATTGATTTTTCAAAAATCCAATGATGCAGTTTTCGTTTTCATCAAAATCAAGCCCGCGACTCCTTTGAGTACTTTTCGCTATTCCTCATAGTTTTGGATTTGGCCATCCACGCCCACTTGGAATCATGTATTTAAAAAAGATGCGATTTTCATTCTGTATGCGGTTCATGTGTATTAGTTGTAAAATTTTTGTTTATGTTCTATTATTTGACGTTTTTATTAAAGAAGTTACAATTGGTATTTGATGAAATAATCAGTACCTACTACAAAAAAACATTAATTCTAGATGAATGAACGGTTGTAAATAGCGTTCGAACGGTATACGTGAGGGAATTCCCAAAAAAATAAAATTGTTAATATACACAGCGGAATACCTTATATTTACGTCGTCGTTTCAGCCGATAGACGTCCACTGCTGGACATAGGCCTCCCCCAATTTTGGGAGGGTTTGCCATAATCGCCACGCTTGGCAGGCGGGTTGGCGATCGCAGTATTGTATGATGATGATCGCAGTATTGTATTGTACATAGAGAACGCTGCTGCCCATTCTCCGGTACGACCCTTAGTCGCCTTTTACGACACCCACGGGAAGTAAGGGGTGGTGCTATTCTTTAAGTCCGGCACCACACAGACCTTTGTTTACGTAACCTTCTATAAACCCTATGTAAAGGAAGTAAGGTTTACATTTCAATAAAAAGCTAACCATGCTTGCACATTTGTTGAATCCCGAAACATAGGATTAAATTGCCACTTCGGGAAAGGTAATCTAGATTGTAATGTCAAGTGTTCCTAGGCTAAATTTTGAATCTGCAAAATTTCTAGTTTTGGCAATAAATATCAATTGTTATGTGATATATTATATCCACTGATATATATCAACGAACCCTGATTGACACAAACATTTAAACAAAAAAATAGTAGCGTAGCTACCAACAGAAAATCGAATCGTTCATTACAGAAAATTCAAAATATTTTAAATCATATTAAGATATTATGTACCTATAATAATTAATAATAGTTATTCACAGATAAAGTGCATTGCAGACTAGACATACATGAAGCCAAACTGCGTCTGAAGCCTAGTGATAAGTAAACCGAGCGCAAGTTCCGTTATGAATTTGTCCGCGAACTATAACTTCCACAAGTTCTAACTGAAACACATTATCATCAACGTTGGCTAATGCTATGCGTAACTATTTTAATGTGTATGAATAAACTTGCAAATTCATGTATCTGCGCGGAATATTCAAACTGATATTGGTTGTTTTTTGATAGAACGATTTTATCCAAAAAACCTTTCTGTTACTAATAAATCGCCACTTCAGTATCATATTATTCCAATTCCAATCATGATCAAGCACCACTTTTTTCGCTCGCATACATTAATATTCAGTTATCTATTACATCCCATTTCATAACATCTACTAAATGGACGTAACATAATTAATTTTATTTTAACTTACACCAGAACAGAAGAAGGTAATACGAGTAGAGTAAAAAACAATCAATTATAAACTAAAGCAAATATTAATAACTGAGATGACAAGAAAACGGTGGGTATAGAATAGACGCCAAGACATTCAAAGGAAGATATGGACGCAAATATCTTGAAACCAAAGAAGATAAAATTAATTAGAATTATTCTAAAAATAAAAATCGATCACTTAATTTGAAATATATATCATCTCATCAATAAAAAGCTACTCAAAAACTTGTTATGACTATCAAGAAAAGACCCGAAAGGACCAAGATAATTTTTATGTCCAAAAATAAAACCTTTAGGAGTTTCATTCCAATCTATTTACAAATGATTAGAGATTTGCTAACAAATTTCTCGCCAATAGAAATAAAATGAAATTGTTTACTCTTTAAATAGGTTATAGAAATCTCTTTACACGTCATATTAAAAAAAATACTAGATCTAGTCGACATTTTCCATCTGACCCCAGAGCAGAAATGGCGAAACAAAGTCAGGGGTCAAAGTTTCTTTTAAAGCCCAGACATAATCTTGGTCTATAATCTTATATCATTATAATCTATAATCTTGGATCATGTAAGGACCATATAAATCCGTGTCTGAAATGGTAGTTTGAGTCACACGCACAATAATTAAAGTAATATAATAGTTTTCAAAGTGATCACGTCATTTTGTATACAGTTTTCAGCAATGTCAATATGGTATTACGTATAATGATTTTTTTTTTAATTGTTTTTTTATTTAGGGACATTTATAATCGCAATGCGTATGTCAGTCCCATCGTACCCTAAATACACATTTCTCATATCTGGGCCATGAACCTAAACACACTCTTCGCATCATCGCCATTTGGTTCAGCTAGGATTTTATGGAATGTGCCTACTTCAAGTCTGTTCAACCTCAAGACCCTAAACAAATCATTTCTACCAGACTCGTACCGAACACAGTCCATCAATAAGTGGTGTAAGTCTTCAACAACTCCACACTCCACACAGTTAGGCGAGTTTGTTTTTCTCATCATGAACGCAAACTTATTACATGGAATGTGTCCAGATCTGAGTCTATGAGCCGTAACAACTAATTTTCGACTTAAATTACTATTTACAAACCAGGGTACACGAAAAGGCTGACCCTGCATGGTTTTATACCAAATCCCTTTGTCTAAAGAACGCTTGTCAAAATATTCATTCCAGTCATCATAACACTTTTTTTTAAATTTAGGTAATACCTCTGAAAAATCCAAAATGATATTACTTTCTTTTTACCCGACTGCGCGACGCAAAGGAGTGGTAATGTGTTCATCAGCCTATGTATGTAGTATGTATGTATGTTTATATGTTCCTATGAAGCACTATACAGACCAAACGCCTGGGCCGATTTTTATGATTCACACGTTAATCGATTCCTCTTAGTCCGGCGAGTGTCACTAAAGACATGACGTTAGTGAAAATTCAATATGGCGACTACTGGACGCCATATTAATTTTTTTTTTTTTTTCAAAACCTATCGAGAGGGGTATCAAAATAAAGGGTTTTAAAAGGTGATTACTAAAATATATACAACATATATACTTAAAAGCAATTCGAAGTGACAAATCGCAAAAAAACACCTAACAAGAACTAAATCGTCTGCGAAATCTTTCAAATTTGTAAACTAAAAAGCTGGAAATAAAAAAAAGATATTTAAAAAAATCAAAAAACCCGACTGCGGTAAAAAACTTGTGTGATACTTCCTGGCCGCGCCACAGTGGAAAATTAAAGAAACATGTTTCTAGATAAATTGTACCCTTTATGTACTTTAGGGTACATGTAGTGAAAAAAATTGTACCTCAACGAATAATGAAATATAATGAAGTTTTGGTGGCGCGGCTGGGAAGTATACTTCCTGGCCGCGCCACCACGGTTTTTGTAAACTATTAGGCGTACCCGGACATAGTGTACACCAAAGAATTGTACCAAAATTGTTGTTTTCCGTACGCTATAAAGAGATTCAAAAATTTTATGACTTTAGAAATTATAGCCTTGTGTAGGTGGCGCGGCCAGGAAGCATACTTCCCAGCCGCGCCACCAAGTTTTATTAGGCGTACCCGGACATAGTATACGCTAAAGAATTGTACCAAAATTGTTCTTATCCGTACGCTATAAAGAGATTCAAAAATTTTATCACTTTAGAAATTATAGCCTTGTGTTGGTGGCGCGGCCAGGAAGTATACTTCCCAGCCGCGCCACCAAGTTTTATTAGGCGTACCCGGACATAGTGTATGCTAAAGAATTGTACGCATTATGTACTACCCAAAAACATAATAATATTACGGAATACTGTAATATATTAAGAGAAAACATCAAAACAAACTTAAGCGCATCAGCAGACTTGCTGATCTTTGTACCTACTAGATGTGGCCTCCAAATTAGAAGTAGCTACTGGAATTATCTCGGTGGGATGGTTGTATAACTTGCACAGAAGGGCGAGAAATAAGCAACACAATACGAATTGATATGCTAATCAAGAAAAATAGACCATCAGGAACCAGATAAGAACTTGGTAGGTAGATACTTAGGTATTAGAGACGGTCAGCCACGAAAATCTGAAAACTGTTACTTTTACGTGTTAATAATTATGATTTCAAAAACTGAAATGTAAGATCTACTTCGTCGTTAACTATACCTGTTAAACTATGGTGTCTTTGGATTTGTATTTTAGGTTTTTGCCATCGACTTCCGAAATTAAAGTTATTTTTCACTTTATAGTGTTTTTGGAAGTCGGTTGTTTTTTTTTGTAAAAAAGTTTTTATTTTTCAGTTTTTAGCGGGTCAGTTTGTAACGTATCTAAGTCATAATAGCCTAATGTCAACTGCTTATCACCTTTTACAAAATATTGCTTTTCCCGATGCAGGGACGTTAATTGTTGAGGAGTTCTCCTAATAAGAACCAGGAGAACTGGAGCTGATTGAGAAGTCGCCATCAGCTCGACTTCACCATACGCATTGTAATGAGCATAAATTGCTTAACAGCTATATTAAAGTAATCGAATCGCAACCCATGAAATATTTGTCATTGAGTAGTTCCGATGGCCATTTGTGGTCTTCATCATCAGCTCCACTTTACCAAATCGTAATTTCCGAGAGCAAATGCTCAAGTTACTTAAATAATAGACTTAGGCAAGAAAATTTTTGCTAAGGGCTAAGTTTATGTTACGGTTGGTCGTGTGAAGACGCTGGATGGCATTGTATTATGCGACTTGCAAAATAAAAAAATTGCTAAATAGACCACATGACGAAAAGTCATTGCGTGAAATGCAACGATTGAGGCTTTTATAAATCATCATCAGCCTATTGCAGTTCACTGCTGGACGTAGACCTCCCTAAGTTTGCGCCAACGTTCACGGTCCTCCGCTTCTCTCATCCAGCCACTACCGGCAACCTTTGTTAGGATAATTATACAGAAGAAAAACTCGCAAAAGTATTTCACTTTAAGAAGTATTTATTAGTTTTTAGACTAGATGCTGATAATCCTGGCTGCAGCATCAGGCCAGACTTATGTCAACATTGCTTTGAACTTAAAATTTAGTCCTGTTTAAAATGAGCCCAAACACGACTACGGTGCTGTAATTTCAAGGTTTGTAGAAGCCAGGAGCATCAAAAAAAGATGCTCCTGGCTTCAGCGTCAGGTCTCTATGTACTTCGGTGTTCCTCATTAACAGTACGTTTATCCACACATCGAGCCCTTTTCAAAGAGCCTAAACAATCGTGTTTAGGCTCTTTGAAAAGGGCTCGATCCTACCTAACTCCTAACCTAACTCCTCGACAACTAACAGCAGATATATCGATATCTGCTGTTAGTTGTCGAGGAGTTAGGTACTCTGCGGACTATCCTGACTGCAGCATCAGGTCATGACTTGATGATCATGAGACCAAATGTGGCAAATGCCCTATCAAACATCAAAACAATTTACTAAAACAGTCCTTGCCTGTTCGAGTTAGTTAGTAACTTCTTACTGTTAAGGAGTTGTACCTTCCATCATCAGCCCAGCTACTTGAGATGGTGACAACCATACGCAAATACACAAGATACTTCATAAAATATGCGAAAAACAATAAGTGAGCCTATAAAGTTTGAGGGTTGCCCTCGATTTCTCTAAGATCCCATCATCAGATCCTAACTTGGTGACAGTGGAACCACCTCAGAACTATCTACTTTCGAACAAAAAAAGAATTTTGAAAATCCGTCGACAATTGGCGGAGTATTCGATGTACAAACATACAAAAAAAATTAAATTTAAAATTAGAATAGAAGGTGTTCCACAGAACGGTCCCCCGACTTCCATATGAATTTATCTGTTTTAGTCTCGTTACCTAGATTCTTTAAGTTGGGGGTTTTTAAATTATTTGATCCTTTTCCAATTACTTACATTTAATTTTATAATATTTTTGTGTCGGGGGTTTTTAAATTTTTAATTTAATTTTTTATTTTATGCTTTTTGTAGGGACTCCTTAATTTTTGTATTTCATTTCTTTTATTTTCTTGCGTTTTAAGATTCAGGTAATTTGGTGTTTAATCAGGTTTTTTATCCGTCAAAAAATAATTATTAATTTATACTTTGTTGAAGAATAATTTTTAAGACTAAACAGATTTTTTTGTTTTATTATATCCTTTTTCTAAATCATCCTTTAGTTATTCAACTTTCGTACAAGTATTTCATAGCTATTAGATATCTTAGGTATTTCAGATCTTGTTTATAAAATGGGACTGCGACACTATCTGATGTAGAAATACCTACGCTTTTTAAGTAGTATCATCCATTCGTAATAAAAATAGTCAAACTTAGTGATCGTAGGTACCAGTCATCACTCCACTTTCCTTTTCATTTGATACCCATATTGAGGGAGTTGTGAAAAAACAATGTAATTCGCCACTTTGTGGTGGCGGCCATCTTGGATTTAAAATTTATCATAGTGTATAGTATTCTACTATTCAAGCCCTTTCATTTGATACCCATCATCAAACATAGCTAAGAACACTCCCGACTAATTCACCTTTCAAACAAAAAAAAAAACAAAATCAAAATCGGTTCATCCGTTCGGGAGCTACGATGCCACAGACAGACACACACACACACACACACACACACACAGACACGTCAAACTTATAACACCCCGTCGTTTTCGCGTCGGGGGTTAAAAAAAAACATAAAATCATCCGAACATAGTACCTCCTCTTTGTGAAGTCGGTAATAAAACAGGTTCACACTTATAGCTAGCGCCACAATTTTTACCCGACTGCGTCAGGAGGGTTATGTTTTTCGAGTGTATGTATGTATGTATATTTCTTTGGCACGCTCTGTAGCCTAAACAGCTTGATCGATTTCAGCTTGAAAGGTGCTGTTAGATTCGTCTTAATTGTGAGAGTGACACTGGGTATATCAATATTGAAAAAAAAATTAGAATAGCCCCGATTTTTGGCGCAATATGTCTTAAAAAAAAAAAATTTTTTCTCCTAACCTATCCAGTTGGGTATCAAAATAAAGGGTTTTAAAAGGTGATTACAAAAATATATATAACTTATATGGTTAAAAGTAATTCGAAGTGACAAATCCTAAATGACACGTACCAAGAACTAAATCGTTTGCGAAATCTTTCACATTCGTAAACTAAAAAGCTGGAAATAAAAAAGTAATTTAAAAAATAAAAAAACCTGACTGCGAAACTGAAAAGCTACAAACAAGCCCATTTTAAATAAAAGTTGGAAGCAGGTGGGACCCATACCATTTTTATTATATTTTCATTTTATCATAAGTTCGTTATGTACCTTCACTTTTTACCGACTTCACAAAAAGGAGGAGGTACTATGTTCGGATGATTGTTTTTTTTTATGTTTGTTCATCGAATACTCCGCCAATTGTCGACGGATTTTCAAAATTCTTTTTTTGTTCGAAAGTAGATAGTTCTGAGCTCGTGCCACTGTCACCAAGTTAGGATCTGATGATGGGATCTTAGAGAAATTGAGGGCAACCCTCAAACTTTATAGGCTCACTTATTGTTTTTCGCATATTTTATGAAGTATCTTGTGTATTTGCGTATGGTTGTCACCATCTCAAGTAGCTGCGCTGATGATGGAAGGTACAACTCCTTAACAGTAAGAAGTTACTAACTAACTAACTCGAACAGGCAAGGACAGTTTTAGTAAATTGTTTTGATGTTTGATAGGGCATTTGCCACATTTGGTCTCATGATCATCAAGTTATGACCTGATGCTACAGTCAGGATAGTCTGCAGAGTACCTAACTCCTCGACAACTAACAGCAGATATATAGTGTTTCGGCTCATTGAAAAGGGCTCGATGTGTGGATAAACGTACTGTTAATGAGGAACACTGAAGTACATAGAGACCTGATTATTAAAGTAACTTGAGCATTTGCTCTCGGAAATTATGATTTGGTAAAGTGGAGCTGATGATGAAGACCAAAAATGGCCATCGGAACTACTCAATGACAAATATTTCACGGGTTGCGATTCGATTACTTTAATATAGCTGCTAAGCAATTTATGCTCATTACAATGCGTATGGTGAAGTGGAGCTGATGGTGACTTCTCAATCAGCTCCAGTTCTCCTGGTTCTTACTAGGAGAACTCCTCAACAATTAACGTCCCTGCATCGGGAAAAGCAATATTTTGTAAACGGTGATAAGCAGTTGACATTAGGCTATTATAACTTAGATAAATTACAAACTGACCCGCTAAAAAGTGAAAAATAAAAACTTTTTAGAAAAAAAACAACCGACTTCCAAAAACACTATAAAGTGAAAAATAACTAATTAATAATAAATAATTTTGTTTTTGGAAGTCGGTTGGTTTTTTTTTGTAAAAAAGTTTTTTTGAAACTTTTTGTAATGTAGGTAGATATAGTTAACGACGAAGTAGATCTTACATTTCAGTTTTTGAAATCATAATTATTGACACCGGCATGTCCTAGAACCAAAAAATTCGAAGACGTGACATCTACCAACCCGCACTGGGCCCGCGTGGTGGATTACGGCTCACTCCCTCTCACAGAGAGGAGGCCTGTGTCCCAGCAGTGGGAACTGTATAGTATAGGTTGATGATGATGATGATGAATTATTGACACGTAAAACTAACAGTGTTGACGATTTTCGTTGCTGACCGTCCCTAATACCTAAGTATCTACCTACCAAGTTCTTATCTGGTTCCTGATGGTCTATTTTTCTTGATAAGCATATCGATTCGTATTGTGTTGCTTATTTCTCGCCCTTCTGTGCAAGTTATACAACCATCCCACCGAGATAACTCCAGTAGCTACTTCTAATTTGGAGGCCACATCTAGTAGGTACAAAGATCAGCAAGTCTGCTGATGCGCTTAAGTTTGTTTTGATGTTTTCTCTTAATATATTACAGTATTCATGTTTTTGGGTAGTACATAATGCGTACAATTCTTTAGCATACACTATGTCCGGGTACGCCTAATAAAACTTGGTGGCGCGGCTGGGAAGTATACTTCCTGGCCGCGCCACCAACACAAGGCTATAATTACTAAAGTAATAAAAATTTCGAATCTCTTTATAGCGAACGGAAAAGAACAATTTTGGTACAATTCTTTGGTGTACACTATGTCCGGGTACGCCTAATAGTTTACAAAAACCGTGGTGGCGCGGCCAGGAAGTATACTTCCCAGCCGCGCCACCAAAACTTCATTATATTTCATTATTCGTTGAGGTACAATTTTTTTCACTACATGTACCCTTTTTTTTTTTTTTTTTTTTTTTTTTTTTTTTTTTTTTTTTTTTTTTTTTTTTTTTTTTTTTTGAGGATGGGAAATCATCAAATGACTCCTCCCGCTCTGGGTGGAGCGGAAGGGAGTGTCAGACTCTTACTGACTAAAACCCACCCGTGTTCCTTCCTTAGCCCTCTATGTTCCGGGCCAGCGGTAACTACATGTACCCTAAAGTACATAAAGGGTACAATTTATCTAGAAACATGTTTCTTTAATTTTCCACTGTGGCGCGGCCAGGAAGTATCACACAAAAATTTAAGTTAAAAGAAACTGAAAAGCTAAAAACAAACCCATTTTAAATTAAATAAAAGTTGTAAACAGGCGGGAACCATTTGAATTTGAAAATACAATAAAAATTATGTGGGTCCCGCCTGCTTCCAACTTTTATTTAATTTAAAATGGGCTTGTTTTTAGCTTTTCAGTTTCTTTTAACTTAAGTTTTTTACCGCAGTCGGGTTTTTTGATTTTTTTAAATACCTTTTTTTATCCATTTTTAGCTGCATATTTTGCCAGCATGTCAGCCTTTTCATTGCCCTGTAATCCAATGTGCGATGGAACCCATTGCAATCTCAATGTAACACCTTTAAGCATTAATTCATCTATCTTAGATAGAATAACATAAGCTAGCGATACACCTCTGAAGCCAGAGGCGCATCGAGCTAAATGTTGTAAGGAACTTTTGCTGTCTGTGCAGATAACAATATTTTTATTTTGACTACTGGTACAGAACGTAAGTGCTTCAGAGAATGATGATTTTGTCTAATAAAGTTTTACTGTTTTATCACAATGCTTTAGCATAGCGAGCTTCTAAATAATCAGAAATTTTATAGTAACCTTTTTACAAAGTTCGATTTTATTACAGCTTTTAATTTGTTTAATGAGTATAAGCAAGATTGTCTTTACTCCTGGTATTTTAAACTATGAATATCGGACATTAAAAATTTAATACATATTTGTGAGACAGAGTACCTAACTACCACTCTTTCTCCAAAAGCATTCTAAAACTCTAAGAAAAGTTGAAGAGGTGATTAGCAGAATACTGCTGCTATTATGACAATGTTGACAATGTTATTCGTTTCATGATCAATAGTAATGTTTTAAATTTTTGATGTTTCAAATAGTAAATAATTTGTTTTAGGACTGATTTTTCAATTTTCAATTTAAATCGACAGATAATTTTTATTCGTGGAATAAAATTGTCGTCTGACAGATTTTGCATGGAAGAACTGTCAAAAATTCAAAATTATTCCTCGGATAAAATTATCTGGCGTTGGAAAAATCAGCCCTTAGAATTAGATACATTATTAATAAATCCTAATAGAGCATTTGGTTATGTTTAATAGGTATAATAATTAAAAGGTTTGGTGGCATTACGGTTATGGCGCAAAACATGTATCAAATATCCGAAAATGTGTCATACTACTAGCAATGCCTTATCCAGCTTGTAATCCTACTCATAAAACCAGAATTAATTGTTTATATGGGGATATTTGAGAGGGTTCAACAAGGTTTCATGCTTTACCCTTTAAAGTTCCAGTGAGGGAATTGTTTTAAGTAAGCATTAACTATTAACTGTATGATCCGGATTAAGTCTAAAGTAATGAATCGTTAATGTATCGCAGTAAAATCAGACATAAACATGGCAATTGCAACATATCGTGACATTACTGTGACTAATAATGCGTGTAATCGTTATCCAACTCACTTGCGATAAGGTACACAGTTCCTGCCCGAAATCATGCATACGAATATTCGTTTTCTAACGCAAGCTAATATTAGCAGCGGTAGGCAGCATTTTAATTAAAGATCTGTAAAATCTCCACAGTTTTCTTGTGATTGTGAATAAAAACCAAAGTAGGTAAGTATTTTTGGTAATAAATAAACAAAGGTTACGTTACTCATTACCTACCGATAACCGAATCTATTGTTAGGTCTTTCTTTCGTTATGAGTAAGACTAACAATGCTGCACAAAATTAAACACTAAAAGATGTGGCAGCGAAACACCACAGGAATGGAAGTACAGAGCGATACAGAAATAGCTGATGCATGTACAAATTTAATATATCTGTTTTTTACGACTTCTACGAACGTAAGGATGGCATAGATTTACGTGTAACGCTGATTTAAAATAAACTTGGAGACAGGGATGGCCAAAGAAAATAAAAAACGATGAAAAAAAAAACTCGATTGGTAGCTTTAAAGAAGATAAGCATTATCATCATTATTTTTCGGCGTGAATGAAACAGCAGATGTGTTGGTAATTCGACAACCCTACGTAGACCCGCGTTTCAGCTCCCGAGGCGCAGCGGCCACGTTGCAAAACCGCCGCCGAGTTGACGATAATAGCTGGATCATAAAATAAACACGGCGACTGTGATTTATAACTGTTGTCAACATATGAGGAAAAACTGATTTTTTAATTCTCCGCTTTCAACGCTTTGATGATGAGCTATTGTTGTATTACCGAGTGGAATTGCATGCTCGCACGTGACCTCCTCTACACTAATCTGTATCTTAGATAGTATGTTATTTAAAGTACCTACCTACGCCTAGCGGCACTTAATTTTCAGTACATTATCTACTCGATGATGACACTAGTAATCATTATAAATATTCAAATAAACTTGTTAATTTTTCTTTTTGTGTTCTTTGGAGATACATATTTTTTTTATTGCGACAAATGTAGAATTCTAGATCTAAGATTTACGACCGTTTCAAGAACAATTCCTTTATTTAACTAATTTTCTGATACGCTACATATTCATTGTTTATAAATACTAAGTATCTACTTAAAGCGATGCTTGTACGTGCGTGATTTTTATGTACTTACGAAATATATAAATTAGAGAGCGAAAACGTCTGAATTGATCCTCCAGCCAATTAAACATAAACAATAATCAGTATGTTGTAAATAAACAACACGCGTAGCATGTAAATGCCACATTATCTTAGTCGTTCTCTTTCTATGTCGTTTAGTTTCAGAAGTAATGGCCGCGATACAAACGATGCTACAATGATAATATTTTTGGAAAACTCGAATAATAAATTAGAGTTGCTGATACAGTGATTAAAGAATTAAGTAATCTTATTTTAGTAATATTAGTACTGAAATAACCGCACATAGGTACTTTGTGCCTATTATGTATAGACAGAATGTGCCTATTTAAATATTTGTACGAATTAAATCTTGATTATACTCAGACTCATTAATAGATTTTATTAACATGAATCTACATTTCAACATTTTCATTCTCGCAAATAAATAATTATGCTTTACAATCAAATGGTTTCCCGCCTTCGTGTTGCCCTTTTGCGTCTGTAGAGGTATACACCCCCGAATCGTCCCTCGAAAGTAACTTCGAGTTCTCATTCACCGCCCACGGGGCGATATCACCCGCCTAAAGAATCAATGATCACAGACAAAATTAATAAAATCTGCTTTTACTAACCTTTAAGTCTATTACATTAAGTTACGTAAACCGAATGAAGAATAGGCGAATATATAGGCTGGCAAGGAATTTCGGCCGCCCGCCCAAGGTTGAAAAAGAAGTTAATAAATAGGTAACGAAACCTTTCTTGCTAATGTTATTTTTTCACAATCAAAATACCTTCGTAATAATTTATATTAGTGTATTAAGTTACAAATTGTATAGATCTATACTGATTAGATTCCTCCAATACTTCATATTGACCTTCGCTTTTGTTAAGTCACGTAGCACCGAAAAATGTGAATACCAATAATATCAGTACTTAGGTAAGTATGGATGTAACGTGTGTTAATGTACACATATTTATGGAATATGTTTCTTATCAGTTTTGTCCTACGTCACGGACTTTATCTGTATTGATAACGTTCTGCGGAAGAAAGGTAACTAAACACGTACTAATCGCCACTGTAAGGTTTAAATTTTCCGGTTTCAAGAATTTTTAATGATCGTTGGGTTAGTTTGGCTCGAATATATCCCTCGGGTAATTGCGTAACACACTTTCAGTAACAATGGTTTTCATTTGTACAGTTCAACAACATTCATTGCGTTATTTACGTTGTTGAGCAGCAAATTTTTCTAACATATAAAGCAATGTATTAGCAATATCCTTAAACATTATTCAGATTGAGATTGATAGTGTGTGCCGATCCCGTCACAAAATTAAAAGGCAAATTCATAATAGTTAAAATATAGGCTCCTCAGAACTGGAGTAACTAACATACATTAAATCAAATCTGACATTTTTTTATGTCTCGTGTAACAATTATTACTTACAACAGCAAAACTATTGCAGACCTGTCCGATTCTCAAACAGGTAGGTTAGTAAAAATAAATGAATAGAGACTCTCCTATTCGGTAAGTTCAAGTTATCTATAGTCAACAAGGCACGCTAGTACATATTTGAAACTAATTTGTAATTTAAACTTTGTAATTGTCTCCTGGAAAGTGCCATAGGGAGAGACGAAGCGAGTAACTTCGGAGGCCCCGTAAAAGATAGTGCGCTAGTGTTCTCAGGATTGATGTCAGTAAACAGAGCCTGTTTTACAATCATTCTCGAACTGTTTTACAATCATTCTCTGTTTTAAATTATTTTATATATTTACATGGAATAAATTGGGTTACTTTACTGACTTTACCGACGATAAATTAATGGCTGCTTACTGTCTACGTAGCTATATGCGTAAGAAATAATTATATCAACATGCATTACGTGGATATCTAGCTTTTTAACTTAAAACCATAGGACAAGATTTTTTTACGAAGAAAACTACTTGAAGAAAATGGATTTTATTTCTCAGTGTTGTCATAACCACGAAATAAATGTAAAAATGGCTATATTTACACAACATTTATATTTAGAGCCCGTTGAGCGGATAGGTAGTTAATTATTTTTATGAATGGAGTAGAGGGCGGCGCGGGCGCATCGGAACGCGGACGAGACGCGTCGCGCGCGCTGCTCTACGTTCGCTTTCCCGACTTTCCAGTCGGCGCAGGCGATGTGCGTGCCGCACAAAACTAATGTAGACCATTTTACAAATGTTGATATTACCTTACCGTTTTTCACACTATCATTCAAATCATGATAAAATATTTTAGCATGAGGAAAACATACTTATTTGTCAGACACGGAAGCTGTAGTCTCATGGAAAATTATAATTTACGGGTACAAAAACAATTCAAATTAATAATTTTTGTGAGTAACTTATTTATTGTATCCTAAGTTAGCTAGGTACTTAACATTGATTATATTTGTTTTTATATATTTTCAGGTTTGTTTTTATCATGACACAAATACCTATTAGGTAAAATAAATAACACTGTTGATATTTACAAGACGTGTAAATGTTTTTGTTTCTTGTATGTGACGATGAAACATAGAAGGGATATTTAGGTACTTCACTAATCATTAAAAGGGCATCATTCAAATACTTTTGCGAGATTTAATTTTCTCTAAAATGTGCAATGTGTTGATGATGACTGATGACCTAGGTATGTCAAAATACATAAATCAGTAATTAGAGTACTTAATCATCAATTAAGATGTGTGCGAAATGCGTGCAGTACCAAGTCCGCGCACCGCAAGGACATCTCAGGGCAAGTCACTCGTCCTCTATCGTCATGCGCAGGTAGCGGCCAGAGGACGACAAGCCCATTGTTTATCGTTGCTAATTATTATGCCCCAACGCAGACGCTTGTCGACCGCCGCAGCGCGTCGAGCCGCTGCGCAAAAACTGAGATACATAATTTCTACCTGAGAATAAGGCGAAATGATTTATTTAAATCCTATCATCAATTCATCAAACATTTTCGAAAAAGGCCTAATTTTATAAGACAATTTTACTAAACATTCATAATGAATGATTTTTATTGAAGGCGCTTTACTTCAATCATTGAAATCGCAATGATGGGAGAACATTGCAACTATCGCAGTGGCAGTATCGCGCTCGATTGAGGACCGTTACGTGAAAACGTCGAGCGCGCGGGGTGGGGCAGAGAGCCGATACGGTGACGATGGCGCCCGAACACGGCCGATCGCCGAGTGCCGAGACGACGACTTACGAGCGGGGGACGCGGGGGTGCGCCACTTATCGCGGCGAGCTGGCAACGTCGCGCGGGGTGGGAGCGCCCCGCGCCGCAACCTCTCACTCACCGTCGCCGGTTCGCCATCGCCATCATCCAGTGTTACCTTTGACGGTCGAATGCGCGGTCGTTCGCCGTCGTAGCCAGTGACGTCGGTGTCGACACTCGTGCAACACGTCTATGATGTTTCGGTGACTTCAAAGTCAGACTCGTGAGTGAACGATAACTTATTGGCTATCGAATGCTGGAACACAGTGACAAGTTTTGATCTCATTACTCCCTGGATTTGGATTTTGATGAGTTGTGATAAGTGACTATTTGGATTTTTGAACAAACAGTGAAGTGGATCACCAAAAAAGGATTTCTTCTAAGTGTCAACATTGGATTATGAATTAAATATTTCTGCAGTGAATTCAAGAACTGTGTTACGTGAAAGTGGCATTCAAGTAAATACAAGTGTTTTGCTAAACTCTCTGTATACTGGTTTTAATACTTTTTACAAGTTTAGAAAAAAAAATTTGGAAACAATCGTAGAAAACAGAAAAAAAAATTATCGACTTACTGAATAAAAAATAAAAACTTGTGGAAGGTTTAAAGCTAGGACACAACACCTGTCGTAAAACGTACACGCTGGATTTCGCCTCAGCTGATTCGAAGACTGAATAAATTCGCGAAGCGTTCATCGTTGACAGCTTATAAAATATGCAAGAAAACTTGTGAACCATGAAAAATTTAGACGTGATTATAGCAGTTATGATTATTAAGTGTTAATTTACATAATGTGTTAGGTTATTGAATTTTGGCCGTAAAATTAAAATAATAATCAGACTTGAGTTATTATGGACAAGAAGTGATTCAGAATAGACTGATGACGGCGATCAAATTTTCACAAAGGTAAACGATGAACGTTTCGTCAATTGTTGACGTTCGACGAACGGCTGGAGCGAAATTTACGCGCGATACGCGATAACAGAAAATACGACCATACGCTCGCGACTGACACGAGTACATTATTGGAGAAAAAAGTAGAATTTGTAATGATGCAAATATTGTGGAGTTATTGCCGAGTGAAGATGTCAGTTACGAGCTGACGTCGATGTTTTTGGGTCGCAACAAACCAGGTGCATCGTGTTTCAGGGGGTGCCTTGGAACGGCAGGACGGCGCACTCCAATAGTACGGCCGGGTACGCGGGCTCTATCATCACCTACGGGGGAGCACAAGCTCCCGATAGTGGAAAACACAACCCATTGCAAGGGACCATTGGATACAGAGTCAACGCCCCTAGGTGAGTCCGAAAATAATTTTTTTGTCCATAAATATTTATTTCTGGGGAAATCTCAATCGTAACAATGGAAAACTATGCCCAAAGTGAAATTTCAAGTCAGTGAAGTTCAGAAAAATATGAGTAATAATAGAAACTTCAAAACATATACTTAGTGACAGTATACGAAATAATTTTAAAGATAACTCCATGTAGGTAATTATTTGGAATTTTCGATTGCAAAGTAAAAAACAATTTTTTAAATGTCTACGTAGTATTTTTGATATCAAGTTGAAGACTCGAATTGTGTATTTAGTAAATTAATTATATTACGAATCGAAAATGGTGAGTAGACAGGTTTCTAATTTGTTATCACTATCAGTATCAGTTACCAAAACTTGACGCTTTGTGTAGGTACTACTTCGTTGCCTTTACTGTTTTTATCTTATCCGGAACAAGTTTGTTTACATTTCAACAAAACGCTGAAACGTGACTCGGCTTACCTGTGCCACCTTATCGTAGTTAACAAGCAATAAAATCAAAAATATACCATTTACGTAAATATCTTAAACTACCTTACGATTCATAATTATATTAAATTAACTGAGAAATACTGTCACTAAACCAATCTAATATCTATAGACAAAGCATTAAAATTTAAATCAACGTTTTTTAATCACGAGCATTAAGTTTCCCCTAATAAACCAAACATAACTTTAAAAGTACACACAAGTGTGACATTGTCGACCGCGCATCGCTGCAATTATAAATGAAATGTGCTCCTCCATTCACACGCACAAACGCTTTAGGGCACCCAGCACTCACACAAGCGCACGTCATTGCACTCACACTAGTGCAGACGCACGCACACATTCACGAAACACTCACACAGGCGCATAATGGGAATGCACGCGGTGACTGCACTTTAGCGCTTACAATAAACACAAATAAACAAAACATTTAAACTAGCAACACCGAGAGCTACTGCATCGAACAGTTAAGAATCATTCCAATAGTATTTTTTCTTTCTAATTTAATACATATTTTCAACAGATACTGTTCTAAATAACAAATAATAGAAGATTGTTTAAATAACCGTTTTTGATCCAAGATTATGAGCTAAATTACAATGTTTAAAAAATTCTGAGCAGGTGTTAAGTCGAAGCGCTCAACGGCTTTGTTTAGTAGTCACCTTTACAAACGACATATTGTTGATGGCAGCCTGCCTTTATACAAAACCAATAAGTAAATAATAATAAAAGTGGGGACCGGCAGCGAGATTGTGTGAACATAACACAGGAAGTCTACTTAACTTCAAGGGTAGGGAAGTTAGGGAAATTAAACTAAAGTTACTCATTAAATTAAATATCAAATCATGAAGTGTTAAGAATGTTAAAAGCGAGCTGTAACATAAAGAGATTTGTAACCGTTAGTAAGTGATCGTGGGAAAAAACGTCAGTTTGAATCGAGCGAGACGTCTGGGGGCGGATGCACTGACACAACATACATTACACCACGTGCGGCATGCCCGAACGGATTCTCAATAGAAACCTTAAATGTTTCTATAATACTTCAGTCAGGAAGTAACTTTTACTTACTCAACGAGTTCTAAAAACGTATTCGTGTGAATCACGTGTTAATCTATTCTATGCTGTTAAATCAGCGATTCCATTCGGTTCAATATCACCGCAGCCAAACAAATTATTATCAGGAGCGTCGTCGTAATAAAGCCCCATATTGACGTGACCGGCCCCACTTACCCTAGGCGACGTAGCCGACCCTTCCCCACTCATTGTACCGTATTTACCCCGGAACGCTCGGCTCCATTTGTAAACCCCCGGAATCCGCTCCTTGAAGCATGAATCATTCTCCGGACCCCGCGTCAATTGATGAGAATGAGATAGTGCTGTAGGTTATTAATATAATCGGAAATTTGAAAGAAAAACGATACTGTTTTGCCACAAAACAGTTTCAAGATTTTTGGTACCCTCCTAATATTTTATTGGTTTTGTTAATTCCTTTAAAAAAATTGTTGGTATAAAATGATACAGGTAATTTTAATCAATATACGAAAAGGTAGCAGCTATTTGAGACATCTAAACTTCATCGATCCCTTAACATTAATGTTAGTTAACGCTTTTTATTATGTCAGTGTGCGCACAAGCCACAATGTGAAGTGGCATTTAAATGGGGGTGACCAACTGTCGTCGAAACACAGGGGTGGAACAAGCCACGGCTTCACGCTACCGCGATAGTAATCTATATGAGACTCACGATTAATGCCTTATTTAACACTTCACTTCAAATAAAATTAAACATCCAGTTATACACGCTTACAAAAATTTATGACAAGCAAAATTTTTTAAGTGTCTTTTGGTACTGCTACAATATCAAAATAAAATGCTAATGCCTGTTTATAACTAGACCTGCAAATTTGAAAGTAGAAGCATGATTCTTAAGCAGTTGAATTCAATACACGATTATCTCTACTGCCAATTAACCAGGAATCCGACACGTCTGCGCACTAATCTAAAATTAACTGCAGCCTATGTATCAAAATACCTACGCGTTACTCGCACATCTCTCAATACTATGCCAAACACCTTCCAGTGTCTCAAAATAGCGACTTGCCTACTCATTCATATTGATTTACTTAGAAGTTTCGTATATTGAAGAACGGGTGTAACGCGCCCACTTATAGATCGTGTCATATCCTCTGCACAAATCACTAGACGTACGATCCTTAGTACCATTTCGAAAATAGTCGTTATGTCTGTGCAGGCGCATTTGCCGAAAAACGTCTTTAACAAAGGTGTTCCGAGAATTGTCCCAAAAAAATGCCTGAGACCAACGTTCGCATTCAACAACCCAAATATTTTGAACAGACCGTAAGTAATTATTCGGATGTGGTACCACTTTTACAAAAAGTGTACCAGGATACAGAACACACAGATTTTTTGTGGACTACACATTTCGGTCGGCAAAAAGAAAAAGGTCCAGACAAAACTATAAAAAGAAGTGCAGGCCGAGCCGAGTTTGCCTAAGGAAGGACCCTTGTAAATCATCTGCAGTGACGATGAATAGAGATGATGTCGAGATGAGCGTTGTTGACTCGGTGTGTTTATTGGTTGTCGACGCTACTAAGTGTCTGTTAAGCTATTTACGAGAATACTTAAAGTTTGTAGGAGTTGCCGCTAAGGCAAGATTTATTAATAATATACAATAAATTTAGGTGACACTTAATTGACATAACAATGTAATCTTAGCTAACAAACTAATTTAAAACAGTTTTTGAATTAAATTGTTATATAAAGGCAGATTTTACTACTCAATTTATTTCGTACGTAATCAGTTACTGTTTGTGAACTACAAGCACACACGTAAATTTATGTATATTCATTAAAATAATTTCATACACGTTCACAAAGGGCCAATATTGTTGCTCCACTACAGATGCTCGCAACAATGGGTAGCCCGTGCGAGTGTTTGTCGTGCATTTGTCGAATGGGAATTATTAGAAAGGGCTCCGGGAAGGCTCGGGAATTCGCCCCAAAAGCAGTTCACATGAATCGTTCTCCCACTCCGGCGCCGTATAAAAAATCAAACACATCCCGAGAGAAACACAGGGGTTACAACGCGTCACTATACGTCCATATTGATTTTTTCTCTCATTGTTAGTAAAATAATAAAATCACGGCGCGTATTAAAAAAAGATCTTGCGGCGATTGAATTTGGGTTGAATATTGAGTCTGAGTTTATTAATAATCGAAGCGTTAACGTGTGGAATGTTCGATTCTGCAAGGCCGCTTGCAATAGAAACTGCTCGTATCGTGAGTGAAATAATATTAACTGGACCGATTTCACATTTAATATGTACACGTGTATCTACTACATCAATTCTACAAGAAGTAATTATTTCTGTTAAAAAGTGCTTACGAACTTCAATATTAATTGTAATCATTTAGCGAAAATTTTATGAAAATCCTTTCAGAAATATCTGCTCTCATATGTAGTGCAAATCAACATTTTTGTTGTTAAGTAGTTAACGTGATTGTGTTGATATTGTTATAGCGGCTATGGGTGCGCCGGCGGTTCGGGCGCGATGAGCGGCGGGGGCGAGAACGCGCAGTTCGGCGCCACCGCCGCAATGGTCGCCGCGGCCACCACGGCCGCGATGCAGGACTCGCAGCCTTTCTCGCAGGTAAAACACTACTCATAATCCTTACTAAAGTACTCTATATACAAATTGCAATTAGTATTGTCCAAAAATGCCATCTTTCACTCAGCTTACGAAGAATTTATAACATTTTGAATAAATTCATATGAAATCATATCCTTCAATTAAGCCACACTCAAAGCAAACCCCAATGAATATTAATCAATTAATCAAAAGGACTTGGGAAGGTATTAAAATGAAACGTGAATTCAGTCACGTATACAATTCTACAGACGTCGTTATTTTAATTTTGCAGATGCAAAACAACATGACTATGGGAAATCCCCAATATGGCGCGATGAACGGCTACGGTCAACAACGCAGCCATAATCCGGCTATGACCGGGATGGGGATGGGAGGTAACGGCGGGATGAACGGAATGACCAGCATGGGGCAGATGGGAAATGCCGCAATGAATGGTATGAACCCCATGGCACAGATGGCCAACATGGGTATGCACGCCAACATGATGCCGTCGCAGATGGGGCCTGGACAAATGAGCAGCTCAGCGAAGATGGGCCCGGGATACCAAAGGCGACATACGCCGTATCCGTCCGGCACCATGCTTATGGGTCAGAGGAAAACACAGTACATGAGTGGGCAGCCCGGCTTTGGGCCGACTCAGTACCCGGCGGGATACGGCGGCAGACCGGGCTTCCAGGGACAATACCCACCGCAGCAACCATTAGGACCTAGCGGTAACTTCGGTGCGGCAATGAGAGGTACTATGAGACAAACAACGCCGCCTTACTCAAACCAGGGGCAGTACTTCAATGGTGGCGTGCCAAGCCAGTTCCCTCAGCACCAGAATAGCAACGCACAGTATGGTGGGCAATACGGCGGACAGTTCGCGCAGGAGGTCGCCATGCGCACTAACATGAGCTATCAGCACAGTCCAGTTCCTGGCAATCCGACGCCGCCGCTAACGCCCGCCAGCAGTATGCCCCCTTACATCAGCCCTAATGGTGATGTGAAACCCCACTTCAACGAGCTCAAACCACCAATGGGCATGCAAAGTAAGGATACTTTAAAAATATTTGTGAAACAAAAAATCTACATGTAAGAAAACAAGACAAGTCCACTAACAGTGCTTATTATTTTCAGATGACGAGCTCCGGTTAACATTCCCCGTAAGAGATGGTATTATATTACCACCATTTAGATTAGAACATAATTTAGCAGTTAGCAATCATGTATTTCAATTAAAACCCACGGTCCATTCGACGTTAATATGGAGGTAAATATTGTAGTAAAGTAATACATAATTAAAGTTAAAGTTAATCGTATCGGGCAAGGATTTTAACATGTTTATTTCTTCGCAGATCGGACCTTGAGTTGCAATTAAAATGCTTCCACCACGAGGATAGGCAGATGAACACAAACTGGCCAGCGAGTGTTCAAGTGTCGGTCAACGCAACTCCATTACAAATAGATAGAGGAGAGAACAAAACATCACACAAACCATTGTACCTGAAAGAAGTGTGCCAGCCAGGCCGCAATACGATACAAATCACTGTCTCAGCCTGCTGCTGTGTAAGTATTTCCTAATGTCTTCTATATTAAACAGGATTAAACCCAAATATTAAGCAGACAGCATTCTATACCATTACATTCTAAAAACGTGGTCAACAAAACTTATGTCCCTCCTTCTTTTTCAGTCACACCTGTTTGTTTTACAATTAGTTCACCGACCGAGCGTACGAAGTGTGCTACAAGGTCTATTAAGAAAGCGCCTATTAACAGCAGACCACTGCATCGCGAAGATCAAGATGAACTTCAACCAGACGCCAACGAATGGTAGCAATGGATCCAACACAGCTAACGATAGGGACAGCGTTGAACAAACAGCTTTAAAAGTATCGTTAAAATGTCCAATCACGTTTAAGAAGATCACGCTACCGGCACGTGGCCACGAGTGCAAACACATACAATGCTTCGATTTAGAGTCGTATTTACAACTGAACTGTGAACGAGGGTCATGGCGGTGTCCGGTTTGCAAGTAAGTGTTGCTCCCGACATTCAATATTATTATATATATACTAGCTGACCCGGCAAACGTTGTTTTGCCATATAAATTATTTCTACTTCGTTCGCGTGGTGTCCTACACCTTACCCTACCCTACCCTTACCCTACTCCTACCCTACTCCTACCCTACTCCTACCCTACTCCTACCCTATTCCTACACTACTCCTGCCCTACTCCTACCCTACTCCTACCCTACTCCTACACTACTCCTACCCTACTCCTAACCTACTCCTACCCTACTGATACACTACTCTTACCCTACTCCTACCCTACTCCTACCCGACTTCTACACTACTCCTACCCTACTCCTACCTTACTCCTACCCTACTTCTACTCTACTCCCATAGATATATTAAATTTTTCTCTGCGTAAGAACCATCCTCGTACTTCAAGGAATATAAAAAAAAAAGAATTAGCGAAATCGGTTCAGCTGTTCTCGAGATTTGCGCTTAGCAACACATTCAGCGATTCATTTTTATGTTATAGATATATTTCCAATCGTAATCATATTTTTGTTTTATAGTAAAAGTGTCTAACAAGATGAATTCTTTACAGTAAACCAGCACAGTTAGAAGGTTTAGAAGTTGACCAATACATGTGGGGTATCCTTAACACGTTGAACAGCTCAGATGTAGACGAAGTCACGATTGACAGTGGTGCTAACTGGAAGGCAACTAAAATCGCCAACAATACTGGCATAAAGGTGAGTATTCGTCACACGACTAATGCATTTTTATTATTTACTAGCTTACCCGGCAAACACTGTCCTGTCCAAACAATAGTTCATACAAAAATCTCATTAAAAAAATAAGTTTTAGTTTTCTCATTTTTACAATTTCCCTAAAATCCTTATTCGGTTTATTACGGACATTTTAAAACAAAAAATAGCCAAATCGGTACAGCCGTTCTCAAGTGATGCGCTTACCAACGAACAGCAATTCATTTTTAGGGTTCCGTATCCAAAGGGTAACAACGGGACCCTATTACTAAGGCTCCACTGACCGTCTGTCCGTCTATCACCAGGCTGTATCTCATGAACCGTGATAGCTAGACAGTTGAAATTTTCACAGAAGATGTATTTCTGTTGCGGCCATAACAAAAAATACTAAAAACAGAATAAAATAAATATTTAATGTGATCTCCCATACAACAAACGTGTTTTTTTCGGCGTTTTTGCCTTGCGGTACGGAACCCTTCGTGTGCGAGTCAGACTCGCAATTGGCCAGTTTTTTTTATTATTTATATCTAAAGATACAAAACGATTATATTCAACTTTGACGTAATTGAAAATGTTTCTAAGACGTGTTCTTACTTTTTGCAGCAAGAAGAAGATAGCAGTGATGGCAGCGTAGGAAAACGCAGTAAAGCAGTATCACCGGGCTCGATGAACATGCCTACAATGAACAACTGGGACATGAACCAAGCACTATCGCCATACCTTCCTCCTGACATGAACACTATAGCCAGCGGCTCAATGATCTCTTCGTACAACCAAAACGGCCAGAACAGAAATTCAAGTTCGAACAATCAGAATTACGACTTTGGAATGAACAATGGGCCTGGCAGTAACGAGTACGCTGGAAATGGACCTCTTTCGCATTTGAATGACAGCGTCAATTCATTAGATCCTCTCAACGCGATGGAGAAGAGCCTTAACGATCAGGTAAACAAATATTACGTGTATATCAAATGTACATAGATAAGTGGACATTTTGAAACTCAGATTCGATCACACTGTAACCGATTGTACAAAAGTGTATTATTTATTATCTTAGCGTATTGTTTTATATCTTTGACACAAATAAAGTAAAACGTTTCTAGTACTTAGAAACTATTTTCTTACGGAATGGTTATTTTTTTAACGACTAGAGATTTGGGTCCAACTTGTGCTTATAGAATAAAATCTACCCTTTTATTAATATTTGCTGTGATAAGTTATGACAAGCCATAACATTTATGAGTAAGAGAAGTGTTCATATACCTGCCAATGCACCAGAACTTGTAGCTTAACGTCCACGTATTGTCTAGATGCCGCACACACCGCATACGCCGCACACGCCGGGCTCGGCGCACACCCCGGGCGGCGGCGGCGCGCACACGCCGGGCTCGTCGCACACGCCGGGCCCGCCCTCCGTGGACCACCACTCGCTTACCGATGTCGACATACCCGCCGACCTCAACTTTGATCCCGCCGCCGTCATAGATGGAGAAGGGACAGATAATCTCAATGTGAGTACTTTATCTTATTTGATACCGATACCGTAAGTTCGGGGTTCCAAAACTAGAGACATTACATTAACCCTTTTTTAACTGGTATCAATGGGCTTACATCGGCATTAATACATGCAGGCAATAGGACATAGAGATAAGCAATACGACATTAAATTAATAATTATACTGGCTTGATTTTAGCACATTGTCGACTCATGGGATCTACATAAACAGGGTGTATCAGAAAGGTGTGTTCAAATTTAAGGGTGTGGCACAGACCGTCAAACTGAACAATTTTCTCGGTTCTCCATGAAACCAACATCGTAATCGCAAAAAAATAATCACCCCATACATTTGGGTCGGGCAGGTAGGTATTGAAGTTTAGAATGGGAAAATTATTCTAGGTACCTTGCTGGGCGTATTCGCATGCGCTTTATTTCAAACTACAGCAAATAAACAAATATTTAGTTAGGATGAAATACTTTCAAGCAAACGTTATTAAGAAGCAGCCAACACCAGTAAAAGCGAGCCAAGCCTGACTGTCATTTTCTTATTCCAGTTATTGCCGGAGACAAGTGTGGACCCGATGGAGCTGCTGTCGTACTTAGACGCACCTGCGCTTGGTGAGCTATTAGCGACGCCGCCGTCGTCGTCGTCGTCGGCGGGCAGCCACCCACCGCGTGCGCCTTCCTCCGACGACCTCCTGGCACTGTTCGAGTGAACACACGGTGACCTGCTGAGAAGTACGTAGACGGGATTACGAACAGGATTGTCAATTAAAACCACCACTAGGAAACTGAAGATCTCGAATTGTACTTAAAACAAGATACTCTATTTCGCTCGTTTCATGGTTTATCCCGTTATTATCATAGAGCGGAGAAAATACTTGCTAACTTCTATAACCGTCTACGTAACTCGCTGTTACACTGAGAGATTTATTCGTATGAAAGTCAAACTAGGCGTTTGTTCAACTCGCAATGAAGCCAGAAGCCCGATATTGTGATATTAGATTTTAGTTCCTTCTCCACGTGTCGCTGGGTTGAATATCGCAGAGCGTTCGAACAGTAGATGTTTTCAGAATCTCTGCCACCTTGTAAAGGTGTAATCGTCTAGTAGGAGTTCCGATCACGCTGTCGTGTTGGACACAGCGACACACCGAGGCATCGATTGTTGAAACAATGGTGTTGGAGAACATTTATTAGGTATATAAGTAAAGTATTGGAGGCAAACGGCCATAGACACTGCGGTGTTGTGCATGTATAGTTCCTCGCACCGCCGCACACACGGTGGCGCTACTGAGCTCCTTTAATATTCTAAACTCTAGCATAAACTGTAACACAAATTTTCATTAATAATTCAACTTCTTATTCGATATAACTGTAATCGATTAGAGTTTTTTGATTTGTGTCCATAATTTGTGAATAGTTTACCAGGTGTAAATAATAAAGAGGAGTTATTTTTATTTGTGCTAGTTGTTTTGTGTACTGTGGGCGGGACCGGGCGGCTCCTTGTACGTATAGGCTATCCGAGCGCGGTCGGCCCGTCCGGAGGCATTGTGAATCTTATAGTTCCTATTGGATGCGAGCGAACTATAATGTTCAATTGCCATTTACTGTAAACATATTCCTTCAAGTTTTCGCATATTCTGCATTTTTAAATGGTAAGATATGATAGGATTCGTGAGTATAACGCTACTCGCTTTTGGGTGATATATTCTAAATGAGTTGTTTGAAATCAACAAATAAATGGTAACAAATTAGTTACAAAAGTATATTGTAAATGTGAGTGCAAAAATGAACTCTGTTAAATTATTTTGCGTTATGTGAATCGAAGAATGATAGAAATATATTTTAATTTCTATATAAATAGTAATGAACTGTATTATTTGTAAATATGAATCTAGATAAGAATATTATATTACCTAGTTATATATAGGAGAAGAACATGGCAGATACTTATATGACGGCCAGTTTAGTATAGTATTACTAAATTAAAGAAAAAATCTACACATGGTTTTACATGTACATACAAAATTACCATACCTATTATACAAGTCTATGCGTTTGGAGCCCAGTACAGTAAGCTAACAACGTCCTATCAACTGTTGAGTCTCTTCATACTTCAAATATTTAAATTTCTCTGAAAAACTGCAACTTTTGGAACTACTTCATAATCTTTTGAATTTATTTCAACATTTATTATCATATCATTGAACTAGTCCCTTCGTATTGCATTGATTTTGTACGAAACAAAGTTCCTCTTACTTGAGTAATATTGAAATTAAGTATAATTATTTTTTCAATAAATTAGTGTCTCTGGCACAATACATCTTGAATTTCATTCAATATTTAAATATATTCACATTATAACATAAGTTTTAAGTTGATAGTAGGTACTGTATTTGTGCTCTAACACGATTCTCTATTTACAAGTGCAAACCGCCAATATAAACATTAATAGAAAAATGTGTTACATCCATGCTCATCTTAATTTTGTTTCGTTTTGCCCACCTCAGATAAACATAGAAGCAATAATAATGAAGTGCTGATAAAATAAATTTTATTTAAAATAGTTGAATATTTTAAAGTATATAAGTATACACTAAATAGGAATTAAATTGCGATGAGCATCGAATTGACAAAATCTTATTTCACGTATTTTCAAATGTTTGGTTCCAATTTTGATGTTTCGAGTAACGTTGCGCAAGCAAAATTATATTTGTTGTAACTTATTTTTTTTTTTTAATCTATATATTTAGAGTAACGCGCAGCGCAAATTGTCAACAAAATTTTGTTTCTAAATGGAATTAAGTTCCCATAAAATATGACAGTCATGACACCATAATTCATTTTAGATGTTGTAAAATTTTCAAACATAACTTACGGTTAATAACAGCTTAGAAAAATATCTCTTACTTAGAAAATGTATGTAAAACTGACGATTCTTTCACTATCTTATGTAAATTGATGATTTGCGCATCTTTACTTCATGCTATGAATATGGACGCCTCTTTAGAGTTAGTCAAACTATTACGAAAAAACAATAAAATTAGTATTATACAAAGCCGTGGTCAATTATTCAAACAAGTTAGAAATAATTTACGAATTGTTGTCAAGTTTTTTTTGTCGTCCGATCGTGGTTGATTGATTGTGTGTCTAGTTGATCACAGCTTTAGCATAAATTACATAATTTTAAGGGACCTTCAATTCCAGTTAGCTAGATCTATTTATTGTAGTGAATATTGCTGTTGGATGGATCATCGCGACGATTTTTGTGTGACCAAATAGTAATTTTTTACATGTTTACCTATTTTAGGTAATTTAAAAGTAATGAATTTGTTTATATAAAAATTAAAAATATCACAAAAAATTTATAGCATATCACATTAAAAAAATAACAAAAATCGAATCGAATGATTCATCCAAGTGAGTAAATGATTACAATATTATATATTTTGTTGAATATTATAATGAACTGCTGTGAAGTAGATTTTGTGCTCGTACAAATTTAAGCAGCATTTGGAAATAAGTGAAAAAGAATTCGAAATAAGGTAACATGCGACCCATGACTCAGAAGTTAATAATGCAAGCCAAACTGTACTGTAGCGTATTTAACATTTGAACATAATGTGAAAAGTTTAGCAATCAGGTTGGTACCCACTAAATTCATTTCGAAATGTGTAAAATGAAAAAACATAACATTTTTATGTTATTGAAAATAAAATAAATCTAAAAATTATAATGTGTGACTTTTATTTAATTCTTCCTATTCCGATCGTCATAATTATAACTTTTGATGACAATGCTCAAAGCAACGAGATGACTAAATATAACGTAAGATAATTATACCTTTTAAAAGTTTTTGAACAAAGCACAATCAAGAAAATAAAAAACATACATTGCAGTTTACTTCACTCTTTCATTTATTTACTTTAAAAGAAATAGTGACAGCAATCAGCATAAGTAATGGGTAGGCTAAGAAAAAGTCTCGACATGCCAATGTCACTGCTTCTAAAGCCTCCTCTACACGTCGACAGATTCATCAGCAGATGGCCATCTGCGAATGCCTCCGCCGACGTGTAGACGGGGGGGGGGGGGGGGGGGGTAATTTGCTAGTCTGTTGACGTCGGCAGAGGCATCTGTCACCAATCCGTTTGGTTTTTGTGGCACGAGTTTACAACCCAAGCGCCCGGCGTGCGTCCACACGTCTGACGATGCATCAGAATGATCGTAGTCGTGAATGAGAGTGCACGCGTGCTTGCAGTTTTTTTTCTCGTTTACCTATTAATCTCGTTCGCTGAAATGGCTAATATGGGCACAGACTAAACATTTCAATTCCTTGAGTTGTATCAAAGAGAAAACTGCATTTTTATATTTTTGCACATTTTAATTTTTGTAGTACTTAATTTTCGAATTCCACAATCCGAAAAATAAGTACTACAAAAATAAAAATGTTGTAAGTGTAGACATATACAATTAATTAAAATAATTTAATTAATAATTATTTCAATTAATTGATTGTGTTGAGGCTACTGTAAATTGGATCTTGTAATTGCAAATGCATTCATCTAAGAGAGTCAAAGTAGGTAATTTTTATTTCGGTTGGAATTAAAACTTAAATACCTACATGACGTACTATGCACACTCAAAAGTTTACTAATTAAATAAATATCTGCCGCAGCTACGGTCTCAACATCCATTTTTTTACTGAACGACCAACAGACGCGTGGTCGGCTTGTGGTGATCCATCTGCTGATGCATTTGTCGACGACTGCGCACGCGTCTGCCCACGTATAAAGGAGGCATTAGAGAATTTTCTTCCCAGTAACAGCAAGCAGGTAGGAAAGCCATGTTCGCAAGTCCATACACACGCATACAATATTATAGCTGACTAATCAATTTAGACCAACGAACGGGCATCAGAAAAGACCAGATAAACCTGTTTAGTGTTCAAAATGATGCCTAATTATAAAATTTTACAAGGTGGAATGTTTTGAGAAATCAAACCATTACACTGTTGTGTTCGCAAGAAGTCAAACCAGTATGTGGGCTATTTATAAACGAAAATAAAACTAAACCCGAAGGATACCTCACAGTGCTTTATTAAAGCTCCTCCAGTTTTGTATACGTAGCTGCCTAAGTTATCGATGTTGCCATACGCGTAAACCAAAAGTGCTCGAAGACTTCAAAAAAACCTTAAGATTTAAAAATAAAATTGTACAGACGCCAGCACATCAAGCTACTACAGTCTGTCAAATTTATTTAATAGATTTACAACTTTATCGCTAAAGCATAAGGTTCAAATTTGATTAGGAAAATTTGACAGTTTCGGGTAGCTTGATGTGCTGGCGTCTGTACGGTCACCTGCAAAAGTGCATGGATACCCTAATGGCTATTTTCCTGTGAACGTGGTGGCGCCTAACACCAAATACTTGGGCGGAAATATAAAATTGTTTGCGTTTATCCCAGACGCAGGGAGCTGGTTCAATTAAATAGTGGACTGTATAATGCGGGGGTGAAAAGTACGTGGGTAGGTCTGACCTTGCAAAATACGACACGAATTAGGAAGACGAAAATAGTACATGGACAAAGGAATTTGGCGGGAAAATGCAACACCACTGACCTGTAGATTCACCATCAATCCTCCACGTCGGCCGGCAGAAGGTTCGACTTGGCTGGATCAGAGCAGCACACTAGAGGTCGCACAGATGCCTTTCACAGCATATTCACGCACTTTTCGTAGTGTTCCAGATAATAGTTCGTAAATGCTTCGCAACAGTTCGCAACCGTAAATTGGCAATTAATTAACAAGGGAGCATGTCATAGACCACTGCTCACGCGGGCGGCAACGCGGCAAGAGACGAGCGATTTCTCACACTGTCACCGTTCATGGTGACAAGGACAGCGATAGTCCGGGGTTGCATGTGGGAAATGGATAGAACACGATAGGATAGTGACGCATTTTGCAAGTCATATTAACTTCTACCCTATAATAAAAATAATAAACTAATACGAAATCCAACAGAACGTTTGAGTTCAAGTTTTCTAAAATAAACTAGATGGCGTCGGTTTCTTCACAACTGTGACTAATTTACGAAACGTAAGTAAGCAGTTGGGAAGAAACGTATTGAGAAAGGAGTTACACAGCTAATATATTTATCTAACTATTACATTACATTTGCTAGCATCATCATTCTCCTGCCCTTATCCCAATTTATTTGGGGTCGGCGCAACATGTCTTTTTCTTCCATACTTCTCTATTAGTCGTCATCTCGGTAGTCACCCCCTTTCTAACCATATCATCATTCACACATTCCATCCATCGTTTCTTTGGTCTTCCCCTACTCTTATAGCCATCGACATCCATACTCAAAACTCTCCTCACGACATTTTCCTCATTTCTACGTAACACATGCCCATACCATGACAACCGATTCCCACGCAACTTTTCAGTTACCGGTGCCACTTTCAAACTTCCTCTTATGTACGCATTTCTTATTCTATCCATTCGTGTAACACCACACATTCCTCTTAACATTCTCATCTCTGCTGCATGCAATTGCCTTTCATTCATCCCTTTTGTGGCCCAACATTCTGATCCATACAAGACAGCAGGTCTAATCATGGTTTTATATATCTTCCCCTTAAGTTTAAGGGGAATGCGGGAGTCGCAGATTGTTCCCGTGACCTGCCGCCATTTCATCCATCCAGTGTTAATTCTGTGCTTAACCGTCCGATCTACTTCGCCATCGCTTTGCACGAGTGAACCGAGATACCGAAAGTCGGAACAGACTGGGAGAAGTGCACCATCAAGTGCTATAGCTCCAGAACTGGAGAGACCGCCGAAATCGCAGAACATATATTCGGTCTTGGTTCTGCTGATTTTCAAGCCAACATTCTCCAGCTTCTGTTGCCATTTCTCCAATCTGCTCTGGATCTCAGGTCCATCTTCACCGACAAGGACAATGTCATCGGCAAACAACATGCACCAGGGTGCCTCCTCCTGGATTTCCGACGTAAGAGCGTCCATAATCAACAGGAAGAGGTAAGGACTTAAAGCCGATCCCTGGTGCAAGCCTACAGCCACACTGAACTCGTCGGTAATGCCGGCAGCCGACCGCACGTAGGTACGAGATTGACTGTACATAGCACGAATTAACTCTACATACTTCCCGGGCAAACCTTTCTCTTTCAAGGCCCACCACAGCGCATCCCGAGGTACCCTGTCATACGCTTTCTCCAGATCAATGAACACCATGTGCAAGTTCTTGTATGCACGCCTGTACTTCTCGCACATCTGGCGGAGTGCAAAAGTGGCGTCCATTGTTCCTCGACCTGGCATAAACCCAAACTGGTTTGGGGTAATCTCACTCTCCTCTCGCAATCTTTTCTCTATTACTTTCTCCCATACCTTCATACTATGTGACATGAGCTTTATCCCTCGATAGTTGTTGCAGTCCTGTACATCACCTTTGTTCTTGAAGATGGGCACTAGCGAACTATTGCACCATTCTTGTGGGATCCCTCCTTCATGCAACAACTTATTGAAGAATAAAGTCAGCCACATACATCCATCTTCTTTTAAACACTTCCATACTTCTACTGGTATGTCATCTGGGCCCATAGCCTTTCCATTTTTCATACCTTGGACTGCCTTTCTTACTTCATCCATACTAATTTCTCTCACCAAACCCATATTTACTTGTACCTTTTTGAGCACACCGTTCCATTTATTCTCTTCGTTCATCAGTTTTTCAAAATAAACCTTCCATCGTTCTTTAATTTCGTCATCTTTGGACAGAACCTTACCAGCGTCGTCTTTCATACATTTAATGTGAATTATATCTCTCGTTCTTCTTTCTCTTGCTTTTGTTATCCGATAGAGCTCCTTCTGGCCTCTAGGGCTGTCCAGTGAGTCATACAACTTCTCCTGCGCCTTAGCTCTCGAAACTGCTACCGCCTTTTTTGCCTTTCTATTCCATTCTTTATAAATCATCTTCTTATCTTCTTTCAAACTATCATTCCCGTTTTCTACACCCTGCCATTCTTTAAACGCAATTTTCTTTTCTTTAAGCATCTTTTGCACGTCTTCATTCCACCACCATGTATCCTTTTCTATCATACCTTTCCCTTTCGATTCTCCAAACACATCTTTTGCTACTCTCCTTATACAATCTGCCATCTCTTTCCAACATTCATTCACAGATTTTCCTTCCATATCCTTCATCTCAATAATTTTATCTACCACTTGACTCTTAAACATACTGGCACATTCCTCGTTTTCTATCATACGCCATCTAGTTTTGGGCGGGGGCCGTTCCTTGTTCCTACTGGACGAGACACTGACTTTTACCTCCATTATCATCAGTCTATGTTGTGAGACTAGGTCTTCACCTGGGAGCACTTTACAATTTTTGACACTTTTAAGGCTGTTTCGTCTTACTAGGAAGTAGTCGATTTGTGTCGCGTGGCGGCCACTTTTATAACTTATTAGATGCTCGTTTCGTTTTTCAAACCACGTGTTTGTAATTGCCAGGTCGAAGGCCGTGGCAGCTTGCAGCAGTGCCTCGCCATCAGTGTTACGGTCTCCGTATCCCCAACCGCCATGCACTCTTTCATACCCATCCTTCTGTCTTCCTACATGCCCATTAAAATCACCCCCTACATACACTTCTTCACTATCTTGCACATCCATCATCAAACAATCGAAGTCCTTCCAGAACTTCTCTTTTACACTATCCTCACACCCTGATTGGGGTGCGTACACACTAACTATATTAACTACCAAACTCTCCACAATCACTTTAACAGCTATCACTCTATCACTCACTCTTTTAACATCCACCACACCACCACAGCATATAAAAAAATAATAAAATAATAAAAGAAACCGATAGGAATAATTAAGTACGCGCAGTGGCGCCCTCATCGTTTGTTTAGTTATTTCTTACTTACTACTAATAAATTGATATTCAATTTTAACATAGTAGGTTAATAGTTAGGAACAATTTTTTTTAAAGTTAATATTAATTATAAATTGTTTGAATGTTTGAAGAGACAAAAAGAAACTACAAAAATATTTTTTGTCATAAAAAGCAAAGCAACGCCATCTAGTAACAGTATAATGAAATTTTGTTAGTCGTTAACTGGTTTTACGCTAGATGGCCTCATTTCTCGCTTCACACGATTATATTTCTGAACTATCCATGCACTTTTGCAGCCCTACTGTACATATATTTCCCGAACATTTTAAATGATTTTCCAAATTTAGTTTTAACTCCGACTTTATCACTGTGCGTAACACTTTCATGTACCTATATCCTAAACAAGAAATGCTACTGGACCTTTAATAGGCTACAGACGCTACAGGTCCTGGTTACTAGAACTGAGGTGAACTCAAGGTGAATCTTGCGATAAATCGGTCAGTCTAAAACTAAAATATAAATCTAATTAATCTATCCATATAATCAATAAAAATATATCAAATTATAATTATACAGGGTTATTGGTAAAACATTAACAACCTCTTAAGAGGCCCTTGTACTTATTATTATGAACAACTTTTACTATAAAACTTTTACTTAAACTTTTAAACTGTTCCCTACATTTATGTTCGTATAAATCGTCAAAATGTAGGGAACAGCTGATTTTTATTTCGCGATTTCAGGTTTGGTCCCATAGTAAGAGTTGCTAATAGTGATGAGTACAATGACCTCAATGAGGTACAATGAGTACAATGAGGTTGTTAAGGTTTTACCAATAACCCTGTATATCATATAAACTCAAACTCAAAGCATTTATTTCAATTAAACCTTGTACAGGCACTTTTGAATTGTCAAAATTAAATAGTCTGTCAGTTAGTCAGAAAGTTGAAGCTAGTTGCCCATTCCAAAACGTAGATCTCTATGGAGAAGAACGGGCAAGAAACTCCATGGACACTCTTTTAAATCAAGTTATTACAAAATCCTGGGTACATTATTCTTGTTGCTTCTATATGTGAGAACAATGTAAAAAAAAAGACAAATGAAGAAACAATTCAAAATATAAGATTAAAAATAAGCCTTGGCAGTTAAGAGATGACCAGTCTCAACCGACGGCACCCGTTCACGAACATGACGCGTGGATCAGCACCATCCAGCTCAACCATTTTGTAGGGAACCGAATAATCCAACACACGCGCCACCATCGGTGAGACATTTAAGTGAGCATGACACGTTCTCAACTGCCATGCTCTTTCAAGTCAACAAAAAAAAATCATAATAAACGGAAACATGGTTCTTACATTTACAAAATTAAAAAAAAATGCTTCTAAATTATACAAAACTATAGTTTGCAATTTATTTAAGATGTTAATATAATTTACTACCAAACAGAAAGAGGTATCAAATATTGCAGTATTCAACAATTAAAACTGGATTGAACAAAATAAAAAAGTTATGTTCGTAATGTAAGAAAAATTGAAAAAGAAAAAGGGAAGCACCTCTTCCAAATATTGAAATTTTAACTAGTGAGCCCAAGCGCCTGTGGAGCAGGACCAGCATTAAGCCAAGCATTTTTATCTACGATATAATCATCCAACTTGTAATATGCTTGTCTACATAGTGTGCGTTTAATGCATGTTTTAAATTTCTTCTCATTTAATTGAAGAATATCGAATGGTATTTTATTATAACATTTTACACAGTAACCCATAAAAGAAGTTTTTACTTTAGACAATCTGAAACGCATCTAATTTGTCCCTATTTCTAGTGTTAAAATTATGCCTGTCACTTATCTTACTAAAAAGATGTAGATTTTTTCGAACGTACATAATGTTTTCATATATATAGTGACAAGGAACCGTCATGATGTTAATTTCTTTAATCAGTTCTCGTAGAGAATCGCGTCTGCTGAGCTTGTAGATGGCTCTAACAGCCCTCTTTTGCAGAATGAAGATAGAATCAATATCTGCAGCCCGTCCCCACAACAAAATACCGTAAGACATGATGCTATGAAAGTAACTAAAATAGACCAGTCTCGCGGTATCCACGTCTGCTAATTGGCGAATTTTCCAAACAGCAGCAGGCTCTAACAGCCCTCTTTTGCAGAATGAAGATAGAATCAATATCTGCAGCCCGTCCCCACAACAAAATACCGTAAGACATGATGCTATGAAAGTAACTAAAATAGACCAGTCTCGCGGTATCCACGTCTGCTAATTGGCGAATTTTCCAAACAGCAGCAGGCTCTAACAGCCCTCTTTTGCAGAATGAAGATAGAATCAATATCTGCAGCCCCTCCCCACAACAAAATACCGTAAGACATGATGCTATGAAAGTAACTAAAATAGACCAGTCTCGCGGTATCCACGTCTGTTAATTGGCGAATTTTCCAAACGGCGTAAGCGGCCGAACTGAGCCGCCCTGCAAGTGATGTTAAGTGCGGACCCCACTGTAGCTTTGAGTCAAGCGCGATCCCCAGAAAAACCGTATTTTCGACGAATTCAAGTGTCTCCCTATTCAATACAACATGACATTCAATTCAAACTAAATGCATTAGATTCGCTTTACCGAATGTTAGAAGTAATGAATGTCATGTTGTATTGAATAGGGAGACACTTGAATTCTTAATCATCTTAATTGAAATCTTAATTATCTAAATAAATGATAAAGATCATAAAAATAAATTTCCGAAATTTTTACAGGAAGGTACGAATTTCACGCGGATGAAGTCGCGGGTAGAATCTAGTATATTATACTAGCTTCTGCCGCGACTTCGTCTGCGTGAAATTTCACCCTCCCCATTCACCCTCATGGAGGTGGAATTCGAAAAACCCTTACTTAGTAGATACATATTTCTCACAAAAAACAGGGTGTGTTCTCCAATCATGTCTCTAGGACCAGCGGTTTAGGCAGTGCGTTGATATATCAGTCAGTCAGGACTTTTAATTTTATATAATATGTACTATATATCGTTTGACATATAGATGATGAGTAGGTAAGTACCATCAAGTCTCCACTACTGGATGCCTGAAGATTGACAGCAGCCGCGCCAACGAGGCTGGCCTGCAAAGCAATGATGACTTAGACGGAGTCCAAACCAAAGCCGCACAACCAGTGGCGTACCTATAGGGTGGCATTGGGACAAAATGCTACGAACCCCCAGCCAGAGGCACCCCCGGCCCGAGAGGGCCATGAGCACAGGAGGATACTAACATAAGTTTATAAACGCAAATTTTTTTGAAAATGTGCAACAAAGGACATCATCGTCAAAAAAGTGAAGTTAAAACGCCCATTTGCACACAACACAAGACAAGACAACAAGATTTGATGACAAGAGGAACACAGATGGCAATGCGACGTAGACACCGCGTTTCGTTTTAAAAGGGATCATATCCACTGATGAGAACTGGACACTATTTAAAGCTGCAAGGAATAGATGTAATCAGGCGATATACTACGCTATCACCCGTGTTATAATCATAACTATTCTGGATCATCTGCTACCCACGATTACTCACATTGTAAAAGAAATCCCTATACACCGGAATATTCCCTTCCCTGTAGCTCTACGCCTATGTTCATCCACTACCTAAGGTTTCTAAATCCTCTCTTCCTACCCACTTCCATCCTATTTATACCCTTCCCTTCCCATCCAAAGTGCTCCAGGCCTGCGTCCACAAACAATTCTCAAATTTTCTTCCTCGTAACTCACTCATAGGGATGAGGGCTACTCTTCAATCTGAGTTCAGGCCCATGCACACTACTGTTTCCGTCCTCCTTAAAGTTACTGGCGATATAAGGGCAGGACTGGAAGACACCAAAGTTAATGCACTAGTGTTGGTCGATTTCTCGAATGTTTAATACCGTCAGTCGCGACAACCTGTTAGCCATTGTGGCCTATGTTATGATCTCTCCCTAGGCAATGGAATGGATTTCCTCTTACCTACAGAAACGACAGCAGTCCGTTCATGTCGGGGATTCTTCATCATGCTAGTGTGATTTGGAAACTAGCATTCCTAAACACATTACTCTTTCTCCTCTTCTGTTTTAAATTTTTATTAATCTTATAACTTCCGAACCTCGAGTGTGCATATCATCTGTATGCAGATGATTTGCAATTATACTGTCAAGGGAGGGTTGAAGAAGGTCGACAAATTAATGGACTTGATAGTCATAAAAACCTGGTGTGATAGATTTGAGGTTGCAGTAAACCCTAATAATTGTTGTTTTCAATCTGCGTAAATATGATCATCTGAAGGTCAATTCTCGTAATTTAAATTGTTCAAAATCTAGTCGCAGTCTCAACTCGGCGCCAGACAAATGTCAAAAATGTAAAAAATGTAGGAAAATTAAAAGTATTTTTGACAGATTGAGACTGAGATCTGTGAACGTTCTTAAAATTACGTGAATGAGAGGTTTTTCTTTTCAGTATTTAAAAAAAAAATAGTTCCAAAGAACCCTGAAGATGGCGTTGAACTGGCTATGTTACTAGATGCCAAAGTCAAAACGCTTGGAAAAAAAACATTGCGTCACGTCATATACGCTCGTTGAGTGACAGTTTCGTTTGCTTTCGTTTTACGATCTCAAAATTACATCCAAGTGAATTAATAAAAAAATTATATAACTTCCGTTCCTTGCAGTAACTTACCAAGTTCAGCGCCATCTATCCAGCGACTAGGGAAGCGTTAAAAAAAAAAGAAAAAGAAAATCCCTCATTGCCCCTCTGATCTCTGCGCATCGGTCGCTTCTAATGCGCCATACGCCAGAGCAGTGAGCAAAGGGCGTTGACCACCTGGTTTTCATTTCTTGACTTTCCCATTTCTCTTAGTTATCTAGAGCCCTATTTAGCTACTTTCGCCTTCTTTAATGAAATCAGGATGGCAACCAACCGATTATCCTTTAAACTAAAAGTTCACGAGTACATTCGTAAAAAGCTGACTGTATCATCACAACGTTAATGTTTTCCCATTGTTTGTGTAATTTTTTGGAAAGGACGTCATGCTCGGCAGTAGCGCTTGCGACCACTATACCAACGAAGCAGTCAGGTGTTAAATTTTGTAGGGGAAAATATGAAATCTACGCGGATGAAGTCGCGGGAGAAGTGCTAGTAAGAAAAAAAACTATAACGTTGGTTGAGCTTCTTTACATTGAGAGAGGGCCCCATCCCTTGAATTTGCCACGGTTACGCCACTGCGCGCATCTAAAACGTTCGACCAGTAGAAGAACGGTATGAACAAATAAAGACTAAAGTGTGTGCACAGATTTCAATATATTACAAAATATCGTTAGGTATACTACTAAAAGGACCTTACTGGTATGTCAAAACTAAGAACCTGTAAATGAGCGGTCCCCACCACTTACTAGTTACTACCCGATTATTACTACATGTGATGCTACTCGATTGATGGTAGTGTTATTAAGCTGGCAACACCGCACACTCGCACGCGCAGCGAAGCCTTCTCGCACGCACGCACACCAATGGATCTCATGTAAACACGTGCCCTACAGCGCAGACAGTCGATTAGTCGACGGGTCCGCGGCAGGTATCGCGCCCCGTCCTTCCGGTTCAACGATAAAACGATCGAACGAACGCCATCGTCAAACGAACTATATTGTATTCTAAGCACAACGAACAACGAGACAGTTTTTAAACATTAGCAGTGCGGTAGAGTGCGCGCGGTTTTGAAACAGCCGAGGTATGCGTTCGTAAACTTCTCCAAAGTGCATAGCGGTATCGCGGAACCAGATTTTAAGTCCTCAATGTATTGAAAGTAGCTTTTCTGTTGTTTGTTTAGTCGACCTATTCCTGTGTTTTGTATTGAATATCAAGACTGCAAGCAGTGCCTGACTTATACACTAAAGGTAAGGCTAACTTATTCATGTGTAATATAAATAATGTGATAAAACTAAGATAGAAATGATTGATAAGTTATGTACAGCTGCAATGCATTCCAACACGTTTATTATATTTTCATTCATGTTGACTAACATTGGTTGTTAATATTAGCCATAATTAAGAAGTGATACAAAGACGCTGGTATAAAGAACGATTGACATTTTCATATAAGATAAATATTTTCCTCATACAGTACAAGAGTTTTTAACAACGCTTGCTACTTCGTTCTTTGTGCTCACAACATTTTAATGAAGACAACTGCGACGTATATTATTCGGAGAATCTTATCTTGTTTTGAAGTCTTTTTGGACCATTTTGGTAGCGTAAGGGTCGGGTTAGTTTATCCGCAGGTAGATGTCTCATTTTCGGCGAACCTGGATTATAAAACGACAACATTGCAAAGTCTGCCCCTATAATATTTTTTTAATATTTTAACACAAATACAGATTTGTTTATAGCAACTCATATTGCTTTAAGTAAGTATATAAATACCAAATCTAAGTTTTCTTTTCCTTAGTAGATAGTGTTTATATTATAGTTGACAAATGTTTACATTCTAGTCGCCGAATACTAGGTATAAGCTATTTAACATTAGCAAAATTATGACTAAATAGTTCTATCACATTTATTACAAATTATTATGAATAAAATTATAAACGTCGACACATCATTATCACACGTAGAACTGTTCATGCCTTTTCTAATGTGAACTGGCCTAGTTCGGCTGTACAAAATATTATCATGAAAATAAAATAACTTAAAAAAAATTACTGCAGCCAAGATGTTAAGCAATCAAATGTTTGTATACATGAATTTTACTGAGTTACCCACGTCACAAGCCGGCGGCATAGTAGGTCCCTACCGTCCGTCCGTCCGTCCTTTTCTTATTTTATAAACAACGTTATCATTGGAGCCTTCAGGCGTATCATGTTCAACAAATCAATAACCTTCATCTTCAAGAATAAATCGAAGCAGACAAAGACTTGCACTTGGCGAACAATGGCGACATTACACATGTAGGTACTCTATGTACTTATTTAGACGCCAACCGTCTACTTACGGTATTATGATTTATGAGTATCTTGATTCACACAAGATGCCTATAAGTATTACCGTTAGATACATCGCTATTTACTATACGATTGGATTTTCTTGAAATCACAAATGCAGCTATCAAGTAGTGACTTCAGACTGATGACCCATAATAAGAATATATTTATACCGATTTAAAGGCATAGTCGTAAAGAAATGTTTGGCAAAATCTGTTTTCGGAAATTGCTTCAATGAAATTGATTTTGAGTACCTCTTGGCAGATATACCCAGCACCATGATCGCGTGAACTCATGACCTCTAAAACTATTGCCTTTTACACTTTCATAGTCTTCTTCGTGCTTGGGAACGATTAATATTAATTTAATGATAGGGAAAATATCTATACAAACTTGTGCTCAATGTTCTAGGTCAATATTACCAAATCGTGTTTTAAATGGCTTTTATGCACCAAGATATATTCTTGCATCTTTAATTTTGAGGTAAATTAGTCATTCTCAGAACAAACCAAATATTTTGAACAAAATAAATATTAAATAAACTCTGTAATAAGATCTGAATACAGAAATAAACAGGTGACTTCCTGTTTTTTTTTTTTCATTTTATTAAAGGCAACATAAACTCAACCTGCCGAACAGGTGCCCACAAAAATCACCAATAGCAATCAAGCAGTAAAACTTTTTGAAAAACTTTTTTAGCCTTCTAATCACTTGGATTCTCCAACAAATATGTTCTATGAGCTGGCATCGCAGTTGGAACTTGAAGGATAATGAGCAATCAACACGCATACAACACGATGCTATATGGATATCGATATATCTGCGATGACCACAGACATCGTAGGTATATTAGTCATGGAAGACCATTTACTGGACTTTGGAATCGATGCATTTTAATAATGGAAGTGAAAAAGCTGGTAGATTCCGTGTATGGATATGGTATAGGCGTCATCGCACTGCTAAAGCTCACATAAGTATACTTGAGTTTATGCGGGTTAAACTTTATAAAAGCCTACTTGCCTGCACCGACAACCCAAGACAGAATAACTAGGCGCAGAAAAGTGAGGAGACCCGACCCCAAATAAAGGGACCAGGAAGAAGATGAAGAAGAAGATAATTATGATAGAACCCTCGGGCCATGAATCTCGAAACGGCTAGTTGACACTTCCCGTGACCCAAGCAAAGGCTGGCTTTTGCTTTGGCAAGAGGCTAAGCGTTACTATACAACGCGCAACGTGGCAATGCCGCAAGTCTCTTGGGTACATTAACAGTCGACAGCAATGCGCATGAATTTAGCGGATAATTATGTTATTTTAATTAATTCATTAGGTAGATATGTTATGTTGTTATTTACGTACATATTATTTTAATTCTGATTGTATTATGATTCATTCAGAACTATACTAAAGCTGATTTTTACCGGACTGCGCGCCAGCCAAGACAGTTATGTTTTTTCCCACTGTACACAGGTTACCGACAAAGTACTTATTGCAACATTGAACTGAACTGCATACCTGCAACGATAAAGAGTTCGTAACTACACTGGGTCGCTCTTAAACGGCCTCAACCATTGCAAAACCTAATTTAAAAAAAACAACAACAATTTAAAATGATACGAATCGTGACGATCGTGCGTTACGTTTACATTGCATCGCTACGCCTTGCGAAAGTCTTCTCTCCCATCGACAGGCATAGGGTTGACTATTAGCAATGGTTATATAAATGCAACAAAGGTTACAGGTGCTTGCGTAAGTATAAGTATCTGGAAAGTCAATCACGGATAATAACATGATGGTAATGACTTCTGGAACTACAATGAACTGTGTGTCGTGCATTGTCCTACTTGTTGCAAATCAATCGATGTTCAATGAACCAAACCAGATCGTTATTCTTACTTATAGGTTTACTTTATTTACTGAGGTAAACTAACATTAAATACTTCATGTATTTAACTCATCGAATGCCGTAATTAGAGACACAATAGAAAGACAATTGCTTATGTCGAACTGCGTAACTTAAGACATTCAAAAGGTTAATGTTTCAACAAGCAGTGAACGCTGCAATTTGACCTCGCAGCCCTAATGGAATACAGAAGACTTGTACATTTACACAACAGTAAATGATTATAAACTTTACTCCACCAATTTATCTGTCGCAAACTTTTTTTTTCATAGAATAAAACCATTGGTACTTATTCCTTAAAAAATATAATCACTATCTTAAATTTTAATTGACCTTACAATTACTTAACATACCTGCAAAATTCTGCTACTGAATGGGAGAGCCGAATAACATGAACTATGCAAAAGCTTGAAACTTATCACTTATGTAGTAGATTACAGTTTACACTACACTACACTGAATAACTTTATGTGATATATCCATAGAACTCTAAAGGCAATTAGAAACTGTCGATGGGGATCTGACCTCTATGGCTCTAGCCTCATCGCTCATATTCATTTGTGGTTTACTATCCAATCATGCATCGCCACACCGCATTTTCGCGCAGTCGCAATAACCACTGTTTATTAAACTTACTCTGCTTATTCTCTTTTGTTTTGTTTTCAATCTTACCACTACTAAAGCACAAACAATAAATGTCAAAAAGTTACTGTTTTATGTCAAGATAACACAGTAAGTTTTTGACATTTACAAAAAAACCATAACTATTAATAAAGATAGGTACGGTACAAATACCAAGTAAATACGGTACAGCTATGGTCATCATTATATATTTTATTTTATCTGGGTATTTACAGTGATTAAGTATAACCTGAACGAGAATGTCACGACCGGAAACTAAGCTTGGAATATATATGGTAAGAATTATAGGTATGAACATGTGTTCTTGAAAATAATATCGGTTCTCCTTCTATGCACTTCACATAAGGAATACACACACCTACTTCCTAATTTAAAAACACGACGACTGTGAATGATTCAGACAAGAACTAAGTGTTGGTGACGCTTAAGCCTTGTCTGAATCATTGACAGTCGTCGTGTTTTTAAATTGTGAGATTTTTTAATTTGGTAATTATAAGAGTTAGGTTCAAACCATGGTCCGGAGCGAGAGGGAGCGGAAGGCAGTCACCTCCTTCTGCGAAGCAGTCATGCTAGCGAAGGAAGTGGCGGGATGGTTGAGGGAACGAGCCTCACGTCCCAGCCGCCGTGCGCCGCGGGATACGCTCCGGGCGTCGGGAGCCGCGTGACAACTCCCGGCCACCGTAGGCGCGGGCTTGCGGACGGAGAGTAATGGGTAACTCACCGTCCGATCAGGATCAGGCCTTGCCGGACGGCGCGTACGTGTTCCACGCGCGCCTCAAAGAGATATCAGCATCAAGGAAGGGGCCCGTTCGGGCCGAAACCTGTCGGGTCAGCGGGATTGTCCGAAAGGGTTACCGCTGGCCTTATAGGACTAAGGAAGGAACACGGGTGGGTTTATTTAAGTATTGGTGACGCATGGACCTCTGCGGAAAATACCAATAACTACTTTCATAAAAGTTTTAAATAGTAGATTGTTTGCCAAGGGAGCAAACAACTATTTTGAAGGCGAAAGTGTATTTTTTTTAATCCAGAGATGAGCGAAGGATTCTACTTTAGAAAACCTCGCTGCGCTCGGGATTCTACTCTAGAATCCCTCGCTCGGCTTAAAATAATGTTGCTCCCGAGGTGAACACTACTTTTTATCACCCTCTATGAAAAAACAAGTACCTAAGTGTAACTTATAAGTAAGAACAGTACGTTTATTTATTTACATACAATTACTTGAGGAAGACACTCATTTTTATAAAAGTAAGTAAAATTCTAATTTGAGTAAACAATTACAAACGAAGGCAGAATGCTTTTCACGCGTTTTTTTATTTTTTCACAAACTTTTTTTTAATATGGCTCGCGCGTTTTACTTTAACATACAACCTGTTACTTGTTCGTACAATGTTCGTGATTGATCTCTTTGATGATTGGAACTTTTACTAACAATATCCATTTTCCAAATTCAAATCACTTTTAGTCCTTAGGGATTAAAGAACTATTTTAGTCCCTGTTTACGAAGAATATACTAGCTCTTTTTGAATAGATGTGATGAAAAACATATTCTAAGTGAATTTTTTTTAGTACTTAGTCTATTTTTAACCGACTTCCAAAAAGGAGGAGGTTATATGTTCGACTTTATGTATTTTTTATGTATGTTCACCGATTTCTCCGTCAATTGTGGACATATTTTAAAAATTATTTTTTTGTTTAAAAGAGTATGGTCTCGTGGTGGTCCCATTGTCGCCAAGTCGGAATCTGATGAGGGAATCCCATGGAAATCGAGGGAAACCCTCAAATTTTATACGCACACCTATAGCGATTTGGGTATTTTTTATAGTAACTCGTGGAAATTAAAATTACACGCATGTATGGAGCATTTCTAATACGTCTGGGTTGTAACCAAATTTTTTTATCTGGTTGCAACTATTTTACGATTAATGTAATGTTACGATTAATACATTGAACATCACTAATCTACTGGCTAGACAGCCTAATAATTATTGGGTTTCAACTTAATAGTTATTGCAAGACTGATTTAGATACAATCGTAACTTAATTATATGATTTCTATACCCTTCCTATATCAGCACCCTAATTGCATAATGCACTATCAATCTCAATCTGAATAATGTTGAAGGATATTGCTAATCTATTGCTTCATGTGTTCGAAAAATTTGTCTGCTCAGTAACGTAAATACCGCAATGAATGTTGTTAAACTGTCAAAATGAAACCCATTGCTACGGATAGTGTGTTACGCAATTACCCCGCAGTTTCCTATCAACGGCTAACTGAAATCCATTTGTGACCAATAAACTAAACTGATGAGTTCGACTTCGAATACGCGTACGAGACACTGTGCAGTGGGCTTTACGTCATCCGTCTGTCGCCTTCGTCGCCCGCCACGGCCACCACTGCGCGCCGTAGTCGCGCCGGCCCGCTACCCCGCCCCTTACTTCCCACCCGCTTGTCCGCAGTTGGTCGCAGTGCTCTCGTCTAAACGGTTGATTATTTTGCTTTTTCACTTACTTGTGTGATTACGAATTGATAATAATGCCGAGATACAAACATTGTATTGTGCCTAAATGTAACAGTACAACGGCTGTTACACCAAACAAAATGTTTTTTCAAGTTCCGCGAAATGCAGAAATTAGAACGAAATGGAGTAAAGCAATGAAGAGAAACAATAAACCTCCTCTTTCAAACAAAACTGCTTTATACTGCTGTGAAGATCATTTTGACGTAAGTATTAGGTTTGATTTCGAAAATGCTATTATTATTGATAGTAGATTAGATACTTACTAAGCACGTATAAATTCAATGAGCTAACCAGTTTTTAAAACCCGGACGTCTAAAGAGGGGTGTGTTGTAAGTTTGGCGACCATGTCGTCTGTGTGTGTGTATCTGTGTGCCTGTCTGTGGCATCGTAGCTCCCAAACGGGTGACCCGATTTCAATGCGGTTTTTTTTATTAGATGGCTGGTTTGATCGGGGTGGTTCTTAGGTATGTTTCAAGCAAATCTGTATAACAGTGCATTTGTTAGTAACTGATGTAACGAACGGGTCGCAGTACCTACCTACTATTATGATTACTGAAATGTTTTTTAAATTAATTTATGTTTTTTTCGCACAGCTTGCGACGGATATGGAGAACTACCAAGAATTAAAATCATTGGGTGGACCAACTAGACTGAAAAAAGGTGTTATTCCGCACAAGTTTGCTTGCCAAAAGAAAGAAGAGGTGACAATTCTACTAGAATTGTCTGCATACCAAAAACGAAAACAAGTCGCTTCTTTTGAAAGAGCTCTTAGTTCCAATATTTCTCACGAAAATCTAGTAGGAGTCCCGGTTGAATTCGTAAATTGTGAACCTGATATTTTATCAGATACGACTGAGGGAGATCTAATTGGAGAAGATAAAATACCTGAGAACGAGTCCAGTGGTTCTTCTAGTCATAGATCAATTGGAATTCAAGTAGATCTAAAGAAAACAGTACGAAGCCAAGCTACCAATACCGACAATTCTCCAACGAAAAAAAAGGTCAAAAGATCTTACAACCAGAAGTCTTAGGTAGCCTACACGTATGTTATATATGTAATACAAAAGGAACAAAATGACCGTCGAATATTGCTGTGAAGTGAAAAGATGTTGAAACTGGATTTCATTATGCAGTCACATCAAGGATACTCTTATTAATTTAGACGAAAAATCTATTGATTACAAAATCATGTTCAAGACGTTCGCTATAAATAAAAGGACTCCACTATCAATAAGAACTTTGAAAACCCATCCTCAGTAGTCACGACTGAGAGGCATTGAATTACTAAACGGTTGGAACGCCAAACGCTCACAGTAGGTATACAGTTATCAAAGTAGAGTGCTACAAGGATATTTTTGCGCCCGAATAACAAACATAGACAGGTTTGTTAGTAAACATTTGTGAAATTGTGTCACAGAAATTGTATTGCCAAAAACAAAAACAAGATTGCGACGTTAGTCCCGATTTTGGCTACGCGCCAAAATAACCATGCAGCGTTATAAGCTCAGATTCAAGACGGTACAACGACAAACATTGAAACGAGTTGACAAGAAAGAGTCCGAAGGATTACCACCAATTTGTTTATACCGTTAGTCATAGTCAGAGACAGATGAAGACACCCTGAATACCTCGATGTCATAAGCGGTTAAGCATATAAAACTAAAATAGTGTTTGAGGTTTAAAGAAAAATAAAATTACTTAAAAAACTAAAAGTCTTATTTCTTGTTTCATTAGGATTAAATAACTTGTGTTTACATGTTTTTATACGATTTACCTATCTATACCATTTAAGGAAATGATAAGTAAACAAAAATGGATATGTATGGAACTGCGGCCTAGTTACGTAACACACAATAACAATGCCTTTCAATTTGACAGTTCAACAACATTCGTTACGTTGGTTATCAATTCATAAGTGGATGCCTGAAGACGGGCGTCGTCACCGACCCAGGCTTAGGAGGGGACGGGGCCTGCGATGAATTTGAAAAATAGGTATTTGAAGAAACTATTGCCGTCGCCTTACGTCAAGTCTGCCCCCGTAGTGTGTGATAGGGACAGCTGCAGCTCAGACCGAAATTATCACAAAAATTTTGAAGAGATTGACAATTCGTATTCCCCTTGTTTCTCCTCGAAAACTGAGCAGATTCAATTATTTTTTACATTAACATGCTTAGGATCCTATCGTTTTTTTTATGTTAAAAACTTTTCTAATTTGTCCGGTAGTCCTCTAATCACGACGGTAAAATTAGGGCATGTTTGTAATTTTTAGAGGGTCATATTTTAATTATTTGCTGAAAAAAATAAAATGACAGGGACGTGTTTACAGCAGACCTTGATTTTATGAAAAAAAAATGCTCTAGAGGCATTATTCAGGAAGAAAAAAGGGGAATACTGTTTCCTCTTAAGAAATGCTGGTGTGAGGAGAAGACAAAATACAAAGAAAAGTATGAGGGAGACCCTTGCCCAGCAGTGGGAGAACATAGGTTAATTTAAAAAGAAACTCGTGTAAAATAATGTATTTTGCTGTGTGCACAATCCTTGTGAGTCGTTATTCTACCATTTATAACAATGGCATGAACTGATTGAATGACACACATCTTTTGTCAATATCGGTTCAATTGCCACGCAAATGATGAAGCGAACGTGTGAACCTTAAATTTGCATCATCCTAGAGTAGGTATTTATACTGGAAATATTTCGATATTTTCTGAAGTACTCATCTACGCAGTGTGAATTGTGAGAAGTGTCGGAAGTTTGTTTAGGTTTAGGAATTATTTATACCGCTAAGCGTTTTGACGTTTTTGAACACGACGTTTCATAATAAACGTTAGAATTATATTAAGAGGTCAATCAACTTCAGCGATTTTTATTAGCTTTTTATTCATTTATATTTTAGAATATTTTACATCAACAGTTAGCTCCGCCAATCCCAGTCATTGGCCCCAACCAAAAAGGGAGGTATCTAATTTTATCACTGCCTTCTATCAACATACTAGGTGAGAGAGTTAGTGACTTCGAAACCAGTCTTACTCACGTTCGACTTTTTCGATCTTGTAAGAATATTTTTATAAAAGCCACCCCGAAACGCACAGTGTACGAAAAATCAATAAATTCAAAGAACTAACGATAAAAGTAAAACTCCATTTTATCGTGTAAGTGGCACAGACTCTTAGTAGTGGGCGCATTACGTATGCCAGTCAGCGGCGACTTGCGCGCAGGACGTTGCACCCGCCTCGCCTCTCACGCTGCCTTCCACACGTCTATGACCATTCGACCGTAAGAGGCAGATACATGAGCACCTATATTAATTTATTGACATATAATATAAGGACAAGCTGGATACAGACATAAGACAGCTCAAAAAAAGTTCTAATTGTTGCTGTGGATGAGATGTTTCACTCAACATCTAAAACCTGCGCGTGCGTTGGAATTCTTTACAAAATATTAGCTTGTCACGCACCCCACGTGTGCTTTATGACCGTGAATAAACGTGTAGCTAAGTAAGATGTGTATTGGGTGAAGATTTAGTGATAAAACAGACGCACACATCTTCATGTTTCGTACATCAACGAGTAGTCGAGTACCTACTGAAAAAATGCGCATTCTTCAAAATAAGTGATTGATCATGATCAGCACATGAAAGAGAAAATTTTATTACAGGCTACGTATTGCAGTATTAACATATCCTGCATGATATTTTATTGGCATCAATCTTTCTTGAAGTTGATATCCAACCTCATTTTTAATACATGGCCTAACCAGAATGTTCGTTTATGTAATTTTTTCAAATTATGAATCGTTGATACGTGAGATGGCATTTTTTTCATTGTAGAAAAAAGAAGAAAAGAATAAGAAGAAGAAAAGAAGAAGCTTTTCTTCACTCACTTGAAGAAAAGCTGTTGACTAGATAAGATTATTTTATTTTTCTCTCGGAACGAACGCCTAAATTTTATTATTAGTGATGCAAACTTAATATATAATATCCATATTGTTTGCTTATGTGGTTTTGTGTTGAATTAAGGATCCTCGCTTCAAATGTGGTTCTACCAACAAGTCCACTGCTGATGAATTATGGGTTGATTCGTCCTTTTTCTGGTTAAGGTCCAATGATTTTATATTAAAGAGGTAGATATCGCACTAGCGCGCGCAAATTGTTGCAGACAAATTCAGGTAATTGTTGTAGTTTCATTTAGTCCGCTAAAAGCAGCGAGCAACACAGCTATCTCTTTTTGTGTCATACGTTCCATATTATCTATCGCAGTAAGTACTTTATAATAATAATAATACAATAATTATTTATTTGTTAGAATATTGTTCTTACAAAGGTGGATAAGAATGAGACCTGCACCCTAATTGCATAACACACTATCAATCACAATCTCAATAATGTTGAAGGATATTGCTAATACATTGCATCATATGTTAGAAAAAAGTGTCTGCACAGCAACATGAATGAATGTTGTAGAACTGTCAAATTGAAAGCCATTGCTACTGATAGTATGCGCAATTACCCCGCTGTCACAAAAACCCTTTCTAGGTGAAAAGGCGGCAAGACTACAGTGACTTTTAATTACAAGACGACTAGAATGTTTTATTGGCGTCTATAACATTCTAGTTTAACTCAAGGAAATGAGATTTCCTGTCTTTCTTTATTGGGAATACAGACACAAATCGTGCTTGAACACTGAGGATGCGCAAGACTTAAATAAAACAATGTAGAGGAGGTTCAGTTAGGGAGCGTTGCCCTGTCTAGGCCGGAGACAGAGATTCTTTTACTATCCATGCGATGTTAAGGTTTATCTCGACAAAAATGGCAAAGCAGTGTCACGTTTAAACTGCTTTAACACAGCAATGGACCGTACAGTAAAGCAAAACGATAGTTTGATCACGAAATTAATTCTTAGTTCAGTTGTTCAGATCATGTGCGTACATGAAGCAAACAATTCTCTATAACCGTACTACAGTATCTAAACATCAAATCAAGATGGTTTGAATTTTTAAGCAAATAGGTACTTATGTAGTATGTACAAAACAATTAGTTATAATTGACATGCAATACTCTCAATTCCAGTAGGTATGTTAAATGAGAAATCCCATACCTATTCCGTGTCATGTTACTTAGTCGACTGTAAATTTTATGCTTTATGTGAAAGTGCCTAACACTTTCTATTAAATTTTATAGTAGTATCTAACCTACCTGGATAAAAAGCTATCTCTTCGCTATAGGAAGGTATCGGATATCGTAGCATGCAAAGAGGTTTTGGACTATTGCTATCCAAAGCATAATAGTTAGTTTAATTTACTACCGTTTTTTTTTTAAATTGCGTAACACTCAATAATTTTGAAGGATATTGCTAATCCATTGCTTCATATTTTCTAAAAATATGTCTACTAACACCATAACTAACGCAATGAATGATGTTGAGCTGTCAAAATGAAAGCCATTGCTAGTGATAGTGTGTTACGTAATTACTCTGCAGGTTCATTGAAAAGTGTACCTACCTAATCTTTAAAATTGTCATCTTTTGTTAAGATATGGATACTCCGGTCTTGTACACCTTTTATTGTTAACTGCTACCTACTGCTGATATTAACTTAGCAGTAAAGACTTTTTTAGGATTTGGGGGTATTTAGGTGGATTTTTTTGTTTACAATTTATGAGTCACAAAACCTAATTCGCGTTTGTGCCCATTTTCGCCTTCAATCGAAACTGCTGCAATAGATTAAGCTTGAAAATGCATTTTATAATGAATACCCATCTACCTGCCAAGTTAGCAAACACGGGATATTTTTGAAAGACTTGGTAAGTAAGTACACTAACCAAATTTTACAGTAGGTTAGATAGACCAAAACGTAAAGCAAAACTATTTAGCAGCATTTTTTTGGAAAAGTCGAAAACAACCGGGTTCTAACCTATCGCATTCGATTAATTAATTCAGGCGATAACGAAACCGATAAATATGATTCTGTCAGTAAACTAAACATTTTGCAAAGTAAACTAGCACAGTTTTTTTAGGAAGCAGTCTACTCTACTTACTTACTTTGACATAGGGACAACTGTAAATAATCGATATAGGTGCCTATCTAATTAGAATTTTCAAAGCAGTTTAAATTGGAGGATTTGCTATATTTTACAATATCTCCACATTCTAGATTGCAATAAAACAAAACCACATAATCTATTAATGTAAACTAGGCTGTATGTGGCTTGTGGCTCTATGGACAGGACACCAGAATAACCCGTTTTCCACGATTGACACACACGAGTTACAACCTGCGCGGGAAGATAAGCAAAACGAAATATATCTGCAGTATCTGCACCTACCTATCTCCCGCTTGACCGGTTTCTTGTTTGGAGAACTAGTTGCGATACGTTTCTATGGAAAAACAATAAATATCATCTGTCTATTAACAATTCCGAGTCCTTTCTACAAGAAACAAGACTACAAAATAAAAATTGTGATTTTGAATATCTTCTTACAAAAAAGGTCACAAAACGTATATTTCGACACTCTCAAAGGCATCAACACTTATAGGGTACTTCCCGTTGACCTAGAATCATGATTTTGGCAAGAAGCAAGATCATGTAGCACAAGTAAAGGAAAAATTCCAAAAGCCGTAAATTTGTAGGTACTGTACATAAAAAAACCCGCGATAAACTATTTACATAATTACATACAAAATACGGAACCCTCGGTGTGCGAGTCCGACTCGCACTGGACCGGTTTTTTTTACGTAAGTAATTAAAAACGTTCAAAATCTAGTCGCAGTCTCATCTCAGCGACAACCAATGCAAAAACTTGTCAAAAATGTAGAGAAATTAGGGGTATTTTTGAGAGATTGAGACAGATCAGGCCGTGAACGTTCTTAAAATTACGAGAATTGCCTCTCTGGTCTCATGTACCTACTCATGTCTTAGCCATATTTATACCCCAAAAAATCCGGTAAAACCTATCTATTACTTACGTACAGCAAACAGCCAAAAGCAAAACTATATTCAAAATTCAGAACAGACCATAAACAATCAAACATTCACCAGCTTTAACAAGCGAAGCTGTTCAGCGGAAAACACTGACACTAAAATATGAATTTCCTCTTTAATTATTTTTATGTCGTTCAATTTACATTGGCGCGAACCCTCGACCTGAATCAACTATGAGGCCGACACAATACCCGCCCATCACGTACAAGACACGCTTACAATAAATAAATATTATAATTTGACACACTTGTGTCGATAACCGCAGCTCTGAAACTATAACCGTAATTGTGGTGACGGTAAAATACTATAGTATCGGTTTGTTTGCAACTAGCAGCCATATTGATCGCTCCGATATTTTTACCCGACTGCGCCAGAAGGAGGGTTATGTTTTTAGGGTTCCGTACCAAAATGGTAAAACGGAACCCTTATGGTGAGACTCAGTCTGTCTGTCACATCTGGATATCTCAAGAACTGCTAATGCTATCAACTTGAAATTTGAAATAGTTTTAGATGACGTTTGCCCAACTATTTTGCAAATAAGAAAAATATAAAAATATACGTATATTTTTTGCAACAGGGACTGAAAGGGGATCTGAATAATTTGAAGTGAAGCTACTAGGGCATGTGGGGTATCATATGAAAGAGCGCAGTTTGCACATCTTTAAACACTTTTTCTTTTTTTTTAGGCCGCAATGTTTTTGACTTTTGTTGAAAAATGTAAAAAAGAATACCGTGACCCCCTTATCTCCGAAGTTTGCATTGAGAAAAATCTGAAATAATTCTATGTGATAGAAATTTATGTAAAGATTACAGGAAAAATAAAACGAAATAGCACACATTTTCATCAAAAATCATCAACAAAAGTTACATTAGTTCCACTATCAGTCGAGAGATGGCGCTGACATAAAACTGCAATATTCTACACCGCAGTGCAGTGTTAAAATTCCCTGACGTATATAGGCCTCACCGATGAAAATTTAAAAACATGATGGTACGGAACCCTCGGTGCGCGAGTCGGACTCGCTCTTGCCCGGTTTTTTTTAAATATTAGATTGTATTACTTATCCTTATTACAGAGACGCGAGTAGCGCGCGAAATTCAAATTTTCTTCAGTGTATGTCAGGTTGTTTTGATCAAAATACATTCACAACCAATACAAATATGTATTTCCGCCTAAGTAATCCCAAGATTAAAAACCTGCTGTCGCTATTGAGCTTTTACGATGGTACTTCAGGACTAAATCTAAAACTATAAAAAAACAGTCATGAACTCTGTTTTAGATTAAGGCCAATAGGAAGCAGTTCTGAGATTAACAAGTCATTTACAGGGTGTGAGGGTGAGCTTTAACAACGGGACTTTTGGACTAAATCCAAAATTTCTCTGATAATTAGACAAAAGTCCAAAGAAGTCAGGAACTGTGTTTTAGGTATCATCAAAGCAAACACAGGATAATTACAAAAAATACCCAACATATATTCTTTCCCCAGGCATTATGTTGTGTGTGTATATAATAATGCTGATAATTTGTATTAAAAATAATTTTTTTTTAAAAAACTGGAGTAATAGATTAATGATAGATAAAATAATGAGTAAAGGCCCTGATAGGTAAGTACAAATTATATTTAATACTTATAAAATTATTTTTAAAATACCTAAACATACAATTTCTTAAAATGTTAAAATATAACCAAACTACCGGTTGTTGTGGATTCAGCTGAGTAACCAGAAACACTTAAAAGTGTCAGGAATGTAGGTAACTCCTAAATGAATAATTTAATAGAACAATCTGCCAGTACTGGATGGATTTAGGACCTATTCTAGCTTTAAACAATTCAATGAATTTCATCAGAGAAGGTTACTTACGAGTAGGTAGGTACATGAATTATTCAATCGCACGAAATTAACCTATGTGATAGCAAGAAAAAAAAGCAAAATATTACCTACCAGAATCTCGGGCAGCTCATGCATTGCAATCTCAGTTTGAAGGAAGCCATACAGCATGCAAGCTTAATTCATAGCGATGATAAAATTCAAGCAACTCTCTTTTCAAGTGATCATCATGCTTTTTAGAATCTAAAAATTAGAATAATTCAAACCTGAAAAAAGAAAAAGATTGGTCAGATTAGGGGGTAAAAAAAGTGTAAGTAAGTATATTAAGGTTGGGGTCGTTCCATCATAGACCTCATCCATCGCTTTCCATCAGGCGTGATCGAGGTCAAGAGCGGGGGGGAGCCATTCAGCAATAAAATAAAAAAAAAACAAAAGTTATCAAACATTAGGCTAATATTGTTCATCTAAAGTATGGTGTATAAAAAAAATAAATCACAATCATTTATTTACTTACGTGATACTTATTTTGTCCATTCTATCCAAACTCCAATCATTCATAAACAAAGTACCTAACACTAAATAATTAAAAGAATAAGCAACAAGAAGAAACGAAAGAAACAAATAAAAAAATTAAACAAAACAAAACACTCGCGAAAGATTAAAATTTTTTTGAATTTGAAGTTGAAGGCTCGTAGAAAGTGTTGCCAGCCAGTATGATCGCCGTTTAAAAAAGTACAAAAAGTATAGGACGGATACAAACAAAAGTGCAAAGTCCTGAAGGGCAATTTTCGTATTCGTATTCGTAATTTTAAGAACTTTCAGAGTCTAATCTCAGTCTCAATCTGTCAAAAAAACCTTTAATTTCCTTACACTTTTGAAAGTTTTCAATTTGACATTAACTGTCGCTGAGATGAGATTGCGATTACATTTTGAACATTTTTAATTACGGGAATTATCGTCCAGATTCTGAGACCTTTATAAAATCCCGCTTATCTATGTCGGACGGTATTTTCTTTATTTGAACTATTTTTGGGTATTTTAATTAATCGAGAAATCAGATGAAAGATATATATTGTAATTGAAGAACCATTTCAATTATCTGTCATCTTATTTCTCAATTACTTTTTCGATACTGTAGTTTAACATCAGACTGATTTGTTACACTTACAAAACGTATCTACGATATATAAAGGTGTTTTAGTACATTTTTGATTAGTGAAAACATACTTATTCTGATTTCTAATAAATTTATGCCATGCCCCAATCCCGTATTCAAGTAGTATCAATAATAAGTTTTTAAGTATAATAAAATACCAAGAGTCCGCGTATCACTGATCAGTTTTCCTCACTCGCCAGTTAAGCCCAGTTTAACTCACCCGATTTAAATCAAACATAACGTTGTATTTTTTTTATCACAAGTAAGCACTTTTAATATTAATTTTTAAAAATTAAATGTAGATCCTCATCCAATAGATAAATATCACCCAGTTCTCCACTAGTCCAATGCCTACTCGCATGCATCCTAATGCATATCCAGTACGACTCTCAAAAATCCTTCCCTATCACAGGGGCACGTCTTCACTACCATTACGGCGCCGCGCCCCCCGGTCTAGTCCTTGATATGTAATGGTCTCTGTAGCAAGTGTAGCACATGAGGTAAAAGATAAACATGAGGTTACAGATGCTAGTGCAAATTTTGGGGTTCATTCGATTAATCGAGTCAGGTCAAACCACGTTGAAGTCGGTGTATTTCATTCATTTAAAAAATGTTTAAGTAACTGAATCTACATTATGTCTATCTATAATGTTCCTGTGCGCCAACGAACCATCAAAATCCCTTCATAAATTCATAGTTGTTGTTTTTAATTTATTTTGGCCTCGTTGGTCTAGTGGTCCCAAGCAGGGACTTGAAAACGAAATAAATTACGTTCCGTTACCACTAATGTTATCGTATCATCATTCCAAAATTTGTAACGATACTAAAACCTAAAAATATAAATAATGTTACAAAAAAAAAGTTATAGAATACCATTTTCGTAGAACAATATTATAAGTAACGATATAGGTATCAGTAACGTCCACTTATCCACTTGTAATAACGTTACAGGTGAAACGTTGCAGATTCATTTACAACGTTATTCTTAAGAACTTTTCCGCTGACCACCGCTCCGTCGTCGTCCGGTCGCTCCGGCACAAACCACAGCCACAGCTGTATTTGTTCGAGGGTATTGAAATGAATAACGTTATTATATCGTTATACTAGTAACGATATATTGATAATATTGTTAGTGAACAGTTTAATTAAGATTTCATTCCGTTTGTCAGTATCGTTATAGCCAAGGAATTAATTTTGTTACGATCCTGATGTAACGGTACAAATTATCGATACCGGAACTAAGCGTAACGTTATTTTGAGTAACGTTTCAAGTCCCTGGTCCCAAGCCATAATGCAGTGCTGTGAGCATGAGGTTCTCAGGTCGAAAAAAGTGGTATTGGATTATTTCATTAGGATTTTTTCTGCAGCGCGGGCTTAAGTCTGGATTTGAGGTCGCGGTCGCTTCCTAATACATGGGACTTAAACATAACTGAAGAATATGGGTGGACTATAGGCACACCTCTGCCTAAATCACTAAGGGAACAGGCGTGATTTATGTTATGTTCTTAATTTATAATTAAATTATTAGACGTGTGTGAAGTTTTCTATCGACTTTTATTAGCTGATGAATTGGATTAAACTGTCGGAGCAAGGAAACTGCCAAACAATTGGAACTGTCGAGCTGATGCAACTGTCTAATCCGCAAAACTGTCCAATAAGAGAAACTGACTTGACTAATCAACAAAACTGGCGAAAGTAAGAGAATCTGACCAGAGTAATACATGGACACACCAACCTGTTTCAAAATTTTTCCGATTTAGTGGCTTGCGTTTTCGTATTATTTTAATTTAATAGCCAACAACTCGCAAAGTGGCAACACTTTAGGAGAGCTTTCAAGTTTCAAATAGTTTCAAACTTTCAAGTAAAGTGTTACATTACATGCTCTGTGGTTTCATTTCAAGTCGCAATTAATACACATAAAAGTTGATTCGTCAGTTCATTCTACCTGCAGAATAGTTAGACATTTGCCTTTGATTTTCTGCATTCCTGATTTCCTCAGAACAAAAGAATCCAAATTATAGATGCTCACTCTATGCTGCTCTTTAAATACAGGTAGGTGAAAATGCAATTATTTAAATTTGTTACAGTCATTTTATTCAAATTTATCCGTGAACTATTTTCGAGGAAATACTTTTCGAAGCCTATCCTGAGAAGGGACGGTACCAATTATTGATGGGGATAGATATAAGGAGTGTTCTTTCTTGTGTTTCAAAATACTTCTTTCAAACTCAAACTCAAATAATTATTTTATTGCACTCTCTGGTAAGTAGCTAGATGTTACATTCAAGGGCCCTAGTAGGCATGAACTCTGTAAGGATGCAGCAATTACAAATTAATAAAATTTCCTTACTAATATGTTTATTTTCTTTAGAGTTCAGGTTTGTTTACCTATTCAAGTAGATGAGATGAATGGAATTGCTTATTGTAGCTTGTTTAAAAGAAAGTAACTAAATTGATATCATCGTCATGAAATATACTAACATGCTGAAAGATCTGGTTTTGTTTGAGCGGTTTCAGCTCTACACATGAGTTTCAGGTGGGATATCAGTACTTAGAGGTATTTTTTTTAATTTGTATGTGTTTGGTGACTATTAATACTGAATGATATTTTTAATGTTGATATAATTACTAAGCATGAAGGCCTCCAAGAAAATGAACCGATGATCTGGCGAAGGCCACAGGAATCCGCTGGAAGCAAATAACTCTAAACTGGTTGAAGTGGCAATGCTTGCCACTGCATTGCCACTTCCACCGATTTTACTGAACTGATGATGATTATTTAAATGTCTGTTAGTTATTTGTATCTGGTAGGTCTGTGAAAACATGTTACAAAGTAATTTATGGCTTCATTATTTTCCTGAGCAACTAATAAGGAACTTCTGTCATACATAAGCTGTTATTGAAAATTATCAAAATAAATAAATATGTAACATATATTTATCAGAATATTAATTATTGGTCAAGATAATATTGCAGTTTGCATGTTGAATCAAAACAACACTAACGGTGCAGTGGTATCTAGTCTATTTAAACTTATGATTTAAATTAATAGTATTTCAAGTTAAACAAATATCAACTTTATAATGAAAAAGTTACAAAAATGTTTGAACTTTACGGTGTAGGATTTAAAGTTATTTTTCCATAAACTCATATTTGTTTGCATTTTTTAGGTATAAGCATAATCATAGCCACCCACTGCTGGGACACAGGCCTCCACTCTGTGAGGGGTATTTAGGAATTCATCACTAACAGCCTTGTACCAACCACTGCTAGGTATAGGCCTCCTCTCTTTTGTGCCATGCTTCCCTGGTCTGTGCGATGCTTCCCTGGTCTGTGTGAGTCTCATCTTTAGATCTTTCTTCATTGAGGTATTATAAATTAATATTGTAAGTGTCTTTCACATGAGTACGAACTAGTGGGAAGTAGAGCAGAGTATGTTCTGCAACTAAACGCAAAATCTAGCTTTTGATCATCATCATTCCAGCTGAAAGACGTCCACTGCTGGACATAGGCCTCCCCCAAGAACCTCCACTTCGAGCAGTTCTGTGCTTCCCGCATCCAGCGGGTTTCTGCGGTCTTCATAAGGTCGTCTATCCACATTGTCCTTCCAAACACTACGTATTCCGGTACGCGGTCCCACAAGAACCTCCACTTCGAGCAATTCTGTGCTTCCCGCATCCAGCGGGTTCCTGCGGCCTTCATAAGGTCGTCTGTCCACCTTGTCCTTCCAAACACTATGTCTTCCGGTACGCGGTCCCCCAAGAACCTCCACTTCGAGCAGTTCTGCGCTTCCCGCATCCAGCGGGTTCCTGTGGCCTTCATAAGGTCGTCTGTCCACCTTGTCCTTCCAAACACTACGTCTTCCGATACGCGGTCGCCATTTCAGAAAACAAACAAAACTGGCCAAGTGCGAGTCGGACTCGCACACGAAGGGTTCCATACCACAAGGCAAAAACGCCGCAAAAACACTTTTGTTGTATAGGAGCCGGGCCCCTTCAATATTAATTATTTTATTGTTTCTAGTATGTATTTGTTGTAATAGCGGCAATAGAAATACATCATCACGGTTCATGAGATACAGCCTGGTGACAGACAGACAGACAGACAGACGGACAGTGGAGTCTTAGTAATAGGGTCCCGTTTTTACCCTTTGGGTACGGAAACCTAAAAAACCTTTAAACCTTTCGGCCCCATCGGCCGTCTGTTCTGCGAGCAATGTGCCCAGCCCATTGCCATTTAAGCTTCGCAATTCCTCGGGCTATGTTTGTTACCTTGGTTCTCCTGCGACAATACACTAGCACTTGGGAGTAGTAGTGATACGCTGGTTCTGGCGCACCGATCTGAGGGCGGGTGTGCCAGAACCCCGAAACCTAAAAAAAAAATAAAAAAAAAAAAAAAAAAAAAAAAGGTTTTGGGGTGCCCTGATCACGTTTCTGCGGTCCGTTTTTGCGTAGGATGCGCGGTTCCGGAGATGTGCAAATCAATTAGCTGATTTATCTAATTGATTTCCGGTGCTACCGAACCCTCATTAGTGTTTCATTGTTAATCCTCTTATCTATTCAACCTCGTGCACCCTCATTAGCGATGCATTGTTCGCCTAATCCTTGCATTCCTTGGCGTTCTTATCTACTATTACTCATTGCTAACCCTCAACTGCTTTTCTGAATCATCAATAAAACACATTCCTTCATTTTATTACAACATTTTATTTCTTATTTTCTACAAAATATGTGCGGAACATTTCATCCACTAAAATATCATTGTACAGTGTGTTCCCCGTAAATATGTTCGTAAAACTATGCATTGAACATCCCTGAAACTTATATAGCAAATACATTAAGCAATATTCACCACAAACTGAAGTCCAATCATTCTGAATCCTATCAACAGCCCCATCTTTTGCAATTCCTTTTTAAAAACTCGAGATAATATTGCGTAGGTCCTCGTCCATATGAATCAAAATATTGACCGATGCCCTTCGTATCGATATGTACAGCTACCCAGTGTGAGCCTGGTTTATCATCCGTATCCAAATTGCATATTATATACGTCGGTACATGGGTATACATAGGTAGTCTATTAGCAGCATAAACATTTTTTTCTAGACTGGGATGGATCTTTTTTAGATGTTGCTGTACTTCAAGTGTATCCATGATATTACTGCTATTAGCAGATTATTACAGTACCAATCTGTTCAATGGTTGCCATAGGAATGTTCAATTATAGTGATTTTGTAAATATATCGCATTCTTTTGAGTGACTCAGAAAACAAGCTGATGCCTGATGGGAACAATGTGCGATAACTTTGTTGACTCATAGAGTCACTATCAGTTTCGTTGAACTTAGGAATTTGCTTTAGATAAGAATGGTGCTATATAAGAGCGAACAGTTGCAGTCATGAAATCAGTCTATGGTCGTTTGACCACAGTGAATTGTATACCGATACTTCGTTTGTGGTACTTCAGCGCATCAATAATCATGGAGGTAAGTGTTTATTCTATTGACAAACTTACTTGTATATCTTTTGTTGTTCTTTTGTTATTTCCTAACGTGTGTGTGTGTGTAATCACAATGTAAACAAATTGATATTAACATGATATCTCTGTTGTTGCAGAGATCATTCAGCTTCGCAGACGATAATGAAAATACCTATAAACAGTATTACTACTCACCGCTCTCCCCTCAACATGAAGAAGAGGGCGATGATATCGTCATTAATAACACATGCGATGGTGGAAAAAGGAAATCGCAAGCGCAACCGATTGATAATTTTTTTGAAGTGATGCCAAAAATAAAAAAGAAGAAACAGTTATCGTCAACCGTGGCACGAGCCGCTAGAGATGGTGTATCATACATTTCTACTAATTCTGACGACGGAGCCCAAGCGACGCATCTCATAAAAATTGAAATGTACGATATGAAGAAGCTATGTAAGATTCCAACTACCGATCATTGGAAGCACGCTACCACGAGGATTAAATATTATGTAAAGAATAATAAGGATAGCATCTACGACAACACAAACGGCCTCGTATACAATATTACAAAGACAATAGCAGAAAGTGAAAACGTTAAAAAATACTTTTTTAACAATGATAGCCATTAGCTGATTAGTGAATGTGATTCTGTTTACTTAAATTACTTCTGTGTACTCATTAGATTCTATCTGTCTTTCTAATCCTTTGCTAGACTATAAATATTGAACATTATTTGAAATTGGGTATCATTGGTCTACCGACACTTAACTGTTACTTACTGTGCTCATTCGACAGTGAATTCGATCAGGAGATGTCAAAAGTTTGTGATGAAATGGAGAAGCGTGAACTGTTCGATTCATCATATGATGATGAGTTGTATAATCACTGTGCAATGGTTGAAACAACGTTGATGTAAGTATTAAAAGTACAAACTCAATAAGAAATATTATTGTAGTAATGTTTTATTTTAAGATTTATCTAATAATTTTCTTGTTTTTTGTTACAGTCAACCACAAGTTGGAAGAGGTAACAAACGAAGTATCACTACTGATGAAAATATGAGTACCAAGAAAACAAAATTTGATGAAGGAGCTTCTACATCATCGATTGAAACCAATAACGTGGACAACAATAAGGTGGAATGTGACACATGTCATGTTTTTATTAATAAAAGGTATCTAAATAACCATTTAAAAAGCAATTCTCATAAAAATAATCTTTTAAAATCACATAGTTCATTAACAAATGTAACAGTTGTTGAAACCGCTTTTGGTAACCGAATTTTAACATATAGAATTAATAGTAAAACAACTCAATCGATGCAATATTTTGAAACACCGGAATCGTTTTTAAATTCATTAAAAATTGATATCTTATTTTTGATAAATGAATGTATTCAACAACATACAATTCTTAAAATAAACTTCATATTGCATGCTGATTTCATACAACAAACTAAAGACATTAAGAATACATTTGATTTTCAAACGTTTAATTACATAATTTGTCAGGGTGACGACTTAAATATTTTTTATTCATCATTAATAGACACTGTAGTTGGTAAAATTTGTCAATTTGAAAAAAAAGATAGTGGTTGGAGTCTTAATCAAATTAAATACATAGACATGAATGTTAACAAATTCAACCCCCTACGTGGTAGTTCATATATCGATCTTCCTCAAGATATTAAATCAAAAAAAGCTGTAATCAATGTTAAAAATAATGATAATATGTGCTTCAAATGGGCATTACTCTCTGGTTTATATCCTGTATGTAAAAGTGTAGATCGGGTAACATCTTACACAATTCATGGAAATAAACTTAAATTTACTGGTATTTCTTTTCCGGTTAAAATTGCAGATATATCAAAAGTAGAGAAATTAAACAATATTAGTATAAATGTTTTTGGTTTAGAGTATAATAAAGAAAAAAAGTGTAATTCTGTTGTAGGTCCTTTATACTTAACAAAATGTCGTACCCCTAATCATATCAATCTACTATATATATCAAATGGTACTAACAATCATTACTGTTTTATTAAAAACTTATCGCGATTAGTTAGTTCACAAATATCAAGTCAACATCGTGCAGTTTATATATGCGATTCATGTTTAATTCATTTCCCATCAGAGGAAAGACTTAATAACCATCAACAATATGATTGCGCTCACATTTGTACGGAATTACCCAAAGGTGAAAATTCCAAAAAGGATTGGTTTGGTAACGCAACATCAAATAATAAATTAAAATTTGATAAATTCACAAAAAAGTTGGAAATGCCCTTTGTGGTTTATGCAGACTTTGAGGCCTTTTTGAATCCGATAGAATCATGTAGTAACGATCCCTCCAAGCCTAGTACAATGAATATTCAAAAACATGAAGTGTATAGTTTCGGATATTACATTAAATGTTCATATGATAACAGATTATCAAAATATGAGACGTATAGTGGACCAAACTGTGCACAAGTGTTTATGAATCGCCTTTGTGAAGATGTGAAAACAATAGTTAAAAAAAATAGCTTCCAAAAATGCCCCGTTCCATTATCAGATGAAGATAAAATTAAATTTTCAAATTCAAACATATGTCATATTTGTGAAACTGAGTTAAATGAAGATCCTTTTTACGATTTTGATTGGCACACTGGTAGTTTAAGGGGTGTTGCACATCAAGTGTGTAGTTCTAAGTTCAGAACCCCTCGTCATGTTCCAATATTTTTACATAACCTCAGTCACTACGATGCTCATTTTATTGTCCATGCATTAAACCTCGATGATGGCAAAATTGAAGTTATTCCACAAAATAAAGAACGATACATATCATTTTCAAAACAGTTAACAATAAATAATCAACCAGTAACTTTAAGATTCGTAGATTCATTGAAATTTTTATCGTGTAGTTTAGATCAACTAGCTAAAAATCTTAATGATGATCAGTTTACAGAACTAAAAAGAAACTATCCTAATAATGAAGATTTTTTACGTTTAAGACGGAAAGGTATTTATCCTTATGAATTTATGCGTAATAGTGATTGCTTGAAACATCCATCACTTCCTGATCAACACCAGTTTTATAGTTCACTCACAGATTCGAATATTTCAAATGATGATTATAATCATGCAAAAGATATTTGGCAACATTTTAAGTGTAGTAGTATGTCTGATTATTCCAATTTGTATTTAAAAACTGATGTTTTACTTTTGACCGATGTGTTCGAAAACTTTAGAAAGCTTTGTATTAAAACTTACGGATTAGATCCTGCCCATTACTATACTGCTCCAGGTTTAAGTTGGGACGCAATGTTAAAATTTACGAAAATAGAATTAGAATTGTTAACGGACTATGACAAAATTGCTTTTTTTAAAGCTGGTATTAGAGGGGGTGTATCTCAGTGTAGCAATCGTTTTGCTAGAGCAAATAACAAATTCATGGAGGATTATGATAGTGAAAAACCTAATTCATATCTAACATATTTTGATGCGAATAATTTGTATGGTTGGGCAATGTCCCAATCCCTTCCTGTTGGTGGTTTCGAATGGGTTAATTGTAATACGGATTATAATGTGTCGGATACGTCTGATTTTGGTTATGTTTTAGAAGTTGATTTGGAATATCCTGATGAACTTCATAATTTACATTCTGACTTTCCGTTATGTCCTGAAAACATATGTGTGGGTAATACTACAGAAACTAAATTAGTTCCTAATTTAAATAATAAAAATAAATACATCATTCACTACAGGAATTTAAAACAATGCATTGAAATGGGAATGATATTAATTAAAGTACATAGAATTTTAAAATTTAAACAGAGTTCTTGGTTAAAGAAATACATCGATTTAAATACTAGTTTGAGAACGTTAGCCAAATCAAACTTTGAAAAAGACTTTTTTAAATTAATGAACAATTCTGTCTTCGGTAAGACTATGGAAAATATTGAAAAAAGAGTAAACGTTAAACTACTAACTCACTGGGATAATCGTGGTAAAGTTTTAGGTGCTCAGGATTTGATTGCAAAACCAGAATTCCATAGTTTATCAATATTTTCAGAACATTTAGTCGCAATACAATTACGAAAAACAAAATTAATTTATGATAAGCCAATTTATTTAGGATTTTGTATTTTAGATATATCTAAGACCCTTATGTATGAATTTCATTATAACTACATGATTAAAAAGTTTAAAAATAAAATTAAGTTATTGTACACCGATACCGATAGTTTGATATATCAAATTTTTACAGACAATTTTTATGAGGATATAAAACCAGATCTACTTCACTATTTTGATACATCAGATTATCCAGAAAATAATATTTACGGTTATCCAAACATAAATAAAAAAAAGTTAGGTTTTTTTAAAGACGACAATAATGGTAAAGTATTGAGGGAATTTGTAGGGTTGCGATCAAAAATGTATGCCCTGGAAGTAGAAGATAAATTTATAGCAAAGGCAAAAGGGGTTAACAAAAGTGTTACCAACAAAATGAATATGAAAAATTACAAATCGTGTTTGTTTAATAAAAATGTACAATATTGTAGTATGCTTCGATTTAAGTCAATCAAACACACTATTTTTACACAAAAAATAAATAAAGCATCTTTATCATATAATGATACCAAACGATGTATTATGGACAACAACATTGATACATTGGCTTGGGGACATTATAAATTACGCTAAGTGTTGATGTCAACTTTTTATTTTTATTTCTGTGTATGTACAAAATTTGTATCGATTGTAAAATTCTGATGTACTAATTGTGTTAGAGTTATAATTATTCGATTGTAAATAATGTTATATAAGTAATGATAAAACTGTGAACATACATTTGAGAAGATTGTAAAATTCTGATGAGTACTAATTGTGTTAGAAATAGTATGCGTATGAATAATAGTTTTTTTTCATCAATTTTATGTTTAATATAATTTTAGCAATATATACTTAATTTTTACAAAAACATTTTCATTTTTTATTTCATCCCTTTGAACTCCAGACGTGTGAAATGTTTCACTTTATCCATCCGTTTACTGCTATTGTGGCAGGGCCAAGTGGATGTGGGAAGTCAAATTTTGTAACAAATTTCATAAAATCAGTTAAAAAAATATGTAATTGTGATTTTAACCAGATCACATGGTGCTTTGATGAAATGCAACCTTTATATAATTTACCAAATGTTAACTATCATCAAGGAATTCCTAATCTTAATATGTTTGATGGTGAAAACCCACATCTTGTTATTATTGATGATCTAATGAGAGAGTCTGATGGAAGAATTGTGGATATATTTACAAAAGGTAGTCATCATAGGAATCTTAGTGTATTTTATTTAACACAAAATTTATTTCATCAGGGTAAAGGTCAAAGAGACATTTCTTTAAACTCAAGTTATATAATATATTTTAAAAACCCTCGAGATAAAACTCAAATAAGATATTTAGCACGACAAGTGTCGCCAGATAACCCAAAATTCATTGAAGATGCCTACAGGGATGCAACTTTAGAAGCGCATGGATATTTAATGGTAGATTTAAAACAGAATACCAATGATTTTTGTCGCATCAAGACAAATGTCTTCCCATTTAATGGACACTGTACAGTCTACGTCCCAACAAAAGAGTTTAAATACATCAAGAATCAAACAATTCAAATCATTTCTAAATGATGCATCGTCGACTCACAACGCATAAACATTTGCTAAGCGCTTTGCATACGCTTAAACCAAAATATCAAAAAGCGTTACTTAAAACATGTGATGAAGAAGAAATAAACTGTATTTGTGAATGTATTCATAACGTTTTACAAGGAAAAGTACCTCTTAAAGATCAAGATAAACAAAAATTGAATAAACACAAAAATATACTCCGTAAACTGGTGCATAAGTGTAAACATAAACTAAGAAAAAATATAATCATACAAAAAGGAGGGGCTTTCTTACCAATAATATTAGGTGCAATATTGAGTGGATTAGTAAGTGGACTAGCCAGTTAACATGGAAAATGCAAAGAAAATGATACTTATTGAACCTGGATTGATTGAAAAATTAAAACAAGAAAATAAGGTTAATAGTAATTTGTCTCGATTAGATATTGAAATGCAAAATATTATGAATAGTAAGACGGAAGACCGTAAGAAGTGGATGTTATATTTACAAACACTACAAAGATACCTTCACTTTACCGAAGAGGATCGACAACCACTCAGATTACCAATTTATCCTGATACATCTAATGAAGATCTAAATGAGTCTAAAATTGACTTTAAAAATAAAGATAGAGAACTAAAAAGTATAGTTGATGCTGAATCTTTGTTAGAGGAGAACGGATCCATGAAAAGTAAAGAAAATAACACAAATCCGCTTTACACACCAACTCAAATACTCAGTTTAATACCAAAAAGTTATAATAAAAAAGGTGAGTTATTATTAAACTTAGTTGGAACAAATAAAAGTAAAATACATTGGGATAATGAAGGCACAGTCATAATTGATAATGAAAAAATTCCTGGAAGTAATATTGTTGATTTAATAAATGATTCACTAAGACCCTTAAAAAGAAGTGATCCAGTTGGGTGGGATAGATTTGCTAAAGCATTAAAAGATATTAAAGTACCACTCACTTATATCGGAAACCCAAAGAGATGTGAGTTTATTAATCAGCTTCAAGCAAAAGATCTGAACAAAACCTCGGAGATTGAAGATCAAGAGTTTTCTACACCGAACAGTGGAGATAAAAAATTTATAAATAAAATACGTAAAAAGGTCGATTGGGAAAAATGGACCCCGTACTAGAAGAAATTAATAGAATTTATTATGACCCATCTAACCCCGCTGGTTTTAGTAGTATTGATAAATTATCAAAAGCCATGAAGGGTAAAATGGATAAAAAGCAAGTAAAGGAATGGTTACAATCACAAGAAACATACACTTTACATAAACCTATTCGGAAAAAATTCCCGCGTAATAGGTACATTCTATCGAATATTAATGAACTGTGGCAAGCTGATTTAAGTGATATGCGAACTTATTCTCAATATAATGATGGTTTCAACTACATACTTTGTGTTATTGATGTATTTAGTAAATATGCTTTTGCAAGATCAATGATTAAAAAAAACTCAGAAACAACTAAGGAATGCTTTGAAAGTATATTTACTGAAAGTAATTCAACACCTACTCACATACAATCTGACAAAGGTACAGAATTTGTTTCAAAAGATGTACAAAAATACTTTAAATCCAAAAAGATTAATTACTATACCACCAACAATCCTGATATTAAGGCCAGTATTGTTGAGCGATTTCAAAGAACTCTAAAAATGAAAATGTGGCGTTATTTCACTCATAATAATACTTATAGATACATAGATGTTTTACAAGATTTAATATACTCTTATAATCACAGCATTCACTCTAGTATTAGGATGTGCCCATCTGATGTAAACTCCAGCAATATTATGACAGTTTGGACTAATCTTTATGATAGGAGGTCAAACAAACTTTCTTTAGAACACCCAAAACCAAAATTTAATATGGGTGATTATGTCCGAATAACTAAATATAAACATGTTTTCCAAAAAGGGTATGAATCAAATTGGAGTGATGAAATATTTATTATATCTTCAATAATTGATAGATCTCCATGGGTTGTATATACAGTAACAGATTTACAAAATGAACCAATAGTTGGTACTTTTTATGAAAGAGAATTACAGAAGGTCACTTACAACCCCACCTCACAATATAAAATAGATAAAATAATTGACTCTCGTTATTCTGGCCACAGAAAAGAAGTATTAGTGAAGTGGAGAGGTTATCCAGATAAATTTAACAGTTGGGTTTTAGCTTCTAGTTTAAAAGAAATATGAATAAAGAAAGTTTTTATTTAACTTTGCTCAGCAATAGTTCAATGGACTACTTTCCTGATAACAAGACCACAAATTTTTCAACAAAATTACCAAAAGCTATTAAATTAGAAGGTGAATGGTCGGTTGGAGTTGTCGAGTTTCAATATCCATGTACAATGTTTACTGTTCAAGATCATGAAAATGTTATATACATTACAAAAACCATGTTAATGCCTACTGAAGATAAACCCTCAACAGTGTACTACAAAAAACATATTCCAGCTACCAACTATGATAACGTCGAGCATATTTTAAAAGCGTTAAATGGTATCAGAGAGAAATTAACATTTCGTCAAGATGAAATAACAAAATTTGTGTATGTTTCTGTTTTGGATAAAAATATAACATCCGTTACATTATCACCCAAATTAAGTTTACAACTAGGCTATGAACCAAATAAAAATCTCTTGGAAAGAAATTTTGGAAAGTGCCCTGCTAATTTACACTTAGGGTTACCATCTCAACTATTTGTGTATTGCGACATAATCGATCCTCAGATCGTGGGCGATGTCATGACTCCTTTATTAAGAATAATTTCATTAGATCCTTCAAAATATATTTATGGTGCAAATAAAATGTATGTTTTCTCTCCACCTCACTACTTACCTGTTATGCGAAGAGAGTTCGATACGTTGGAAATAGATATAAGATCGAGCACAGGACAAAAAATACCATTCCAGTTTGGAACCGTGTGTATTAAACTACATTTCCGAAAATTATAATAATGTATTCTCTTCGTGATCATCATAATTGTCCATATGAAAATTATTATACACATCAAGCTGGATCAGGAGTTGGAGTAATTTATAAGGGTTCACCATATCAACGCGGTCATGGTATTGGGAGCTTCTTAGGGGGTTTATTTAGATCAGTTTTACCTTTACTTTCAAGTGGTGCTCGAGTGATTGGTAAGGAGGCATTAAACGCTGGAGTTGGTCTTTTATCGGATATGGTTCAAGCGCGTCCTATGGAAACCTCAATAAAAGATCGTCTAAAGCAAGTTAGTACAAACTTAAAACGAAAGGCTGATGATAAAATTGATCGATTTAACATGACAGGATCTGGGTATATAACTAAAAGAAAACGACGGTCCCCGTTCATTCCACAATTAGCTGCTAAAGTGAAAGCTGCGAAAAAACTTGGTTTAAAACCAAAGAATATCAAAGATATATTTTCAAATTAAATATGTCTTTTCTTCATAATCATTCTTGTGAGTGCGCTAAGTCAGAATTGGATTTGTTTGCACTACCGTCTACACAAACAAGCATTGAAAGTGGATTGTGGATACACTATAAACCAATTTCATCTCTTGCTGATGATGGACCTATCGAGTTACAAGTTCCTGGTACAGGCGATGACTACATAGATTTGTCTCATACATTAATCCACATAAAGGCAAAAGTATTAAATCAAGATTCAACTAACTTGGTATCGACTACAGTAGTAGCACCTGTAAATAATTGGTTGCACTCACTTTTTAGTCAACTTGATGTTTATTTAAACCAAAAACTTGTATCACCACCTAATAATACCTATGCCTATCGAGCATACATGGAAACCCTTTTAAACTATGCTCCTGCTGCTAAACAATCTCATCTTACTTGTAGTCTTTGGTATGAGGATACAGCAGGAAAAATGGATTCTACAGATGGTAAAAACATAGGATTTGTTAAAAGGCAAGAATTAGTTACTGAAAGTAAGGAAATAGAAATGATTGGACATCTTCATGGTGATATTTTCAATCAAGATAAATTTCTAATTAATGGTGTTGAAATGAGTGTAAAATTAGTTCGATCAAGAGAGAGTTTTAATTTAATTGCTGGGTCAAACGATGTAAAGTTTAAAGTTTGCATTACAGATGCAACTCTTATTGTCCGAAGAGCACGAATTAATCCAAGTGTATTACTTGCACATCAGAAAGTTTTGGCTTCTACTACTGCTAAATATCCTATTACTCGAGCTGAAGTCAAAGTTTTAACAATTCCTTCGGGTGTTCAAGGAAAAACTCTTGATAATATATTCTTAGGACAGGTACCCAAAAGATGTATAATAGGGTTTGTGAATAATTCTGCATTTAATGGTTCCCTTACTAAAAATCCATTTAATTTTGAAAACTATGGTATTAATTCTTTCAGCTTATATATTGATGGTCAACAAATACCTTCAAAAGCTTTGCAACCATCTTTTAATAATAGTATATTTACATCAGCATATCATACTCTGTTCTCGGGAACTGGTATCCACTTTCTTAATGAAGGAAATGCAATCTCTCATGAACAATATGCCAAAGGTAACTGCCTATTAGCATTTGATTTAACTCCTGATTTATCAGCTAACTCATCAACTCATTGGAATCTCATAAAGCATGGTAGTGTAAGATTAGAAGTACGATTTGAATCCTCACTAATACAAACAATTAACTGCATTGTTTATGCTGAGTTTGATAACATTATTGAAATAGATAAAAACAGAAATGTTACTGTAGACTATAGTAGTTAAGGTTATATGTTAAGGTTATATTGTGTGTTAGATTTATGTGTTATGTGTAATGCATGTTGTCTATGTAACTATGGGAAACATTATAAAATTAAATAAAACAAATTGTATTTAGTATACCATTTTTTATTTCTATAAAAACCTCCATTTAGTCTTATACAAAACACTGTCCGAGTTTAAACTTTACATAAGCACACTGACTAAACCACTGAACATGTTGTTGCCAAGGATCATCATCATCTTCCCAATCTTTTAAACCGCCACCACAATGGAAACACTTGACCCTGTCTCCGTGGCCGGTATAAAAGAAACCGGCCTCTGCAAGATCTTCAGGCTTCTGTAGCATAACGAGAGGCCAGCCTTCAAAACTGAGAAACCGTCTAGATTTTGAACTGAAGAATGGATATTCAGCTCTTGTGTACTGCATATTTTTCTCATTTTCTTCTCCACTCAGTGTTGTAGCATTGCTATTCAATGACGTGTTCTGTACACGTGTACCACACTCATCTCTTCCTTCTGTTGTTGGCTTTCTCTCAGCATCACAAGACGACAGCTCCCTGTACACACCTCATTATTAATATAAATGAGTACACAGAAGTAATTTAAGTAAACAGAATCACATTCACTAATCAGCTAATGGCTATCATTGTTAAAAAAGTATTTTTTAACGTTTTCACTTTCTGCTATTGTCTTTGTAATATTGTATACGAGGCCGTTTGTGTTGTCGTAGATGCTATCCTTATTATTCTTTACATAATATTTAATCCTCGTGGTAGCGTACTTCCAATGATCGGTAGTTGGAATCTTACATAGCTTCTTCATATCGTACATTTCAATTTTTATGAGATGCGTCGCTTGGGCTCCGTCGTCAGAATTAGTAGAAATGTATGATACACCATCTCTAGCGGCTCGTGCCACGGTTGACGATAACTGTTTCTTCTTTTTTATTTTTGGCATCACTTCAAAAAAATTATCAATCGGTTGCGCTTGCGATTTCCTTTTTCCACCATCGCATGTGTTATTAATGACGATATCATCGCCCTCTTCTTCATGTTGAGGGGAGAGCGGTGAGTAGTAATACTGTTTATAGGTATTTTCATTATCGTCTGCGAAGCTGAATGATCTCTGCAACAACAGAGATATCATGTTAATATCAATTTGTTTACATTGTGATTACACACACACACACGTTAGGAAATAACAAAAGAACAACAAAAGATATACAAGTAAGTTTGTCAATAGAATAAACACTTACCTCCATGATTATTGATGCGCTGAAGTACCACAAACGAAGTATCGGTATACAATTCACTGTGGTCAAACGACCATAGACTGATTTCATGACTGCAACTGTTCGCTCTTATATAGCACCATTCTTATCTAAAGCAAATTCCTAAGTTCAACGAAACTGATAGTGACTCTATGAGTCAACAAAGTTATCGCACATTGTTCCCATCAGGCATCAGCTTGTTTTCTGAGTCACTCAAAAGAATGCGATATATTTACAAAAATCACTATAATTGAACATTCCTATGGCAACCATTGAACAGATTGGTACTGTAATAATCTGCTAATAGCAGTAATATCATGGATACACTTGAAGTACAGCAACATCTAAAAAAGATCCATCCCAGTCTAGAAAAAAATGTTTATGCTGCTAATAGACTACCTATGTATACCCATGTACCGACGTATATAATATGCAATTTGGATACGGATGATAAACCAGGCTCACACTGGGTAGCTGTACATATCGATACGAAGGGCATCGGTCAATATTTTGATTCATATGGACGAGGACCTACGCAATATTATCTCGAGTTTTTAAAAAGGAATTGCAAAAGATGGGGCTGGAATGTTGATAGGATTCAGAATGATTGGACTTCAGTGTGTGGTGAATATTGCTTAATGTATTTGCTATATAAGTTTCAGGGATGTTCAATGCATAGTTTTACGAACATATTTACGGGGAACACACTGTACAATGATATTTTAGTGGATGAAATGTTCCGCACATATTTTGTAGAAAATAAGAAATAAAATGTTGTAATAAAATGAAGGAATGTGTTTTATTGATGATTCAGAAAAGCAGTTGAGGGTTAGCAATGAGTAATAGTAGATAAGAACGCCAAGGAATGCAAGGATTAGGCGAACAATGCATCGCTAATGAGGGTGCACGAGGTTGAATAGATAAGAGGATTAACAATGAAACACTAATGAGGGTTCGTAGCACCGGAAATCAATTAGATAAATCAGCTAATTGATTTGCACATCTCCGGAACCGCGCATCCTACGCAAAAATGGACCGCAGAAACGTGATCAGAGCACCCCAAAACCTTTTTTTTTTTTTTTTTTTTTTTTTTTTTTTTTTTTTTTAGGTTTTGGGGTTCTGGCACACCCGCCCTCAGATCGGTGCGCCAGAACCAGCGTATCACTACTACTTAGACTGGGCTTTACTTCTCAATGTAACTGTTTTTGCCGTTGTTTACAAGGGAAGCACTCAGTACCCGAGTCATAACAAAATGAAAACGACTCACCAGATTCGGTAGACAATAGATCTATAGCATGCTTAATGGTACAGACATTCACTCGCTGTCACTGCCTCCTTGGCAGAAATCGCGACGCTTCTTGCACGGAAAACACCGTCCTTGATCAGCGATTATTCATACAGGAGATCCACAGAGTGTAGCGCTCTCCGACACTACCATTCTGCTTGTACACGTCCGTGTGTGTTAACCTGTAACCACAAAAACAAACCAACAGCAGTGCATGTTCCACTTGGCCAATTCTGTTTACACATTGTTATCGAAACGCATTACTTAATTTTGTAAAAACGATAGCAATCATCGACAACAAAAGATTCCTCTAAGCCTTAGTAATAACAGGGACAGGTCACGAACTATATCAATTTAGATCACATACAACGCTCATGGCCCTGCTGCCGCAGCAGCTAGTGACACTCATGCCACGCATATCGTCATCACCTCAAGTGATACGACCAACACACTTCACTTAACATAGAGTCCACAACTCCCAGGTCACTACAAGACCAACACAACAATAGTCTCCATTGAAACCCTGGTCCCCGCTGCACCACCAGCTGCCCATCGCTCCCTGAACAACTCACAAGTGAGTTGCAGTTACGACAAGTGCGACTTAACCGTCTTCTACGTTTAACTCGTTAGGAACACTACTTAGAGGCATCTTTCGTATGCGACCGTGAGCATACTTGTAAGTACGGTTAGAATTTAAATCTTTTAACGTATGGGGTCACCATCCAAAACATCAACTAATTTAAGCGGACCTCTGAACTTCCGATCTAATTCTGATGATCTGAACTTAGTATCTGATTTTGCTACTCATTTTTTACTAACACTCAATCGCCAATGTTGTTATAGCTGCCTTTGTTCTATCATAATATTACTTTGCAAGTAAATTTCAGGTAAAAATGTAATAAAATCTCAATTTGTTGCTCACTAATCGCAACGCTACATATGATTTGTTCTGTGCTGAATACACGCGTTTGACCAATACCCGTCAACACAACAACTGTATTAACTCGATTGCCACTTAATTTGGCTGCACAACTCGTTTTTACTAACGAGCATTCAGCACCAGAATGGTAAACAAAACAATACAGCTCACCTTTATTTTGTAACGTGCCTGAGGGCAGATAAACGTCATCCACTCGCCCTTCACTACTTCCAGCACGTTGTCTACCATCAGCTTGGCTGCCACTGCTCGTGCAGGGCCGCGATATGTCCTGGTTTCTCACTTGCAACACACGAAGGGTTTCAATGACGGCTGCGAGGCTGCTTGGCTCGATTCTCAAAGTCACTCCATGTCCTTATCCAGGTGAAATCCAGTCAAAGAAATATCGCACCGTGACGTCAACGCTCAATTCTCTATAATCTTTTCAGCTCGAGTGTATCCCACTTCTGATGTCGCATCACCGGGTGGCCGAGATGCGATACATCGGGTCTTCTTCACGATCCGACATAGTTTAGATAGGTGTGGGCACTGCAGTGGGTACTCGAACGAAAAGATTATTTGAATTTACAGTAACTTTAATAAACTAGCTATTTACAACCGAAACGCACACGTGCGTCGGAAACAAACACGTGCGTTGGTATTGAGCGTTTGCCGAGACTGTCCGAGCTCGACGACTGTCCACTGTAGACTGTCGCAGCACTCGGTCTCTCCACCAGTCCTCGCGGCATCCCCTCCACCGACGATCGTGTCCAAGCGGTAGGGCTCGCTTGCGTTTCCGATCACATGATTCTTCGTTTACCAAACAAATGGTTAGATGGCGCTGTTCACTTTACTGTGTTGCCATTTATCCACGACATATATTTATGTCTGTAATTTATATGGTGTACAGACGCCAGCACATCAAGCCACCCGAAACTGTCAAAATTTCCCAATCAACTTTGAACCTTATGATTGAGCAATAAGGTTGAAAATCTATTAAAGAAACTTGATAGATTGTAGTAGCTTGATATGCTTTTTTTTCTTTTTTTTTTTGGGTGGGAAATCATCAAATGACTCCTCCCGCTCTGGGTGGAGCGGAAGGGAGTGTCAGACTCTTACTGAATAAAACCCACCCGTGTTCCTTCCTTAGCCCTTTATGTTTCGGGCCAGCGGTAACCCTTTCGGACAATCCCTCTGACCCGGCAGGCTTCGGCCCTAAGGGGCCCCTCCCCGATGCTGATGCTGGCGTCTGTACGTAACAAAGAGTATTCTATTCTATGTTATACATTTTGTCCGCGCAGGCATTGCTACGAAACAGCAGATTTTTTTTTCCTTGGTATAATGTGCTGGATTCAGCGACAGCGAATGTGATGCTTACTTCACACAAACACTTTTCTAATGAGGTTCCTATTGTCTTCAGTGTCACAGGCCAACATCCTTTGATGTTCTTTTGTTTTACAAAATAATGAGAGGTTTTTCTTTTGAGTATTAAAAAAAAAACATAGTTTCCAAGAACCCTGAAGATGGCGTTGAACTGACTACGTTACTAGGTGCCAAAGTCAAAAGTCGCTTGGAAAAAAAAACATTGCGTCACGTCATATACGCTCTTTGAGTGACAGTTTCGTTTGCTTTCGTTTTACGATCTCAAAATTACATCCAAGTGAATTAATAAAAAAATTATGTGACGTTCCGTTCCTTGCAGTAACTTACCAAGTTCAGCGCCATCTATCCAGCGACTAGGGAAGCGTTAAAAAAAAAGAAAAAGAAAATCCCCTCATTGTGCTGTAGGTAGAGGTCACTGACCTGTATTATACAAGTTTAATAGAGGTCAGTGATAGAGGTACACATAGCATATCATCTCGCCGGTTTGAGCACTTGATGGATAGTATGCTTACGCCGGGAGCAGCAAACACTGCGTTACCGTGTTTCGGCTGACAGATCTCGGCGATAAGCGTAAATCCAGGGATGTGTGGCCGGCTTTGGGTTTCATTTTGACGGGTCCCTTGAACACAAAGAATGTCGCAGTGAGTTTTGCGGTAGACATCAGAAATAATTTCGGATTTGTCTCGTGAGAACCCTTCGATGTTAATCGAGATTTCGCACAGAGCCGGTTTTGTAAGTGGACTTTGATTTCCATCGTGGTGAAAGGATTATCCAATCAGTGTGGATAAGTCGCTGATTGCCCAGGGTACGCCGGACGTATAGTGACTCTGTAGATACGTCGCTGGAGGCTCCTTTCATGCTTTAGAAGAATGACGCCTGTATTTATAGTACAGACAGCGTCAGAGAAAAGGAACCCACCCTTTTTTTTTTTGGATGGGAAATCATCAAATGACTCCTCCCGCTCTGGCTTGACTTAAAGATTATCGCCCGAGCAAAGCCCCAAAGGAGTTCCTTTTCTCTGAAGCTGACTGTACATCCACATTTCACCAGTTTTGTTTTAGTCCCATGTAATAGGTGGCGAGCGACCATCCAGGCAACAGCACAGCAATCCAGACTCCGGGCTGCTACCGACAGATTTCAGATGGAAAAACCCAATAACCCTTGACTCGTAGGTGCCGCCGGCTGTTGATGAAAACCAGCGCTGGGGCTCTGTCTTGCATAGGGTCGCAGCACAATACTGAGCGATAGCCGATTTGCGTTGATGTGATGCAAGTTTCCCCTAACTCTTTCCTTTTTCTTTGTGTTTATGTTCTTTATTGCGTCATGTTTACCGCA